>KK113646.1:991131-1011082 GCA_000611955.2 Stegodyphus mimosarum | reverse complement strand
TGACGAAACACGAATTGAATGATTGGGGAGCTAGGTTTGGAGGCAACTTCCCCTTGATAAGTCTGTCTCCGGCCTACTCAGCAATCATTCATGTATGCATTTTAATAAATTTTAATTTCATTTTTATTAATTAGTAGAATTTTTTTCAAGTTTTGGTTGAACTTGAACTTGATTTACTTATGCTACTGAATTTAAATGATATTATAGATTAGTTCATAATTAGCATTAATTTGTTTACACAATTTCTGTTTAAATTATAATTTATCTTAAAATTACTATTTTAAGTAGTTACTGTTTACTATAATTTAAATTTCATTCCTTGCAGCAATGGCGCAATGAATTGTTTAAATTTAATTAATAATTAAATAATAATTAAATAATAATTAAATAAAATTTACTGTTATGAAAAAAAGTATTAAAGTTCTCGAAGAAGTTTGATCGATGGTGGCAGAGATCTGTTAACAAAAAGCTTGACGATTGCAGGTTATACTGAGAACTGGTGGCTCGACTTAATTGCAGGCTTGCGTCGCCTGGTTACGGAACGTTGCCATGGACGGAGAACTTAATGCAAGCGTTCAGGACAAATTTCTTCTCATCAAAGGAATTCCGAAATGGTGATCAGATTAAATAGCTGTAGCATGTGGGACATTAACTCTGACAGCCGCCTTCGATGTCATATGCAGCAAACAGCATAATGATACACTTAATTGTTCGCAATTCCAAGCTGCATGAATCGGTATTATCATTGCAGACGATACACAAAAAGTTATTACATAACTGGAATTCCAAAATGCAGGAAGAAGAATGCAGTTGGGTGAAATAAAGAAAACAAAGGCACTTAAATTTCGTAATCTTATTTTCCACACTGAAATAAAAAACAGGTAAGTAAAAAAATTAATAAAATTAAATGAAATTTTCATTTTAAACCGGAAGAGAATCAAAAGTTAAAAATAAAAGAAAAGCCTTTTTTGTTTTTCTAAAATGGAATTAAACTGCACTTAAAAAATGCTACTTCTGAGGGAACTAGTGAAATTCCTGATATTTTACCAAAAAGTATGTGGAGAAAGCTCTCTTAAGTACATAAAATGGAAAACCTATAAATAACATTTCAATATTTAAATAATATGTTATTTCAAAAGTAAAATCATTGGGTGGAAGGTTAAAGCAAATTAAAGCTACAAAAAAATTTAAAAGCTTTCTTTATTAAAATAGTCCTTTCGAATGAAAAGTTTACATTTTATTTAAGTTATTTTTTTTGGTCAATTTTACTATATTTTACTTAAATCATTTTGTTATTCCTCTTTAAAGCAAGGACATTTCGAAATTCAGCAAATAATTATGTGGAAACAATAAATGGTTCTACATTTCCCAGATTTTAATTCACAAATGTTACATTTTAATAGAACTATGTTCTTTTTGTTCAAATGAAAAATAATGCAAATTTTTAAATAACATTTGGTTAAAGTCTTTGTTTTATTTTATCAATTTGAGTGAATATTGTTTTGCATAGTTCGACATTTCTATAAAAATCGACATTTCTATAAAAATCGACATTTCTGAAAAAAGAGTCACTCAGTAGCTGAAAGCATGGAATTGGTTTCGTCATTCATACAGTGGGGGAGGAACTTTAATATTCAAGGATACATGCAGCCCCATAAACTCTTCATATAGAAAGATAAAGGAAATTCGATTTCTGATATGATTCGGTTTGAAAGTAAAATTAAAGTCTTTATATTACTTCTAATGGCCATTTTGTGAAAATGGGCTCTTTGAACGTGAGATGGATAAAACATTTTGCATTATATGGAAATGTACTTGTCAAGTCATTCAGATGAGAAATGCTTGATTGTGTAACGTAATGTGATAATAATTGAAAAAGCGCAAAATTTTGAAACGATTTCGCCATAGACATTCTTTACACCAGAAGATACTTTTGCTAATAGTATGGATAACTAATTTTTCAAGCTCATATTCAGCTTCGATTCGCGCAAAAGATTTTGACTTTAAAAATTTCTATAACATTGATTCTCCACCAGGTTATCCAGAATCCAAATGTTCGATGAGAACAGGTTCCGCAATAAATACTATGAAATAGCCATTTTTATGTAACTCAGAAACTCGATCTGTCATGTTCAGCATTATCCATATATGATTAAGTAATTATTGTTGTTATTATCTGTTTTCGTTCTATTTCTGTGTACAAGGTATGTCTCGAAAGTAACGCGGCCATTTTTTTAAGGAAATTTATTGAACCGATTCGTGCAGTTACTCAGTATTCTTCGAAATACATCCTTCCTACTTTAACACACTTGTTCCAAAGCCATTTCCATGCCTTATATGCGTACTGGAAGTCCAACAGAGCGATGTCCTTTAACCTCGCCGTAGCCGCCTTGATGTTATCCAGGATCCCCAAATGCTGTACTTTGAGGGATTTTTTTAATCTTCGGGAACAAAAAGAATTCGTTTCGGGACAAATCAGGACTGAAGCAACGCAAAAGTCTCCGACGGCGCCGTCATGATTTCCACCGATCACTCACACAAGTGTTCACTGAAGCAAGCACTTTGACTCTACAGAAGTTTGGAGCCGAGTGGCGCTGGTCGCGCTGTGTTTGCAAGACTCCAACCACCCTTCCGTGGAAGCGGCAGAAGAAAATGCGGCGCATTACTTTCGGGACAGACCTTGTATTTTATTCGATATTTACTATTACATTCTTTTTAAGAGGCTGTATGAATATGGAATTAGTTTGCGTGTGTGCAATGAACACCGCATTTTTCTTGGGTATGGAGCTGGATTTCTGTTTTAACGTTAGAAATATCTTTACATATATCTTATCAAACTTTTTGAACCGTCAATTTCTTTATACTGCCATGCATTTAGCATCCCTACCACTATTCAAATCGGATCATTGCGCAGAATATAAGGTAAATATGTAAATTTTACCATTGGGCATAATATAAGTCTTCCCCGAGTCATTTCAATGAGTCCCTTCTCAGCGTATTATCATTCGGAAAAGCATCACATCTTAATTGGTTTTTGATTCATGCGTAACTATTGAATAAGAAACAATAAATGTACGTTTGAATAACTGAAATCTTTATTTTATTTTCGGTAATATATTTTTTATAAAATCATTCCGAATACGTGTAGTATATAATACGTCCATTTTATTATGTTCATGAACATTTTTAGCATTATTATTAAATGTTTCTACCATCATATACAGCTGAACATTGATCTGTCATTTTTCAAATAGATGGATAACTAAATAGAATACATTGTAACTGTATAACATATTGTAAATAAATAACATTTATTACTCTTAATACATTATATTATTATTCAGGCCAGAAAAGCTTTAGCAGAATGGGCTATTAGTCTCGAAATGGGATTTTGAGTCGTCCATAACAAACGGTTGTATCATTTATTCAGATTGTTGCCACCAAATATTAGCGCCCTGTATTATTTTTAAAGAAATTAAATAAGAAAAAAGCTTCATGTATGTATGTATGTATGTTCCTTGCACTGTGAAAAATCAACAATATCTACAGCCATCAAATTTTGAATAACATTATCCTCCAACCGAACATGCGCACCTGGAGGCCCGAATTCTCATTTTCAAATTTTGTATTTCATATTTAGTAAACCTTTACTGAATTTTTTATTAGCAAAACGATTTGAAATCGAGCAATAGCAACACGGTACGAAATAAAAAAAATTTATCATTAGCGCGCGAGTCTGTATATAGGAAATTCTAAAGATGTGTTGTTTCTAAATTGGGATGACTGAAGGTTTACCACTGTGCAGAGTGGCAGTAGGTAGCGCATCTAACTTCTTATAATGATTGGGTACGTTTGTGATGTTGCGTGATACTTACTGCATTATTGAACTCAAAACGAATTTATTATAAATACCAGAAGCTCTTTACAAATATACATACAATTCATGGATAGCACAGACAATTATTGAAATGAATTACAGTCTTCGTGACGTGAGGAGTTTGTTAAGGAGCCTGCCTGTCTCTAGACGAGAGCATTCTAGATCTCTCTAGTCGATAGTTTAGGAGCAGTCTGACGTGTTGCCCCGAGAAAAAAATCTTCAGACTGATTTTGCCACGCCTCCTCAATTTTTCTATTGTATTTTACATCCTCTGATTCTTTACATCTGGGATGATATCAGAGGGAAAACAAAATCATTGGATCGTCAGCTTGTAGGGTCATCAGGTTATTTAGAAGCAGGAGAGAAGAAAAATGAGCAACGCTTTAGCCGGGACTCGAACCACAGACTTCTCGAATACGCGTCGAGCGTGCTGACCACTACACTACGAAGGCATGCGAAGAGGGTGGGAGATATACTATAAATACCCCCTTTTAAAGGGCGACTGGGGTTCAGGAGACCCAATCACCAAATCCCGGTGGTGGAGAATCATCATCCACCACCTGTTTTAGTTCGGGCGCCAGTTATAGAGTCATTAGGTTATTTAGAAGCAGGAGAAAGGAAAAATGAGTAACGCCTTCGCCGGGACTCGAACCACGGACCTCTGGAATACGCGCCGAGCGTGCTGTCTTCTACACCCCGAAGGCATGAGAAGAGGGCGGGGGAAATACCTTATAAGCTCTCCTGAAATCGAGAGGCTTTAACGACAGACACGATGCAGAACGCTAAAATCTCCTGACACAAGTTATGAAGTTATATCTCTTACACTATCTACTGAAACGAATTATTGCGTCTGCGATGTCAGAAACATGTCGTGTGGCAAATCGTAAAAGTTTGGAAGCAGTGACTTGCGGGGACCACACACACGATTTTCTCATCTCTGTGTGGTGCGTTGCAAAATACTTGATGATTCTGAGGTTGAATTGAATTTTATATGCCGTAAATGTGAAGAAAATAATATTTAATAAATAATGTTAACACACAAAACGTTAATAACAAAAAGACAAAAAATGTTTTGCAACCCATTATACTAAGAAACCTGAACATAGATATGATGTATTGAGAAAAGACTGAAACGAGCAGAAAAAATGTATGCAAACGCTTAACACTGCATCAAGAGTTCTAAACATATAGTGCTAGGCTGCTTTTAAAGATTTTGTAATTCTGCTGTTGAATTGTAGATGGCGTAGTGCGATGAAAATGATGCTTGATAATAAAGCTAAAAAGACAGAAAAAAATGGGCTACCAGAAGTAAGTGCAAAAGTAGTCTGGTAGACTGCGATCGATTAGTCTCAAAATGGGATTTGGGCTTGGTTCACTATAAATGGCGTAACACTTTTCAAATTGTTACCACCAAATATTATCTTCCGCTATTATTTTTTTAAAAATTAAATAATGAGGAATCTGCATGCATATATGTATGTTCCTCGCATTGGAAAAAAAGACGGTACCTATATCCATCAAAATTTGAATAACGTAGTTCTCCACCCTGGCATGAGCTCCTGGAAGATCGAATTTTTAATTTCGAATTTATTTTATTATTTATTTCATATTTTGTAGAACGTTAATTAGTTTTTCATTAACGAATTCGACTGTTTGAAGGACAACAGTTTAAACACTGCTGCAAATAAAGCACTTCTATCTCTAGGGCACGGAATTGCTGACATTCGGAAAAATGTGAGACACTGAATTTCAAATAACATACGCAGCTGTATGAAAGCCATGCATTGCCACTGCCGCAAATAAAATATTTTTATCTTCATGAGTCAGCGTGTTGCCATTCAGTAAAGCTTAAGATACTTTCAAATTTAATATGGAAGGTTATTGAATAATAAATTAAGAGATTAAAAGCCATAACAACAGACAGAGCTCTTAAGAATATTATTTCTATTTAATTCGATTGATTTAAATAAACATGCATTAAAATCATGAGATGTCTAATTATAAACATTGAATATTTTTAGGAATTACACTAGCTGGACTCATTGAAATCATTATATACTTTTTTATAACTAAAATTTTGAAGAAATAATACAGCGAATATAAGAATATGTATGGCAACGTCTAACACTCTATCGGGAATTCTAATGTTGTTTTTAAATATTTTGTGATTTTGCTGTTGAATTGAATTTTAAGTGGCGTAAGAGCGGAAAACGTGATATTTTATAAATCGAGTTAACACACAAAAAATTAATAATAGAAAGACAAAAAATTATTAGCCATTTTGCTAAGAAAACAGGATATTGATATGATAAACTGAAAAATGTATGCCAACACTTAACATTGCATTGAGAATTCTATACATATGCCGCTATGCAGCTTATAAATATTTCGTGATTTTTTTGTTTGTTGTTGCTGAACTGTATGTGGCGTAAGTGGAAAGAAAACGATGCTTAATAATAAAGCTAAAAAGACAAAAAAAGTGAAGAAGAAGAAGGGGTTAGTAGGAGGGAGGCAAGAGCAGACTAGTAGACTGCGAGCTCAGAAAGAGCGTAACAAACTTTAACAACCCTTTCTGTACAACCGTTAAAATCTGAAACCTTTAAGTCTTTTTTTATTTTAAAGAAATATCTCTTTTCTCGGCTAAATTTAGTTTTAACTAAAAGTACCATTTTTCGAGACGCAAAACATTTCTCATGATCCATATGGCTTCAAGTTCGAGCATAGAAAAGCTCTCTAATAGTACGTGAATCTCGAAAACGCTTAGCATTATCTGCAGTTCATTTTTTATCTTTTTTCCTATGTTCTTTATACATCTTAACTAACATTAAAATCCCTGAAAACAACAAAAACTAACAAAAAATAATTAAATGAAATTTTAGTATAATAACATTAGGAAATGACGTCACTAATACGAACGCGGAACTGAAGATTATGTTCGTCACATTACTGCCTGTTATCACTCCCGGATTTACAGTCTGTTGCTTTGCATGATTATTGATTAATAGAGGCTGATTGCTAGTTTGAACTCCAGAGTGTGAGTTTGATTTGAATAAGGCCATTTAAAATAAATTAGAATTCAAAGGGAAGTTAACAAGGAGAAAATAAATATATACTTTGCTTCAATCCCCCCCCCAAATATTTCATGCAAAAATGTGGTACGGAAATAAACAATGTTATTTAAATAAAAATGTTTCTGAGACTAAAAATAGGAAACGATACATAGCTTAAAGCAATTATATAGGATCGTTAGCTCACTGTTAGTCTGCATTACATATCACAGTATAGAACATATTATGACGTTGAAAAGCTACCACAATAATTTACACAACCATATCAGAGTTCAGTCATTTGAATTTCAATCAATTAGTTACCTATGTGATACGAGATTCACCAAATTATAAAAGTATATTGTTTTATAGCGTTATCATTTAAAAACATTATGCAGTTCTTGATAGCGTCTGATTCTTTGGAAGCAAGAAATTATTTTAATATTCATAACAACAGTACAACTGCAGACAGCATTAAATGTTTTGAGCAGCAAACATGAAACAACAACTATAATTTCTTTGGGATTCGAAACACGAATTTTTGTAGTTGCTAGCTGGATATACTAACCAATAAAATTACGAAAGAAAGCATGAGAAATGCGATAATTTCTTAAATAATTAAAAAATCTGATGTGGATACCACATGACTTCCTTGTACGGCCTATTAAATTATACACATTTTTGCTGCATTTCATTTAAACTTATTTACTCGAATTTAATTGGAGATGTATTTCTCATTCAATTAATTCAGTTCTCAGTTCGAGGCAAAGAAAAATACATAAAAACTCAAAATAGCCTCATTAAAAATTGAAAGGTATAGAAAAACATAAAACACCAAATAAAGTTAAAACAATTAAAAAATAATTTTTACAATTAAAATTAGAGTTTCTAAGCAAAAACAAGCAAGAAGGCACATTTTTCGGTACACAATATTTACGTTTCCACTCGGCAGAAAGACACTGAACATGCAGAAACTGACTTACTTCACTATTCTGCTATGTTTCAAATGTCAACAAATATGCTCGGTTAGGCTCAGCGTACTTAAACAACTTTTAAATTAAAATATAATAACACACCGAACAAATATTAATTTAGAAGTCAAGCAACAAAAATCAGCATTATATTTTAAAATTTTTACAGGACTAGTTTCGATGGTTTTACCGAACCATCATCCTCAGCTGCAAAAGCGCAAATGAATGAGATAAGGTATAATGGTTAGATAAGATAAGATAAGAAAGTCTGGACAGGAGACAAGTTACTGGCGCCATCTGTTGTTGAAACCAGAACTAAAACATAATTTCTTTAAAGGCTGAAGGCAAAGGGTCATTAACTATAACAGAAAGATTTTTTAAATGTGAAATGCCTCTAGAAAATCTGGATCACCAATGGAAAATGTTTTTTTCCTGCCCAGGCTTTCTTATCTTATCTTATCTCGTTCATTTGCGCTTTTGCAGCTGAGGATGAACCACTGAAACTAGTCGTGTAAAAATTTGAAAATATAGCACTGATTTTTGTTGTTTGACTTCTAAATTAATTTTTAAATTGCTGATAATTCTACAAATATTGCATGCAGATTAACTAAAGGCATAAAAACCTTAACCGGCACATACGAACAACATAATTAAATCATTTCTAAAGCAAAAAATGCACAATTTACCAACATATAAGAATAAAACAAAACTGACCTCAGTAAGCTGAGTAACAGAGCGGGTGTGTATATGTATATATATATTTATAACTACAAAACAATTATTTAATTAATATAATATAATCATGGCTAATATTTTCCCGCATTAAGCTGCTGAAAAATTATCAGTAAAGACATAAAGTAAGAAATTTAGAACCAATTTTACACAATGACCAAAAATTGAAATTTATAAGTTTAAAAAAATCCTATAAATGTAAACAAGAATTTAATAAATGTTAAAACTAAAATACTTCAAACAAGTAAAACCCTAATTCAAAAAGTAATTGGATTTTAAAGAATATTAAAAAAAGGAGATTTTAATTATTTCAATGTTCCTCCTCCTGACGAAGTGGCATTGAAGTTGATTGAATTCGACTTCCTTTATAACCTTTATATTCTTTAAATTTAATCTATTTTTTTAATTCGGGTTTTACTTGTTTGAAGTATTTTAGTTTTAACATTTATTACCTTCTTTTTTACATTTATAGGATTTTTTAAAATTTATTACTTATAAATTTCAATTTTTGGTCTTTGTCTAAAATTGGTTCTACATTTCTTAGTTTTTGTCTTTACTTATATATTTATATACTTTAGTAAGGCCGATTATAACCAAAAAGGGAGGTGCACAACTACATGTTACAGCAGTCCTATATACAAAATTTCAACGTTCCGAGACTACTCGTTTTTGAGTTATGCGAGATACATACATACGTACGTACGTACTGATGCCACGAAAAAATCTTTTCTGAATCCATTTACAATCTGTTTTGTGAAAAGAGTCCTTTATTCTGTCCTTATGTATAGATGTCACTGAAAAACATCGTTAAATTGCATTCGATAGCGGTCAAAGTGGATATTTTCTTTGAAATATGATATCCGAAATTTTCCGCGATTACAATACTTCGTACAAGGAATTAAAAAGCAAATTCTAATATCATATATAGTCAGCTACGAGGTTTAACTTGGAATTAATTAGAAGAACCATAAACCGAAGTATTACAAATATACTCTTCTATTGATAAATATTTATTTACATAAGCGTTCATAGACGATGAAAAAATTTTATCATCTCCAGAATTGATAGTAAATAATTAAAAGCGTTTCTAATGTCATATACTTTGCAGATCTGATACCGAATTCTGTTCTTAATAATTCATGGCCAAACAACTCTCTGACGATTGCTCTTCAGTACCTTTTGAAGGTAATATGTATACAAATGATATGTAATCAACATTTTATGAAAAGCCAGATCATTTCTATAATTTCATTTATAAGGCTTATTTATAGAAGTATTGTTTGAAACCGTAAAATGTATACGTAGATAGTAAAGAAATAATATTAGTAATCTTAACAAATGGTTACCAGTATGTAACATTTCATATTCAGATATTCTGACTTTTCAAAAAGTATTTGAAATTTTCATAAATTTCATCGATAATAATTATCTTTTAAATACGTCGGAAATAAAAGCCTAGAAGCAAACTTAATAAGCTTATGTTATTACTATATTGCAGAAAATTGGGAATAATATATGAGAAGTATTTAGCTAATTCTTGTTTAGATTTTGTTGACAAAAGGAATTGTTGATATTCATTTCGTAAACAATCTAGTCTTGACATTACATATTTAAAAAAAATTCTAAATTTGTCTCTAAAACTCTTAAGCTTTATTATTTATTATTTATTTCAGTTCTGTTTTAAGAAACTTCTTTCAGTTTAAAGAACGCACGAAGTGTTAGAGAAAAAAAATGATGATAGGTAGTTCATGACAGAAACATTTCCTTTATCGTACTATAAATAGAAGAACATTCTGTAAAAGCACAGTTTCACCAAAGATGCAGTTTACAAGTTTTTGAATTGCACCCATAGGGAAGTAATCCTCTTTTACTGCACATTTCTCCCACGAGTACGTACTATCGTTTTACTGTGATTCGTTGCTTAAAGGGTTTTTTGTTGTTAATATTGTTACGTACGTACGGGTTCGTTATATATTGAATGCACAAATCGTAAAAAGTTAACAAAAATTTATTCTTTCCGCAAGAAATAAAATTAAAATGCTGAAATATTTCTTCACAGATATTCGCACAATATCACAATATCTCAAACGTTTAGCAAAAACTCAGTTCAAAACAGATAAAATAGTTCTATCTCACAGCGAAATCGCTACAATCAATAACAGCATTAAGTAAACAAACGGCAGTTCGCTTTTTACAGCTACAAGTAATAACAGCAACAGCAACAACTGAGATGAGGTGTTTCACCTCGGCTTTTACAAGCTTTTTAATTATCGGTAGAACAATCACGATTTTTCTAGATTTTTCTGGATGGCAACAGTAATTACGAGATATTTATTTATTAAGCATTAAATGCACGCGCTCTTTTATTTTTATTTTTTTTCGACGTAGCTTTCTCTTCAAAAATCGTCTGCGTTGCACGGGGAAATAAGGAATTTTAATTACAATTCTAACTAAATAGCCAAATAAATGAGAAATTTGTAACAATATTATTTCATAACATTTAACTTACTCTTTTTATTTTTATATAACTGCTTAGTGGTGCTTGCTCATTTAATATTAAAAATAATATTAAATGATTGCCCCTAAGCCTATGTGCGTTTTGAAAAAGAAAACAAATCAACATAATGAATCAAGAGTAACGAACACCAGAGGAAATATGCACTTTTTGGTGACATCAGGGAAGATAATTTTATAATTAAAAAAAAGTTTAAAAGGATCCTAGTAATTAAAATTTTAATTCTTTATTTATAAAGCATTATTTGTTTTACAATTTATGCACACAATTAAGCCTTTAATTTTTTTATATTAGGGCCACTCTGAAATTTTTCAGATAAACATAGGTTTTTAAAGTTACATTTACAAACTTTTAGAAGTGTTCATATTAGTCTCCTCCAACATCAGTGCACTTCTGTAGGCGAAGTTTCTAAAGATTAAATGCTTCAAGCCATTCGTTTCTTGGTATTGATGAAAAAATACAATAATAGCCTCATCAAGCTCATCTTCGGAATGAAAACGATGTCCATATAAGTTCTTTTTAAGATTAAGAAATAGCTGAAAGTCACACATATTTAGTTCGGGTGAATAGAGTGGATGACCTAGCATTTTGATGTGTTTTTATTCAAGAAACTAAACTGTTAATCTTGCTCAATAAGAAGATGCATTGTCATAGTGCAATCCTAATTAACCGTAAACTTTAATTGTCAAGTCCTTTAACGTTCTTAAAGAACTTCTGGAAGACACTTGGTGGTGAATCAATTAGCTGTGAGTGTTCTCTGTCCTTTCAGCTTTGTACTTCTGGAGAAAATGGCATACATTACTTTTTTCATGGCAAGTTTATCTTTTCATCATTGTGGCCATAGGATGATCTTCAAGGGCCCATACTTTACTTTCTTGACGTACTGGAATATCATAAATGGTATGAACACTGCCCCCCCCAAAAAAGAAGGTTCTATAATTCTTGTTCTACTGGATTGGTTGACGAAATTCAACTTGCGTTTTTCATGTCTCGAAAGCGCGACTTAGGATATGTATTAGATTTACATATAGCATTGTTTTTATATAGGTACTATTTTGACACGAAATCGGACTTTTTCTGTAATGACATGCCAAACTGCCAAATTTTGTAAAAATCGCACGAGTAGTTTTCAAAAAATTAGCTCTCAGAATTTTAGCTCCTCAGTGTTAATTGAATTTGGTATATACTATTTATTAATATCTCTTTTTTTGTTAAACTTATTTGATTCTTCCTTTCATATTTCAAAATTTAGATTCATTCCAAATAAAATTTATCCATTTTGCATGATTTATTTTCAAAATTTGTATTTTTAAATAATTTTTATAAATTTTTCAAAAAAGGTTTTAATTATAACATATGAAATTTTTTACATCATTTTAAAGTAGATGTATTTCGAAGCATACCTGCAAAAAATTAAAATTTTTTAAGATATACGTGAATTTACGTTTTGGCGCGTTTTGAAATTTGGCGCATTTATTATAAGCGATAATAACGAAAATGTGGTTTACGCATTCTGTTAAAATTATCTGAAAGTATGAATGATGACTTTTTTTCCGCTCGTGGACGATCAAAAAAAAAGGGAAAGGAAAATATGTCGCTGTAAATTAAGAAATTCGCCGAGTGAATTTTTCTTGGCGCAAACTGAAAAAAATCCGCCAAGATAAGTTTTTTAATTTCTTCACAAATTTCTCACCAAGTATTACAAAATTTAATATCTAGGCATAATTTGAATTGTGGAATCAAAATATGAAAAAACATCGGTATGTTACTTCAGAAAAAGTCCGATTTTGTGTCAAAATACCTATGTTGGGAGAATGCTGTAGATAAATGTAATATATATCCTAAGCCGCGCTTTCGATACATGAAAAACGCAATTTAAATTTTGTCAATCTGCCAGTAGAACGGAAGATATAGAATTGCCCCCCCCTCTTTTTCCCCTCACAGTGTACGTTTCATCACCAGTTACAATTTTAGAAATTGTACAGTGGCCACCATGTTTAAGGAATTTAAAAGTTTCTTTATTGTTTCTGACACGCTCCTCTTTTTAGCGCTCAGTTAAATTACTACCAAACTAGTAATTTAACTGAGCAAACTAGTTTTTTCATATGCAATTCTTCATGAAGAATTTTATGTAGGCAACGGATCTAATGTTAAGTTCCTTCTGTATCATTTGGTAGGTGCAGCGATTATCATCGATTAACATTTTCCATATGGCAGACACATTATCTGGGATTACTGCCGCAACGGCTTTCCTGTGTTTTCTTCACCCTAAAGAAAGTTGTGACCAGTGTGAAATTCTGTAAATCAACTGATTACAGTCGAGCCTTCATCTCCAAATGTAAATTGTAGATGTGGAAAGCGTAAACTTTCAACATCTACAGTCTTCTTGATTTAATCCCACTTTAAAGTCGTAGAAAATCACAGCGCGATAATATTCTCGCGTCAACTCCTTTTTCCCTTCTGCCAAAAATTTATTACACGCTAAACTACTAACAGTGGACTAATAAAAGTTCTCCACTAGGTTAAAATAGTTCATATTTTCAAATCTAACCGTTAATGTTTTTCTGTTACTTATCTTTTATGTGTAACTCAAAAATTTCAGAATGAACCTCGTACAAACTATATTTTGTAACCGATGAAAAATAATGCTTATGTTGAATACGAATCAAATTTATATAGAATGAAAAAGTTAAGGTAAATAAATTGTAGTTTATCATAAGAAGACAAACAATGGATGCGTCACTAAAGTCGATTCGATATCTTGTAGGGTTTATATTTATTTTAACTAACATTTATTTTAAGTTCATATTCCTTTCCTTTTTAGCCTTCATTTTTCCCCTAGAAATGCCCGTGCCAGAGTATGTAAATTGGAGTAGCACGCGCAGTTTATTCAAATTTAGCGGAAGCTAGTTGAGTTAAATAGTAGACGAAACGAGCGTGTAAAGGTCTTGCTTTGAAGCTACGCTGGAGAGATTGCTCGGTAGAATTTAGATCAGCGCGTGTCGGCCTTTGTGCCTAGCTTTGCAGAAGTGCTAGACCTTCAACTGTTAAATCAGTAATCTTGCTGAATATCAGCGATAATTAAAAACGCGGTTAGTTAAGATCTCAGAGCCTCGTCGGTAGTTTTTGACATTTGTTCATCTAGTTTCTTATTTTCAGTTTTACCTTACTTTTAGTTCAACCGCCGAGTTGGCGCAGTTTGTGAGCGTCGAGTAGACGCAGTTGTAATTTTAAAAGTACAATAAAAGGGTTTCAACCCCTTCGCACGTTTTTGTGACTCACTATCCCAGTGACTGACAGGTTGGGCCAGAGAGATCTTATAATCTAATTACTCATTTTGTGTACGATTATTCGTTTAGGAATAAAACGACTAATAAAATTCGGAATTTGTTCTGCCAAGAGTAATTTCGGTAGAATTAAAAGCCGTTTTCATGCCGAAAAGTAACAAAGCTATGTAAGTTAAATTTTATCAGTTCTTTTCTTAAAATATCGATATTATTGTGTTATCAAATAAATAAAAGAACTTTTAGTACGAAAATCAATGCGGGTTCTTATTCTGAATCTATAAATAAACCCTAATTTTACTTCTTTTTTAAATTTAAAGCATATTCAAAATAGTCCTTTCAAATATAATAATTGCAGTTATAGTGTAATATGCAAGTTTTAGAACAAACCAAACGGTGCAGATATCTTAGATGGATTAAAAATTTTATAGTAGCGACAATTTTCAAAAATTACACTGGATTTTTCAATAGAGAATATTTTTTCCGCGAATGATAAATAACTTACAAATATCAGATTTTTCTGTTGCTCTTAATTTTAATTAAAAATATCAGATTCTTCCCATATTTAAACAATTTATTACTATTTTCACTAGATTTTATTAAAAATGTATGTTGCTAATAAATATTACTAAAAATTCCAAACCAAAACTTTGAATCTTGAACTCCTAGGACAATACAGATAGAACACCACTAAAAGTTTACTAGACATGTGCATTAAGAAACAATCATTTTCCTTTTTATGTATGACTTTTTTATTTTTATTAAATATCTGTTGTCACAATCCGTTACCTGTTACTATCCACAATCAATGCCCATTTCGGAAGATCCTATCAGACTTTAAAAACGAATATCATGAAAACATGAATTGCATTTAAGAAAATCTATGTAGAGTAATCCCTTGCCAAAACACAGAGTTACGGAAGACGATTTTGCGTTTACGCTACATCTGAACTGCCTCTATTTAATTTTTCCAACGGGAGAATTTCAATTATATGCGGCACACTGCAGACCGTCGGCGGTCGCATTGCTATAGTTCTCTTTAATGATTGAAAAATCATTCACGAAAGGAGTCAAACATTACTTAAAACAGAAAATCCTGATCTTTTATTTTCTCTTAATTCTCGATAAAGCTCCAGGACAGGGTACTGAAGCCCTCAAAATATTGCATGCAAATTATATTCCTTCCACCGAACGTTACTTCCATAATCCAACCGATGAATCAAAGCATCATAAAAACATTCAAGGTTCAACAACACAGTTCAACAACTGCAAATAAAGCACTAGGAGAAGGAAAGCACGACACACTATAACCTTACAACACTCAAAATAACCTTACAACGCTGGAAGAAATTCTCAACAACTTTAAAGGATCTCGAAAGATTACAAATGAAGCCAAGTAAACTGCAGAAATTGCAAAATAATAGGCGGCGAAGGATTTTCAGGTATGGAAGAAGAGAAATCAAAGAACTAGTCGAAAATGATCGTGAAATGAAATCGATCGCGACGAACCAAACGAATAATTAGATGATTTTATAACATCAACCGTTGATAAAAGCAGCGATAGTAAACAGGTAACGGAAAATTAGGACACCAGTACTTTACCGTCCTATTTAACAGTTAGACAGGTGTAGTTCCATGCTTCCTATGCTAAAAAAAAGGCAGAAAACTGCATCTTACCATAGATGGTATTTTCCCTCTCCTTCCAGCATGTCTTCGTGGTGTAACAATTAGCACACTCAGCTCGTATCGAAAGGTCCAGGCTCGAATCCCGGTGAGAGTATTGCTCATTTCCCGTGTCTCCTCCTTCAAAATAACCTTACAACTATCGGGGTGTGCTGTGCGACTGGAGAAATAATGTAACATCACACAGATCCAAGCCATGTGCTGCCATGATATCCAGGATAGCCTTGATTTTGTGATGAGTGCCATTTGTTTGGTGATATAAAGTTAGTACGGAATTCTGGCATGTATGTTGTCCGGAAGTCTGAGCTAGTAACAGATTGTCAGTGGACAGCTCGTCAGGTAATGTTCGAGATTTCCTGTGCTACGGCATATTAAGGCACCGTTTATGAAAATAGATTGGAAATGGGCCATGATCTCTAATATAGAATGTTAGCTAAAAGTCGATGGACATCATTTGTTGCTAACTTTGGGAAAGCACAGATCAGCGCAACGACCTTAGAGAGAGAGAGAGAGAATAAGGAAAACTTCCCTATATTTCTTGTTCGTAAATCTACAAATGGCGAGTGAGAAATGAAGAAATGAGTTACTACTTTTTCACTCCCCTACTACTGCTTCGTGCTCTGAATAATTTTTAAATTCATATTCTCGATTTATTTTTGAAAAAGCGAATATAATACTTTGAACTAAAAATGAGGGCAATCAAATACAGGGTGTTTATAAAGTCCCGGACCTATTTTGATATTTAATAGCTCATAAAATAATAAAGATTTTTCTTTTTATTCAAATGAAATTTATTTATTTTGCAGAACTATAGTTTAATACCTGTTCATGAAATTGTTCTTATAATATGTGAAAGAATTCAAACTATGTGTAATAATTCGGTAGTTCCAAATTTAAATTATGAAAAGAGGAGTAGTAAAAAGCGAACAAGTCCTGATACAAAAAATCACTAAGCAACATGCGCAAACTAGCTGCGAAGTCGCTTTATGAGTAACAGCTGGTACTGTAAAAACCCTGCAGTCTCGATCCCCTGTCTACCATGTCCTTTGGGACCCTACATCTTTCAAAATAAGGAAGAAATAATCGTAAAAGAAAAATGTTTTACTTCCTTGTACGAAGTAAAAGAAGTATTGTAATCGCGAAAATTTTACAAAACACTTGGCAGCAACGATTTGAAAAGTGATTCAGGACTTTGAATGATTCAGCGCAAAGTGCCGTTATGGATTTAATAGCCCTTCTAGACTAACGTCCATTTGGGATTAAAGAAAAACGCAAAGTAGTAAAAGAGTTATACCGAAATAATGAAGGGAATGACAATACCTGCGTTTCTACCATTCTTTTCATTATTTCAATTTAACCATTTCGCTATATATAAAATCTCAGAATGAAACTGTTTATTTTTAACTTCCTTATGAGTTGATGGGTAAATATGAATAAAAGCGCTTAACTTCCAGCCTCCATCATTTGAACTTTAGTTCTCATCAGAAAAGTAAAAAGTGTCTTCGATCTTTTTAAACATGTTCATGATAATCATAAACATTTTTACTCTTTATAATCTAGGAAATTCTGCAAAAACAGAAAGCCACAGAAACTAAATCACTTTAACCCCCCCCCTCAGCCCCGGGAGGGTTAATGATATGAGTATTGCCAGACTGAAGCAGTTGAATAAATTTAAACAATGTGTAAAGGGTGATTTTTCAGGTTATACAGTCTTTATTTTTCAAAACTGCAATAATCAGGTAAGAAGCACTTCACCTAAATTTGTTTATCGAATGATCTATCCCTTCCCCGTTTACGAACCCCTGCACGAGACACTCCGCTGCTTTTCTTCAGTTCCTTCTCGCTTTCTCTATGCATCATTCATCTTATTCTTCGCAGCTTTTTCTACGAAAAAGCTTTTTTTTTTCAAGAAATGCAACAAATCAGCTGACGTTTGATTAGGAAAAGATAGTGTAACCTGAATCAGATTAATTACTGAGCTTTCAGTGACAGTTACACTGAAAAATGTTGAAAAACTAAGCCTTCAGAACGAAACAAAGTAGTAATCTATTTAAAATATCTCTACAAGATGAAACGGAATTTTCGACTCCTTTCTGAATATCGGTAGGCATAGACATCTTGGAAGTCTACTGTCGCTTAAATCACAGCTGATATGGTATGCTGAGTATACTAATATAACATATGTGAGAGTAATTTAATCGAAGCTTAAACCGTTGATAACAGGAAAGATAATACATGGACAGTATGGAAACTTCTGTTTTTCTCCATTTCTGAAACTTAACGTGTAAGAAGATTTACTTCAACTGGGTACACTGATGTGTAAGAAGATTTATTTTAACACAGTACTTCCTTTCCATAGGTTGAGCTATAAAAATCATTTGCCAACTTCGGTTAATTTGTTAATTTGTAATTAGTAACCTGCTGGGAATGCCCTGCATATTCTGCTATTTTCTATATTACTTATTTACTCCTCTGTTTTGTTCTTATTTCCCTTTTTTCTTATTTCTCTGAATTCTCTTCAGAACTAAAGCCAAATTGATTGTCTGGCATTTTATTAAAATGATTATCTCAGGTTAGAAAAAAAAATCTTCCTTTAATGCGTCTATCTTTATGTAGATTTTCATCGAAGCTTATAGCACAGACTGTAAATTAGTAGCAAACGAACTTACTCAAGATTCGAATATACAGGGTGTTTATAAAGTCCCGGACTCATTTTGATGTTTAATAACTCATAAAATAATGAAGATTGATTAAAATTAATAACGTAAATGGTCAGATAGACTCAAAAGGTTTCATGACCCTTGTCAATGAACTTCCACGTGTGGCCCCTTCGTCGCACGGAAAATATCAAGTCGATATTCAATTTCACGCCAGGTGCCGGCACGCACGTCGGCATCCGCAGAGGCTATTGCGGTTGTAATTCTGGCTTTTAGATCATCAATGTTCGACACTCTCCTCCTGTAAACGTTGTCCTTTACAGATCCCCAAAGGAAAAAGTGCAGCGGCGTTATATCAGGTGATCTGGGTGGCCAAGGAATTGGACCTCCGCGCCCAATCCATCTTCCTGTAAAATGGTCATTTAAAGAACTACGAACGATGGTACCCCAATGAGGTGGTGCACCATCTTGTTGGAAAATGACATGTGGCTGAAGCTCTTCTAGTTGTGGAAATACGAAGTTTTCCAACATGTCTAAGTATACGACTGATGAGACCGTCTTTTCTGGAAAAACGAAAGGGCCCAATGACTCGGTCGTGCATTAGTCCACACCACACATTAACCTTTGGGGAATCCCTTTGTGACTCACGGTATTCATGGGGGTTTTCACATCCCCATATGCGCACATTATGGCGATTAACAATGCCAGAAAGATGAAAGAGAGAAAGGAGAGAAAAATGCAATTAATAAGCAGACGATATTTAGCAAAGTACAGATATTTAGACTGGAAAATGAAAAAAAAAATCTGGAAGGTTTCAGATTTTAATTACGTCCAAAGGGGCGTTTATTTAAGATTTTGTGTGTTACCTTTATTTATTAAATACCATGTTCTTCGCACTTAAACCATAAAATTCAGTTCAGCAGCAATATCGCAAAATAATTAATTTTAAATTGAGCATATCTTTAGAAATTTCGGTACACGCTCTCACGAGCTGGAGATAAAAATGTTTTTCTGTACAACGTTGGTATTGCTGGCTTTGAAATCTTTGAGTTTGTTAATGAAAAATTCGTTAAAGTTTTAGAGAATATTGTTACGAATTTCACATTTATTTGGCTATTTATTTAGAACTGTAATTAAAATTCCTTTTTATTTTCCCGTGCAACGCACGCAGACGATTTTTGAAGA
>KK113646.1:952712-976571 GCA_000611955.2 Stegodyphus mimosarum | reverse complement strand
ATATATATATATGTAATAATAAAATTCCATAGTCAAAAATACACTTAAAACCCTAACTTAAATTTCGTCTTTTCTTTTTGTTTTTTCCCCAGTCACAACTCTAAATGCATGTTCTTTTCATTTTAATGGCGACGATCTCTATTTTGAAAGTACATGGAATTAAATACACAGCCCTCTAGTCAAGTTGATTTTCTCGCCTTTTCTAGACGTACAGTTATTAAATGTTCTAGAAGTATTTAAAGCGAACTGGATTGGCTGACGAGGCTGACGCATTTCTTGGAAGCTCCGCCTTTCCAGAGATTATAAAAGGACTCGCAAAGGAATACTGAGGGGTCTTTTCAATGGACTAAACTTCAATAAAAAAGTTATTAGCTGTTCTTTTTTATTTACTCCGGGGATCTGATTTTTGTAACTGCTGTTTTTCATGGAAATTAATAAATGGATCCTGTTTTTTCTTTAAACTTATCGTCTGATACTTTGAGCTACGACTACATTTGGTACCTCACACGCACACGCATATATACTGGGTGGCCATAATTAAACTGACAGTGCTCACAGTGTTCTGTAGGGCGATTTATTTCGGAGAATGACGCCGCATTTTGTAGGAAGATTAAACAAGACGGGGGACGAAGGATTCCGCGAAAAAACAAATTAGTTAGAAAAGTTACCGCTAGGGGAATATTTGGCGCTGTGTAATAGAAAACAGAGTTGCAAATCAATACGGAAATTATTTTTATTTTGCATTCAAATGAGGTTCAATGTGGCTGCCGTTGTTGTGGACCACATATTGCATTCTGTGCACAGTATGCACAACAGCAGAAAGTAACATGTCTGCAGGAATCTCCCGTACAGTCCGTGATATGTTATCCTTCAACGTAGCCAGGTCTTGGACCATTCCTTGATAGACCTTGGACTTAAGGTAATCCCATAGCCAGAAGTCGCATGAGGTAAGATCAGGCGACCGAGGTGGCCATGCAGTTGGAAAGTAGCGGCTAATGACTCTTTCTGCTGTGAATTTCTGACGTAGCATCTGTTGCACCTGTACAACAACGTGTAGAGGGGCTCCATCTTGCATGAAAATCATTTCCCCTAGGCATGGTCTTTGCTGAAGTGCCGGAAGGACAAAGCTGTTCAACATGTGGCGATATTTCTCTCCGGTAACAGAACAGGTTTCCGGTCCTGTCGGGGTAATATTCTCATAGAAGAATGGACCAACGATAAATTCCTCTGTGAACCCACACCAAACAGTTACCTTTGGTGAATGTAAGGGAACTACTATGACTGCATGTGGTGATTTGTCATCCCAAATTCAGCAGTTCTGGGTACTCACAGTTCCATTCAGGTAAAATTGGGCCTCGTCTCCCCATAAGATTTTCCACGGCCAAGCAGCATCCACCTCCATTCTGGCAAGAAATGTGAGAGCAAAAGTCAATCGCTTATCATGGTCGGGGTACAGTAACTCCTGTACACGGCTGATCTTGTACGGATAGAAGTTGATAATATTTCGTAAGATTTTCCATACCGTACTGTAAGGCATATCCATATTCCGAGCTACTCCACGAGCGCTAGAGGTGGCAGCAATATTATCTGGTCCTCTGTCGACAATCGCCGTGGCAACTGCTTCGATTGTATCCTGTGGTACAGGTTTTTGTCCTCTGCCTGATTGAACCTTCAGAGAACCTGTTTTCTCAAACGTCGCAACCATTGCTTTTAGCCCATTAACTGACACAGGACCGTTACCTTTACGCATTTTTTGTGCGTTCTAAAAGCACAAAGAGCGGCTGACGCGTTGCACTGGTTGAGGAAAAAGAATTTGACTAGTAACGCACGCTCGACTAAAGAAGGAGACATTGCACATAAACTTTCAATCCGATTGATTCGAAACGTAACACATTGCCTTTTAAAACCCAAGCAGCTGGCACTGTGCTAATGGATGTAACGTGAAATTTGAATAAAGAACTTCTTCTTCTGCTCAGCGTACGTGATATTGCAGATCACGAGACTTTATCGGTGTTTATGTAGATTTTACGGTTTTTTAAAAGTGTTGCCATATTGCATTTGAACGAAATCAGAAAATGTGCATAATAAAAGGTAATTTTATTCCTCATTAATTTGCATTTGATAACACTCTATTTTCTATTTATTACACAGCGCCAAATATTCTCCTAGCGGTGACTTTTGGAACTAATTTGTTTTTTCGCGGAATCCTTCGTCCCCCTTCTTGTTTAATCTCCCTACAAAATGTGGCGTCATTCTCGCAAATAGATGGCGCTACAGAACACTGTGAGCACTGTCAGTTTGATTATGGCCACCCGGTATATATATAAAGATAAGCAAAAGAATTAAAATTCTAAAAGCAATCGTCTAAATGTAAATTTGATACCTTAGTTCCAGAGTTAAAAAACTTGAATAAATAACAGTTACTAAAAAGTAAAAGCAGTTGTAAAAACCTAAAAACCTAAATGTAGCTTTGAAAAAATTCAACATTTAAAAAAATTAAAATACGTAAAAATTTAAAAACAATTTTAAGCACAGCTAAAATAAATATTAAAAACATCAGAATAAATAACAATGAATGGCAGTAAAGGGAAATTTAGCGTAACTCGAGGTTAATCACGGACTTATAAAGGGAAAAGTGTGACAAATTCGAGCATAGCTAAACTCCATTACGAGTTTCGTCAAACGACAATAATTTAGATAGAAGCAATAAAACATTAATAGAAACATAAAAGAAATTACATAATACAGTAGGTCTTAATTCTTATCGTTTCTTTTCCCGACGCGCCGGCCACAAATTTAAAATAAAATCTCTGTGGCTACATCATTCGCGTTGATGAAGAGCCATCAGCGAAACTTCTCTCATGCGTTTTTATTTTCACCAGAGTGGCAACAGTAAGCCTTCAATAAGAAAAAGAACATTGACTGATTTTCTGTCTGTATTATTCCATATCCAAAAAATGTAAATAAATATTAATCTTCTTGGAGTCAGAACGACGTTTAAAGTTTCCTATGTTCCAAACTTCCACACTGGTTTACCCGGATGCGATCCAATTCAACTTATGAAGTGTAAAGATGGAAAAAGAACGTACGATGTTTTTGTAATATAACGAGACTGAAATACTCTTAAAATGGTAAGTCCATTTTAAAAATTCTTGTTCTATATTGCAATATGCCTTCAGATGTAATGTATGCAATTAGAATTCTCTGAATGCATCAAATGTGTTAAGAATAAATGAACTAGTTTTTACTAAGCAATCTTTAAGCAGAAAAGCTTAAGCTTTAAAAAAATAAAAAGTTGGATAAAGGTAGCTGCACTTCCGTTAAGCCTAATTCTACTATGGCTGAAGGAGATGAAAGTAAAGAAACTGAAACTAATGCCACACCTGCGACTGTCGCCAAGGTCAGCATCAAAATTCCCCCTTTTTGGAAACCTGACCCTAAAATATGGTTTCTTCAGATTGAAGCCCAATTTCGCAATGCTGGAATAACGGCTGATCAAACAAAATATGATTATGTAGTCAGTTCTATTGAAACAGGGACATTGTCACAAATCTCTGATATTCTCACTAAACCACCAAACAACGGCAAATATCTGGCCATTAAAAACAGGCTGATTGAAATTTTTGCCGACTCTGAAACACAGAAAACCCAGAAACTTCTGACCGAATTAGAACTGGGTGATAAGAAACCATCCCAACTTCTCTGCGAAATGCGTAACTTGGCGGCTGAGAACGTGCCAGATGAATTTTTGAAAACATTGTGGATGCAACGACTACCACTTAATATGCGGAGCATTTTATGTGTAAGCAGTGATGATTTGTCAAAATTGTCTACAATGGCTGACAAAATTTGGGAATTAAATCCCAATCCACCACAGGTAGCTCGCATTGTTTCTTCCCCATCTGATAACATTACCGCCGAAGATCTACAGAAACAGATATCAAACTTAACACTGCAGGTAGCAGAAATGAATAGGCGTAGAAACCCCAGTCCAGAAAGACGACGATACAAGTCGAATTCTAGAAATAGTTTCAAAAATAACAATAACCCCAGTCCAGAAAGACGACGATACAGGTCGAATTCTAGAAATAGTTTCAAAAATAACAATAACCCAAATAATTGTTATTTTCATCAACGCTTTGGTGAGAGAGCGTACAAGTGCACTCCACCATGTAAATATCAGGCCTCGAAACAGGAAAACTGAATCCCCGGCCTTCGATGACGACAGAAAGTCAAGGGGTACAGCTGAGTCGTCTATATATTCGTGACAACGCATCAGCAACCCATTTTTTAATTGATACCGGAGCGGAAATATCGGTTATTCCACCAACACCATCGGAAAAAAGAACTGTGGCTAAGCTTGAGTTATTCGCAGCTAACGGTACAACAATCAAAACATATGGTCAAAAATTATTAGAGCTAGATTTAGGGCTACGCAGATCTTTCAACTGGCCTTTTATCATTGCGGATGTTAATAAACCTATCGTCGGAATAGACTTTCTTTCACATTTTAATTTGTTAGTTGATAGTAAAAACAGAAAATTAATTGATGGCACCACCTCATTAGCAACTACAGGTGCTTTGTGTAACAATAGCGTCACTCCTAAATTCATTGTTAATACTTTTCACAACCCATATAGAGACATCCTAAACAAATTTCCTAACTTACTTAAACCCAACATAAAAAACAATAAAGTTAAAGAACATGATGTGCAACATTACATCGAAACCAAAGGTAACCCTGTATCCTTTAAAGTCAGAAGACTTTCTCAAGAAAAGTTGATTGCCGCGAAAAAGGAATTCGATTATATGCTGCAGGAAGGTCTCTGCAGACCATCCAAAAGCAGCTGGTCAAGTCCATTACACCTCACTTTAAAAAAATCCGGTGACTGGAGACCATGTGGCGATTACCGTGGCCTTAATGCAAATACTGTTCCAGACCGTTACCCACTACCATTTCTAACGGACTGTACTCATATTCTGTATCGAAAAACAATTTTTTCAACAATAGATTTGCTAAGAGCCTACCAACAGATTCCTGTGCATGAAGCTGACATTCCGAAGACAGCCATCATAACACCTTTCGGACTTTTTGAATTTCCTTATATGACATTTGGCTTACGCAACGCTGCACAAACCTTCCAAAGGTTTATGAATACAGTGCTTAGCGGCCTAGACTTTGTATTTTGCTATCTCGACGATATCCTCATCGCCTCGCCAGACACTGAAACACACAAAAAACATCTTGAATTAATATTCCAAAGACTCAATAACTATGGACTGTGCATAAACATTGCAAAATGCAAATTTGGTCTGAGCAAAGTTGAATTTTTAGGATATGAAATATCAAAGGAAGGAATCAAGCCTCTTTCATCGAAAGTCAATACAATTAAAGAATATCCTAAACCACAATCCTTTACAAGCTTACGCAGATTTTTGGGCATGGTGAACTTTTACCATCGTTTCATTCCAAACTGCGCCAAACTACAACAACCCCTGACAATCTTACTGAAAGGAGTGAAGAAAAACAGCAAAAAAGCTTTAATTTGGACCGAAGATGCGCTGAAGGCTTTCACTGATATCAAAAGCGCACTGTGCAACTCTGTAATGTTAGTTCATCCCAATCAAGCGGCGCAGATCACCCTAACTACAGATGCATCTGATTCTGCCGTGGGTGCCGTGATTCATCAACTATCCGATAATGACAAACAACCGCTAAGTTTTTTCTCCCGATCTCTCTCACAAACACAGAGAAATTACAGTGCATACGATCGAGAACTACTTGCAATCTACCTAGCGATAAAGCATTTTAAACACATTCTGGAAGGACGATCGTTTACTGTCTTCACTGATCATAAACCTATCACTTTCGCTTTCCACCAAAATTTAGATAAAGCTTCTCCAAGACAAGTACGGCAGTTGAACTACATTGCCGAATTCACTACAGACATACGCTACATTTCTGGAGAAGAAAACATTGTAGCTGACGCGCTATCGAGAATCGACACCATCGCTATCCCAGCTCCAATTGATTATACAGTTATTGGAGATGGCCAGGAGGATGAAGACCTCAGGATTCTTAAATCAAATTCCAGTTTCAAAATAGTACAAATTCCTATTCCGGATAGCAGTAAGAAAATTTATTGTGATACCTCCACTAATTTTAACAGGCCATATATTCCTAAAGAATTTCGAAAACAATTATTTTGCTCTATACATAACTTATCCCATCCTGGAATTCGTGCAACAACGAAGCTGGTGACAAAAAGATTCATCTGGCCTGGCATAAACAAAGACTGTCAGCTGTGGTCTAGAGCATGTTTGCAATGCCAACGAGCCAAAATACACAAACATACCCATGCTCCAGCTGCTGAATTCAAAGTCCCCAGTCAACGTTTCAAGCACCTTAATATCGATATTGTTGGCCCCTTACCATCTTGCAAAGGTTTTAGGTACCTGGTTACCATCATCGATAGATTCACTCGGTGGATCGAAGCTGTACCTCTGGAAGACCAAACCGCAGAGTCCGTCGCCCATGCCCTCATCACGACTTGGATTTCCAGATTTGGAATTCCAGAGAAGATAACGTCTGACCAAGGTCGACAATTTGACAGCCAACTCTTCAGATCCTTGAGCAAATACTTAGGCTTCAAGGCTAATAGCACCACGGCTTATCACCCACAGTCTAATGGTTTAATTGAACGACAACATCGAACCTTGAAAAACAGCCTAAAATCCCACCTGCAAACGTCAAATTCTTGGACTGACGTTCTACCTTTGATTCTTCTTGGCATTCGATCCGCCATTAAAGAGGATTTGCATTGTTCTTCTGCTGAACTTGTGTACGGTGCACCAATCTGTTTGCCTGGAGAATTTTTCAGTTATGTCCCCACTGTTACGCATTCAGATTTTATACAAAAATTGCAAAGTCACATCCAAAACCTAAAACCAACACCGACAACCAGCCATGAAAAAAAAACAATTTTCGTACACAAGGACTTAGCAAATTGTTCACATGTATTCATCTATAATAACATGATTTCATCTTCTCTTCAACCAGCCTATCTAGGACCATATTTAGTTAAGAAACGTTTCGAGAAATTTTTCGATGTGGAAGTTTCAGGTAAAATTAAAAGGATATCGATAGATAGACTGAAACCATGTTTCAGCCTCAAGAATGAAATAACAGCAAATCTCCAGACACACGAAGCTGATAACTCCAAAATCTCACCTCCACTTCCTAGAGACAATGATTCTTCCAAAGATATTCATCCTAGATACACAAAAGCTGGACGAAGGGTGAGATTTCCTGCATACCTGAAGGATTACAAGGTATAACGCTATCACTGGCAAGGGGGTGTGTGGCGACATCATTCGCGTTGATGAAGCGCCATCAGTGAAACTTCTCTCATGCGTTTTTCTTTTCACCAGAGTGGCAACAGTAAGCCTTCAATAAGAAAAAGAACATTGACTGATTTTCTGTCTGTATTATTCCATATCCAAAAAATGTAAATAAATATTAATCTTCTTGGAGTCAGAACGACGTTTAAAGTTTCCTATGTTCGAAACTTCCACAATCTCTACTGAAAAAAACTTTACAAAAACTTGGTAAGGCGAATGTACAAATAAACATAAGTAGCCAATCAGGCTTGAGTCAAAAATTACATAATTTTAAGAGAGATCCCAATGAGCTAGAAAAATTAAACTTAGTAAACAAAACAAGAAATTAAAAATAAAACACAAGTGTCTAGCTAAGACCAGTTGCATTAAAAAATGAATGAAAATGAACAAACCTGGATCCAGAGCAGCAGCTGCAACAAAATTAAAAGAGTAAAAAACTAAAAGAGGTCGCCAGAATAAGAATTCTAAAATAGGAAGCAACCAGAAAAGAAATTGAAAATCACCAGTTAGGTGTAACTTAGAAGTTGGGGGAGGTAAACGTCATTTTGCTGAACCAATGATGCGCCACGGCCAGTGTGGAAATCTGGACAGAAGGGTGGGAGGGCACACAGGAGGTAATCTTTGGATGTGGAAGATGGAAGCTTTTTCAATAAAATGGCGTCCAGTTAAGTGCTGAGTCACGTAAATAATTTTTGAAGGTGAAGAACAAAATGGCTAAACTAAGCACATGTAAAATCTGGCCTGAAAGCAGTGGAAATCGGAAAAAAAGTATGATTTGTTAGAAAAAGTTGTTATTCTTCTTGCTAGAGGGCTTACAAGCGATTAGAAACGAAAAAGGCCCTTAAAATTAGCAACAGAATAGAGAAGGCAGACAGAGAACAGTAATATTAAATTTTAAATTTAATAATTAAACTGAAGTTTTGTACAAATCTAAGAGAGCACAAAATTAACAGTAAAAGGAACCTATGTTACATTTTTACATTAAATCACCTGAAATAGCCATCCATCATCTATCTTCCTATAGGATTTAAGTAAAAAATTTCATTATCTAATCCAAATAATTTAAAATAAAAGGTAAATGCCAGCTTTTTTAAGGAATTTTTAATAACTGTTTGAGGAATAAGATTGTTTTGTAAAATTTTAATCAAGTAGAGAATTTCCTCTTGAAGGAGTTCAGTGTTATTACAGATTCTTTTGATTCTGAGAAGTTGTGCATTAATAGTATTGATTATGAACTTTTTTGAAAAGTTAGAATTCTACTTAGTGAGTTTTAATGTATGAAAATTGAAGCCCCTACGTTTATCAAAAATTTTAATTTTATTGTAATTTAGAATATGAAGATCTAAGTAAACTACTTCATTTTGTAACGAATTACTAGTATTAAGTTTGAGGCAAGAAGAGTAAATATTAGCATTTTCAAGTTTGCAAAAGTTATTAAAAGGCAATAGCATCATCAATATAGCGAAAGATGTGTTGGAAATACTTGTGTTCTTCGTCTTTAAGTGAACGAGCAAATTTTAATTCTTGAGTAAAGTGGAAGAGTCCACAGATTGCAGTTGAGCAATTTCCGCCCATTGGAATTCCTTGCACTTGTTTAAAGATAATGCTATTAAATTGTAAATAATTATTAAAAAGTACAGTGTTAAGATAAAGTTGCCATTCTTCAGGAGTAATAATTGTCTGGATCTGCGGAAATAACATACACACCAAAGTTAGCTATATTATTTACATATTAACTTTGTTGAATATTACTTAGCATATAAAATAATGAAAAGCGCGTGATAAAAATTCGCGGAAAACTAAAATTTTTTTTAATTAGTCAAAACCGTTAAACAAGTTATCTCGTGCTCCCAATTCATATTTACTCGATTTAAAATGCGCCAGTATGTCATATGACCAGAAATAATCGATCAATCAACTATTAAACTGTTGATTTATTTTAGCGATAAAAAATATCGTTCTTCTTGTAATATTGTGAATATTGCTGATGTTTGTACCTGGCATTAATTCACGTATAAGTTCATTCTCTATCAGAACAGCAATTAGTTCTGAAAGCGCAATAAATTCAAATATTTCGTAGTACAGACGAGTGTGCTAAGTTTATTCAATAATTGTTCATTCCAGTTTCTTTAAATTTCTTAAGTCCAGTTTTCTTTAAATTCCTGTAGATAAACCACCGCCAACGACTACGACGATAATAATAATAATAAAGGTTTTAGTCACCAAAATAACAACTTTCTCCCAGAATTCCGCGCGCTTTAAAGAATTCTATAAATTCGATGACCTAAGGTCAGTGAAATGTTTTCACACTCTTTTGCATTGCAAAATACTTCAAACTATTCTTTGAAGTTAACTATAATCAAATTCTTTAAGCTTTACTTAAATTACATGATATTTATTCCCTTAAATGAGAACTGTTGTCATTCTATTGTAGTATTTTTATTTTCGTAAGCCGCAGAGCACTTTATCTTACAATCAACTTTATTGCCAGAATCTAAAAATTAAGCAGATGCAGGATTAAACTTCTGATTTTAAACTATTTTTCCATTTGCTGGTATAAATAGATACTGTGCATATCAGATCTTTTTTCTAGATTACACAGCCAGGCGTTTGAAATTAAGACTTTACGCAATAAGATATCAAATTTAAAAATATGATCTTTGAGATTATAAAAGAATTTGAAGATGTAAGGGAATTGACGGTTTACAAAGGGAAGAAGTACTCTTCTTACCACATGTAAAGAGTGGTTTTAAATGGATCTAATAATAAATCTGAATGTGAATTCAGATGTGTTTTGTCATATAATGAATCACCCCCCCCCATAAAACCGCTCAGTCATGTATCAGAAGATCAATAGTAAGCCTCCCCGATATTTAACGAATCGAATGAGAGAATGTATGAAACTCTGCGGAGATGCTGATGTCACTAATAAGGCTGGAAATAATGACCAAAATAGCGATGAATAATAAATAAAACAAACAATAACTAAAATAGGTAACTCATGCCTTAAAGATCATTCATCTCATACCATCTTATAACTAACATCAAAGCAGTCCGCAGAACGCAAATCATAAAATTAGATCATTGTAATAAGGCTTATGACATTCTCTTGGTTGTATTATTGGACTCTTAAAATTTATAATTTTAAATATATAAAAATAATATCTTACCAGTTTTTCAAGGATCTGTTTATCTGCTTCCTGTGTTCCTTAGAATTCTATTTTATGTTATTTTATAAATCGTTGCTATTTTAAGCTTCAAAACAAAGAATATTTAATTGATATTTTCCAGTGTTTTCAAATACCGAGTTACTATTTTCGTTATGCTAACAGTTTTCATAAACTTTGTAAATAAACATACCAGAAGGTCAAAAAATTATCCAAAAATTTTGAATCTCTTTAAAAACTCCAAACGGTAACAATTCTTATTGCTCCGGATATCTTCACCAATTTACATCCCAAATATAAACAACATAACGAATATAAAAAAGTATGGCAACATTTAACACTCTGTAAACGTAAACATAGATCAACTGACTGCGTCCACGCTCCCCTCCCCCCACCTTTTTTTCTCTTCGCCTTTTATGATATAAGAAAGAGGAAAAGTTGTAAATTAAATATAAAAAAAAAGAAAATATACCTTGCAATGCGTCCACGTTAAATTTCGACATAATAAAATTTTGGATAACGAGAAAAAAATTTTTTTTTTAAAGTAGAGGCTTTTTTGAGGGAATTTAATTCTTCTTCACATTTTACAGGAGGAGTAGGGAGATTCCATACCTTTCACTCGGATTTGAACTCATAACAATTACTTGAATTCAGTGGTTTTACAGCTCGGCCATTGCCGTTCAGTATTTCGGAAACTGTATTCGATTCAGTGTAATGCTTGTGCAGCGATTGAAAACGAAAGTTAGTAAGCTGTACCCTCCGACGCTACTTCCCCCCTGCTAACCGCACGGAGGTAAGAAAGGAAGGAGAGGCTAAGCCCGCAGTGCGAGTGAAGCACTGCTCCGAGGCTTCGGTCTCCAGATGGGGTGTTCTTTGTTTACATTCAGAAGCTCCCTTGACAACGCTCTGATAGCATTTCGACGCACGACACTTTCGCATAAAAGAAACATTCATTGTGTGATGGATAATAGCGGGAACTACAAAAAGGTGCTTAGGGACTCAAGGAAAAGGAAAGAGGGCATTACAAAAAGGTGCTTAGGGACTCAAGGAAACACGGTTTAAGAACCCATTTTATCATGGAATATATGGTGCGGCTACACCAAAACCAAGAGAGAAGGAGTGAAAATTAGCCGTATTGTAAATGTATGTGGGAGCACCAAATTCTTTTCAGTGCTTAGAATACCTAAATGTCTTAATAAGGCCATGCTTGCAGGTAGTGGTAGACGGGACGGTGCGTTAAGCTTGTAAAGTTCCTCACTTTTATTCTGCTAAATGAAGTGTCGAAGAACCAAGAGAACTGTTAAGCGAATTATCGCTTAGTTCAAAGAACAGAAAGGGTAAACTCAAGAAGGGTTAATTACCCTTTATTTCATTCAAAATAAGATTAACAGTCCGCACCTTTCTTCGGGCTTACAACAAAGCCTCTACTTGACTTAAATTTAAAAGTAAGAAATAAGAACTAACTGTGAGTAACTAAGAGATTTAGCCGAAACTAAGACAATTCTAAAATAGTTGGCCAGTAATCTTAAACTAGCCGGCGGACTATCAAAAGGCACGCAATATTACGGCCGAGCGTAACAAAGCTTAGAGAGGTGTAGCCTAAAGTCAAACGCGTGCTACTCCGGATTCCTAACTCTCTCGAAATCATTTGAACTTTCCTTTAATACCATCTCTTCCTCATTTGCATTCAACGTAATTCTAAAAACTCATTCTGGTAGGAAGTTGTAAGTTGAAACGAGACAAAATAGGAAAGGCGAGCTAAATTAAAATAACTGTTATATAATCAAAATATACCTCATAGTGTTCATTATTTATTTACAGACCACAGAATTTCCTGTTCATTCCGCATACTTCATATTTTGAGATTGATGCACGTGTGACTGTTAATTACAACCTATTTTTGTCCCATGATTTTAGTGTTCATGTAAATACCCTTTGTGTAAGGTAGTTTGATTTTCTGCAACAAAATATTATTCATGTCTCATCAAAGCTATCCACTGGTGGTTGAATAATTCAAACCACCAAATACTAGTAGTTTCTTAGTTTTTTTTTTCTCTTTGTTATTTAGAAAGTAAAAGAAAAACTATTTGCTTAGTGGTGGCTGAGTATAAAGGTGTCAGCATACTTCTAAAAAGCTGCTTCCTTTAAGCTGAAATTTTATCTTCATCTTTGAATTCGGTCATGCAACGTTTTGGCGAGGTTGTTTCCTGTCTTGGCGAACAGTGGCCTACCTGCAAAAAGGTGCAGGATTCTTATAAAATCACCTGAGATTCGCTACTGATAATGCTTAATGTGGCAGAAATGATTGCTTTTTATCATGTGATGTTCTTTTCATGACTTTCTGTTTTCATAGAAACTGACCTGGTAGGCTAGAGGCAGGTTGCCTGTACAGCTAATTTTGACTGCAGTCGCACTTGACAGAGAACAAGCGCTGGGTGTAGCAAACACAAAAAGAAATGTCACGTCAGCTCATTTAAGCAGTTATGCCTCTGTATTTGTGAAAGAAGCTTCCTCAAAAGTTATATTCTATTTTTTGGTGCACCTAGAAACGATTGTAAATTCTGACAGTACCAGAATGCTCCAGTTCAAGGTTTCTTAAACTTTTTGGCGTGGGGACCCCATAATATTTATGAAAATTTTGTGGGACCTTAAAAGCATTGCGCGAATCCGACACACGCTTGAATGAAACTGTCAGTTTCTTCATTTGTACTGTAATATACTATTGCAGTTTTAGGTCATTAATTTTTAATTTTAAGACATAGAACAATGTGAAAATTTTAAATAACTAACAAACTTAAATATATAATACGGTAATAAAAATAAATGCTAACATTAACTATAGTCTGTCTATTAAGTGTAGCCACTTGTAAAGTCACTATTGAGAAAACGCACTTACTTCTAACAACGCATATGCGATGATTAAGTATCAATGGGAATGCTTATTTTAATTATATTATAAAATCTTGGCAAAATAATCGACACTGCAGGATGAAGCACGTCTTCAATACTCTTTACATTTGATCAACACTTCGATTTTACGGTGGTTAAAGACGAAAATGTCGTCTCATACAAATATGTTTTAGAAGAACGTAAAAGAAAGTTTATGGCAATTTCAGAAATCGTTGGAATTTCTTTTGCGACGCCTAGCCAAAAATCTTCTACGGCCGTTGTTTTAAAATCAATTTTCAACCCTAAATCATTAGATAACTCATCAAGTTCTTGTGATTTTAATGGCAAATGAGTGATGTTTTCCTCATTAATTCCGAATGGTTTCACAATGTATTTCAGCACTGAACTTTGAAGGGAAATATTTCTCAAAGTTTTTCTCAAGACACCGAAGATATTCATTTATCACTTTTAACAAAATACCTTTTCGAAGATCTGTTTCAACATTTTCACTTAAATTATTAATAAAAGCATCAATATTTCATTTGAGTATGAAAAAATGTTGCAACTTTTTTCTTGAAGCAACAAATTTAGTTCACTTAATTTTTCAAATGTGTCACTCAAATAACACAGTTTTCGTAACCACCATTTTATGAAATAAATTCTCAAAATCAGATTTTTTGTTCTGTTAGAAAAGATCTTCATCTTTTAATTTTAATAGCATTTGTAAACTGTGGCTTCTTGAAAGCCACTTCACCTGTGCATGTACTAATAAGCTTCTGTATTCAGGACCCACGTCTTTACAAAGATTTGAAAACAAACGGCTGTTCAGAGCAGCACTTTTAATAAAGTTGACCACTTTAATACTATCCCGAAGTATAATCTGATACTTTTTTGGCCACCAGGGCCTCTCGATGTATCATGCAATGAGTAAATGTTATATGTTCGTTGTCACTTTTCAGAACTTTAGCTAGAAATCCAATTTTTTTACCGACCATCGCTTTAGCACCGTCTGTGCAAACGCCAACACAATTTTTCCATTGTAAGCTTTCTTCGAAGAAAAATTCATTACCTTTTATAAAAATGTCCTTTCCTTTTGTGCCTATCCACAGAGCAACAAAACAAAAATTCCTTATGAATGCATCCTTCAAAAATATACCTAATATGCACTAATACTTGAGCCAAGCTGGTAATATCACTTGAATCATCCAACTGGATAGCAAACTTAGGACTTATTTTGAGCCTAGTTATTAGCCGCTAATGTTGATCTTTATTATAAATTTCCAAAATGGATGTTTATATTAGGCTTTTTTATTTTTTGAAATTAAGTAGGATGCTTCATTAAAAGCAAATAAATACTTTTCAATCACAGTAACAAAGTTCTCAAAGCCAAATTTTTGCCGATTTGATGATTTCAATAGTCGTGAAAAGCATTCTTTTGCTTTCTTGCAGTGCACAATATGCTTTGTACTGAGATGTTGTTTTAATTTGGCGGATTTCATGCTTTCTGTAGCTAAAACTTCTCTAAAAATTAAGCATAATAGCTATTCAGTTCCATCATAATTACAAGAAGTAAAAACAAATTTCAAATATAATTCCTCATATTTAGGTACCAGAAATGACATTTCATTGTTTTCAGTTTTTTATCTCGTTTATTTAAATTCAATCGCTTATCCATGATTCGTAAAAATATTTGATAATAATTATCGTTGAGAAAACAAGGGAGCTTCTTTCAAATACTTAATAACTTCTAAAAATAAGTTATGTACTTACTAATGATATGAGCGAAACAACCACGGAAAAAGCGACAGAATGCTTCTAATATGAACTAGAGGTGACCTGGAATCGTTGGCAATAGCGTCCCAAACCATTATGCCACGTTGTCGCGCGGTGGAGCGTTTCACAGTTACTGCCGGATTAGATCTGTCTCCACGTCGACGCCACACACGCATGCGGCGACTGTCACTGGATAAACAGAAGCGTGACTCATCTGAGAACACGACGTTTCACCATTCTGTCATCCACATCGCTCCAGTCACGCACCATTCTAAACGTTGGCGTCTATGCTGTGGGGTTAATGGCAGTCTTCTTAACGGACGCTGTGAGTGCAGACCACGTTCAACCAATTGACGGGAAATGGTTCTCATCGACACGGGAACATCCAGGGTATCTTGCACATGCTGCAGAATCGCGGTACAAGTGACTTGCGGTACCGCCACAGCTTGTCGGCAGATGCGTCGATCCACGCGTGCTGACCTCTCGTAAAATCGTCTGTCTGCTGGAAGTGCCTTCGTTGACAGCGGCCTAGTATTCTCTCCTATTACACGTATACTCCGGGACAAAAACAAACTTTCTTTGATAATTCGTCTGGCAGAAATAACGACACGAATATTGCCCATTCTGCACGTTCCTTCCCTTATATCTTACTTCACGTGCGTCGGAGAGCTGCGCATTTCACATCATTCACATAATTCAGTGACGTGAGTCTACTCTAAACTTTGCATAAATTTCTGACCACTCCTTCTTGGTGTTGCATTTTTAATGTCCAGCAATGTACATTAATGATGGTAACACTGCATGACATTAATTGTATACATTAATGGTAACATCGCAAGACTGTTTTCCTCGCCATATCTGCCCTCTTCTCATATTCCCCTTTATATGCCTGTTGTAATATTTTAAGTGCTTCATTCCAAAGTTTATTCTTTCTACAAATTCAATCAGACCTCCACTGCATTTTCCCAGACACATTTTCTTTCTTCTCCGTGATAAAACATATTAGGTAAACATATTTCCCCAACCTTTAATCAAATACTGATGACTATGGCTATCCAACTGCGTGTCGATGTCTCATATACAAATGCATTTTGATACATCAATGTATAATTTTCATAAAACCTACCACAGGACTGCAGCACCTCATGTCACAAAAAAGAAATAAAGGCAGTTTTAAAACTGCTTAGTCAGCCTTTTTATAAATAAAAATCTGACATTTCACACAATACGTACCCTTTATTGAAAAATTATGATAACGCATTATCATAAGGAACTTGAAACTGGCACATTGCAACTGGTATGTTTATTAAAGTAAAGCATTTAACAATATTTACTGTTTACATATTCAGACAGTCATGAATCAAATTTGTCCAGATTTGAAATGAAATTTAATGACACAAATAAATCAAAATCTTGTTTCATATGGTTATGTGCATTAGAACTTTTTTCATATTGTGCATGAATTATCTAACCCTAATATATGATCACACACATTCACTTTTAAATGGAATAATAAATGATATCACAGATATAATGTATAAGTAATATATTTAACAATTTTAACAAAAAATAAATATCTAACATAACAATTATTTAATCACGATTCTGTAAAGCTAACTGTTCTTAATATATATTTAAGTTATTTTTCTAAAACTATTAAAAATTCTTTGGAATAAAAGTTTTTAAAAAATCTAAATTTCTCTTCCTACAAAAGAAACTACTATAGCCTCTTTAGCTTTTAAATGAATGTGCTTCAAACAAATTTTAGTCTTATTTCTATGAGACACATCATTTGAGGCACTTTCCTCAGAAAAAGATGTTTCTTCTTCACAAATATTCTTGGCACATATTAAAGTTTTCATTTGTGATTCATGAATATAAAATTTGGAATTTGTTACTTCAAGAAAAGCTTCACTGGGTAATGATTTGCTGCAAGACAGATTTATGAACACTGGACCAGAGCTCATATTCAAGACTAGTAAAAGGCATTTGGTCCCTACAAGAAACCTTACAAAAGAAAATATTTGCTCATTGACTAGAGGACAGTCTAAAGTTCCAAGTAAAACGGAAGGCTCTGCTCTAAGCTTCACAAGATGTCTGAAGTTTTCTAAAAATGAATAAGGATCTTCTTTTTCAACCTGAAAAATAAACTTGAATTAATTTTTTTTTTTTGTAAATAAATATGGTCAAACTTGCACACATCATTTTTGAAAATTATGCAAAAAGCCCTTAAATAACTGGAAGAACTAATAGTTGTCGAACACAAAATCCTTCCCTTTATTTAAATGCTAGCTAAGCTTTTGTCTATTTAACATAAACATGGCAAGAATCAAATGATTTTCAATGAAGATAATTCACAGCATTTGTTAAGATGATAATGGTATAATTTAAACTTGTATAATAATACAAATATAATCATAATCACATTTAAAACACACAAAATTCAGAAAACAAAAACTACAGATTTCATGAAATTTAGACATGATCACCAGAGTCAATTCTGAAATGCAAATAAATGACAATGTACAATGCAGTTAAAAGTTTGTGCATGCTAAATCAGACTGAATTTCACTGAAAATTAAGACATTCCATTTATCAAATATTTTCATTTAAGAAAAAATATTTATAGCATGTACTGAATGAAGTTTAGCCTTGTCATGTAAAAGAATAACTTTGAGTCAATAACCTCCTCATAATAATATATAAGGTTAAATCTTTTAATTTCCAATCACTGTGGAGCTAAGCAGCTCTTTTATAATATATGTAAACCTGTCTTGATAAATATTCAAGCCATTATTTTGTCATCTTATAATGACAGAATGATGTCAGATAGTTGAAACACTGTTCATTCCTCTCTAATAAGAATACAAGTTTAAAATCTATAATAATTTATCAAGCAAAAATGCATTAAGTCCATGTGTTGTTGATTGTAGTTTTCGTGGCAATAGTTCTACATTCAGTATTATTTGGCTAAGGAGTTATAAGGCATATAAAATTTTAAAATATAAAACAGAAAAATAAAATAAATGAACTATGCATTATAGAAACATTTTTTATGAAACTGTCAACAAAAAACAGAGCAAGAGAGATTTGTTTAGTTGTTATCATTCATTATCGTCTAGCTGCTGAAGTAACTCAATTGCAATTTCTTAAAATTAGGAGGTTATGATCCCATGGTGAAGGACACCTGTTTCTTGAAATTATCTCAAATTCTTGACAAAATATTATCAGTCACATTGAAATTTTACGAAATCTTAAAAGTGATACAATTTCATTCACTTGACTGCTAGTCATACCCACTATAGAATGACTGTAAGAAGAAGCAAACAGTTTAGTCTAGTTCCTTTTATCATACCTGTGCTACTTATTGCAATGCTTAAAGTTCAGTTTTGAAAAGTTCTTTGTTCTTTACTTCTATGATCACTAAACTTATTGCAGTTCTTTTAAATATCAAAATTAGGTCAATCTTTGGATTATCATGGTTGTCATTTTTGAAATATATATTTTTTAATTAAAATCTGAAAGTATGTTATGTATAAGTTTCATATTTTAAGATAAGAAATATCACTGCTTATTTTAATAAATTTTAATGAGTTTAAGAAAGAGTATAATACAACTGAAAATTAAAACTTAAAATTACAACAAAAAATTGTTATTGATAGTAACATAAGCATCTACATTATATGTACATACCAACTGATGTGCACCATTATATCATAGAACTTCTTTCATTATACTGACCAGTTTTCTTACTACTTAGCCATAATATTCTTTATCTTTGGAGTAAAGTGCATTTTAATTAGACAAGGATACATTTCGCCCATTCTGTAAGGCCATCACAGTATAATTGCTACATGTTAAAAGCAAATTATGATTTTTTTTATGATTCAGTCATATGTCCTTGCATATGCCAGTGTTGTGTCGCGAATTCTGTGCTTTTAATTTAAGTGTTTTTAATGATTTAAGTAATCAATTATTTAAGTATTTTATTTGTATTTGTATTTGGTTTTTTTTAAGTTTGAAATTGTGAAGAGCGTAATGAATATATATATTTGGAAAGTGTGTACTTAAAATCATTAAGCAATTATTTTTTCCTTCAACGGTCAATTTTAACGCAGAGAGGGGAGCGTCTTCTAACGGAAGTAACATCTGTGGGAAATGCCTTTTAAGATGACAGTTGCAACATTGAGTAGTATATCGTTGTTCTCTTGTCTTTGTTACCAAGCTGAAAGTGAAGACTGTTGTCGGGCGTCCCGCTGTGATGTCGCCTGGTTTATGGCCTCGGTGGAAGTTGTAAATTGAATCTTTGAAAGGGCAGTTTTTGTTGTTTCTTATATTTTTCGCTTGTTAGCAGGGGGGGTCGAATGTTTAGTTTCCAGTTTTTCGCAGGTGCTACTGTAGACAATGACTTAATTCTGATTCGTTTGGGGGTTTGAACTTGTCCTATTAAATTATATTGAAAAGTCTCGGATTGGCAAGAATTTAATTTTATGTGTAACTTTGGACCTATAATTGTAGGTGGGAGGAGAAACCGAGTTTTCCTCGGTTGTTGCGCGAGTTTTGAAGTCAGTTTTTACCAGAGTCTTCGAGTTTTTGGAGTTGAATATTTAGCAGAGAGGGCCTTTGGCCTGCGGCCAGGCCTACCCGGGCTTGGGTGGCTGGCGCTAGCGTTCTGCGGACGAACTCGGCTTTTAGCTGAGGAGATTTGCGATGCTGCACTTGTACCCCGACGGGTGGCTCACGTTTGCGATGCGGCATGATGTGATTAATAGAGAATTTTCTTCTAATTTGCGAGAAGTAGAACTCAGAGCGAACTCTTCCGAGTTTGAAGCGGGTTTTCCCGTAAAACGGAAGTGTAAGGGCTCGTACCTAAATGAAGCTCTCTGTTCGTGAGAAGGAAAAGTATCATCGTTCTGTACCCGGAGGTTCTCCTTCAACTTTAATGTTTTAGAATTTTGATTGCCGAGTTTTCATCTTTGAAGTTCTACAAGAGGTCATTTTTCGTGGGCTTTTTGAATTTGATTACCTAAGATCCAGTTCAAGGCGGAATTCATCTGCAGCGGTTTCTCCTTCAACTTTAATGTTTTAGAATATTGATTGCCGGTTTTTTTTTTCATCTTTGAAGTTCTACAAGAGGTCATTTTTCGTGGACTTTATTGTAGCTCATTACCAAGATCCAGTTCAACGGCGGAATTCCTCTGCAGCCTATAGCTTCTTATCATGATGATCCCGAAAGTCAACTGTGAGTTTTTTCATAAGATTATATTTTTTTTTGTAATTTAATTTAAACTGTTCTTGCTTAATCTGGGGAGAAAGAGGAAAATTTAATTGAAAAATAAGAAAAAATAAAGGGGGAAAGTTATTGTCAAAAATAAGAAGTTTATGTAAATTGTAATTTCTATAGAAGTTGTTTTAAATGATTAATTTAATGTATTTCAGTATTTCTAAGTAACCGTTATTGTGTTAAACAAAAAAAAATTGTTATCTTGATAAATGACTCTTGGAGAAATTTAATGTGGAATATTAATTGCATTTGTATGTAAGGGTAGTCTGGCCAGGTCTCCCATAAACTTATCCTAGATAATTAATAAATGAGTTTGATTATATGTTATTACTTGCATTTGTTTTTTTGTGTGTATGTAGTTGGTCTGTTCAGTCACTCCATTTGTTTGAGCCGGGAGGCTTTTAAGAAACATGGAGATTTTTTTGCTTGGGGTTATTGAAAAATGTTCATGCATTTTAGGGTACTCACAACGCGCCCTGTTTTAGCAAATGTGTACTAACCACTTATTAATGTTACTTTGAATGTGTTTTAAGATAGAATTTGAAATGACTTTTAGGTGCCAGGAAAGTTAAAACTAGTGCTTGATTTTAGTAGCGGAACTGATTGATTGGTGTTTGAATACTTCTTCTCTGGTGCTTATGAGGTTTTTGCTATTTAACGAATATGAATTATTCGTGAGTTTAATTTTAAAATGAGTGAATTATAGAAGTGCTTGGTTGAGATTTAGTATTTAGTTTTACCGAGTTCCAGAGAAGATTTATTTCAGCTTCCTTTTCAGGTTAAGTTTATTCAGAAGAATTTGCTTTGCCTTGCTATGTGTGAATTAACTGTTTTAAGAAAAGTTATATTTAATATTATTTTGAGTCAGATCAACCAATTAGTTCCTTCCTCTATTTTCTAACCAGTTCATCTTAGTAAGTTTATATTTTTAAGTTTAGGTTGTCTGGCACCTAGAGAGAAGTTGAGTATGAGTTTAAATTTTAAAAAGTTAAAAGTAAAAAAAAGACCCGTAAAGTTTTAAAGATTTTTTCTCTATTTAACACCAGACTAATTATATTATGATAATTATACTTTTCTTTTACTCCACCAATTTCTCTTTCTTCCTTTCTTAAATATATAATTCTAATAATAAATATTAAAAAATAACTAATGAGTTAGCACTATATATCTGGTTGTAATGAAAGTTTTCGCCCAAAAAACATTCCTAATAAAGTCAGGGGGGAAAAAAGCATGTAAGTATTACCTTTAGTCCGAATGGTAATCACCACCCAAATCCGTGATTTTCTGTCAACATTTTGGTAGTTTTTTAAAGCCTTCAGCCCAGAAACTTGGTGGTCATGAGTCCAAAAAAGATCAATATCATTTCGGACGTCCTGTACAGAATGGCAGACACCACCGGCAAGGTGTAGCTGCAAGTGTGAAAAAAGGTAAAAGTCTGAATGAACGATTTTGGGGCTATATGGTGCGTATGACAAAAGATTCCATTCGAGTCCGTAGATACTCCAGCCGATGAATGCAGACACATGTGGTCTTGCATCATGGAACATTATCTTTTTGCGCTAGAACTCAGATCGATGTTTTTTCTTGACAACAGCATCAACACAGAGAAGCATCTCATTGTACATCTTACTGTCGAGTGTTTTACTTTTTTTCCGGATACTCTTTGTGGATAATACCCCGGCATTCCCACTAGACACAAAGCAGGATCTTTTTGTTACTCAAATTGGGCTTTGCGATGCTGCTGATGGGTTTACCTGCTGCAGACCAACTCCCTTTTGGCCTGTGTTATTGAAGTAAATCCACTTTTCATCACAAGTGATAATCCTGTCCAGAATTTTGTCGTTGTATTGACATTCGACTAGATTAGTGCAGTCCTTATATGCTTGAATCAGCTCACGCGGAACCCAGCGATTGAACTTATACGTCAAGTTTATGCGATACATAGCTCAACTAATTGGACATGGCACTAACATCTAACTTCTTAGCAAAGCTCTAGAGTGTTTGCATACTGATCTTCTACAAGTTCTCGCCTAATCAACATCAGTAGGCACTCTGCTTCTTGCAGTCCTTGTTTTTGAACTTTTAGTACCAAAACTTCACAGTATCATATGATACAACATTAGTATTTAACACTGCACACATATTTTGGTGACATTCTGTAGCTGACTTTTTGCAACAGAACTAGAAGTAAATGATTGTTCTAATCTGGTAGCATCAAAGCTCCATTTCAGACACCTTAACGATATTTTTTTTTAAATAATTTTCACTACACAGTGTTCTAAAGCAAGTCCCTTTCTTTCAAATGCCAAAAATCATTGGATAAAATATGATTAAACATGCCATTGCAAACTGTTTGCCCAGATAATATTTGCGGAGGCGGGAAACTTTAGTTAAAATCCGATATTTATCAACTACTTTATAATTACATTTTCCCTTTTACAAAAGACTGTATGACGTTTTCCTACAATAAATAAAAGTGCCCATCTTACAATGATTGATGAATTAAAGTCTCTTAATTAAAACACATTATGTGAAAATGTGATATAGTAATAAATTCCTATGCAGCTGAGTTTATAACTATTTCTCTTCTGTTTTGTAATGAACTTAAAACCTAAAGCTGCTTAACTGGTTTTGCAAATAGATCATAATGGCAAAATTACAGTTTAAACACCAAAATAATCATTTCCACATATTTTTAAATTCAACTATCCAAGTATTTTTTAGATAATTCTGTGCACAATGTAAATGAAATCTTGTGCAAAATCAATTTTTAAAAATAATCACTTGTAAGAAATCATTGCACCGTATGCTATCACACTGTGTGTACTCTAACAATGTAAATGTTAGTGTATCCAATTAGCAGACGGAATCCAACTAGCAAATACATCCAACTAGTAAAAGCTTTCAATATAAATACGAAAACAAAGCACTTACAATTACTTTGATAATTATGACTTTAATAATAAAATCTGGATCTTTAATTGAAAAATTTAGCTATTTTCAAGTAATAAAAGGTTCAAGAAAGAAAACAGATGCATGTATGCATAAACGTTACTAATTTTTTTTAGCATTAGAAAACAATATCTTATGACAAATCTATAGATACACATGCATCATTTACTTTATGGATCTATGGCTTCTCTTACCTTTTGCATTTATAAAAAGAAGTGAATTGTTCTGAATTATGCTATACATTTCTTTACCAATCAATTCAAAACTTCAGACTTCAACAAACCATTTTTCAGTCACATAAACTTTGTGACCTGGTTCAAAGTCTTCTTGGTTTCCAAAACTTAAGCAAGAAGTAAAAAAGAAACTAACAAGAACTCAAAAAAAAAAAAAAAA
>KK113646.1:933468-952697 GCA_000611955.2 Stegodyphus mimosarum | reverse complement strand
CAAAAAAAAAAAAAAAAAGTGATTTCGACAAAATTTGGTGATAATATTTATTACACTAGTCATAATTTAAACACACAAGAAAATGTTATACAGAGTATTCATATTTTGTGACATCAACAGGAACATAAAAATCTCCTAAATTTGGACATAAAAATTAAATATAAAAAAAATCTCAACAGAGAGTATGATCATTCCAGACAGCAATAAATACCTGAAAATGATCAGTGGCTCGTACGATCGAATCAACATGGGTGACTCGACGAGACAGCCCTGCGCATGAGGGAGACATGAATGCATGGACCGCATATCGCACTCAAACTCACATGAGCTGTAAGGTAGGCTAGGGGTACAGCAGAGCCTATAGTCGACAGTTGTAAAATAGATTTATGAAAATACAGTACAGTCATGTTCTAATTTAATTGCGAAATTGAAAATATTGCATTAACTGTAATTAAATAAGCCTCTCTAGTGAATTTTACTGTGCCAATGAATAATGTAAGTCGATAACAAAAAATAATGCAGCTGAATTTTTTTACATTACTTTTTAGGTACATAAGTTGGATAAACGAAAGATCAAAGGAGGTGCACAGAAATTTCAAGAAACGAGGCAAAAACTAATGAAGGATCAGGGTTAGTAGCCACATTTTAGTTAAAAAAATAAGCATCTATAAACCCTTTTCAAGCACATCTTAAGGGAAAAAAATAAGCACCTGTTTAACTACATATATATAACTGCAAAACCTTTATAGAAAAATTAGACTTCACTATAGTTTAAAATATGAGAAATTCAGTATTTATTAAGAGAGAATCGGCATCATTCAACCATGGAAAACAGTCACCTTTTAATTTTAAATAAGAGTTCAATTTACAGAACTAGTTTACAGTGAGAGGGAGAAAAATCCCCATGCAAAACTAAACTATATTACAAGATTTAATGATGAAATTTCAGTTAAAATTAAGGAAAATAAACAATAATCAACTGTATTTATTGTATTCATACAAAGTACTTTACAGCATAAAAAAAGAAACAACGAAAAACATTTATGCTTATTAATGAATAATATTATTTTGATTTTTCTTTTATTTCTTTTCATTAATGTCTGAATCCAGTTCCCTTATATGTATCCCACCAGCATGTGTCACACAACCACAAACTATATACTGGGCAATGTATGAAATTGCCACCGGATTTTATGTTTCTATATTTTTATTGATACTAAATCCTCATTCAACAGAGGCTTGCTCATGGGGAAGAATAAAGATAATTTTAAATGTTTCTCATAACTTAAAGTATTTTTCGTTAATGAATGGGTGCAAAAAAAGTACCTGCTTATTTCATTAACACCACCTTTCTCAGCAAAATCAGAAAGTTTCTCAGAAAGTTATACAAATATTTCAGTGATGAACTTATTAACATGTACTCTTCTTTTATAATTTTGAAATGCTGCAAAAGTTGCTTTACTAATTTGCATAAAAGGGAAAGTGGTTCGTCACTTTGGTATAGTTCCAAAAAGGATTTGACTAGTTCAGCCACACAAATGAAAAAACGGAATTTTACATGCATTAATTTGTCTTTAATTGCATCTCTTATTTTTTCATATGATTTGCAAGTTATTTTTGTATATTTTCCATTCTCAATTAGCTTGATATAACCTTTTATATCTTTCCACATTTCAAAAGCACGCAAACATATTCTTATAGTTACAAAATTTCAATGGCAAAGTCTTATGCATACTCATCTTGACATGCTGGAGAATCTTTGAATAGGTGGTGCAGTGCCCCTAAAATAGAAGGTATATCCCAGCTTGAAGTGGATGCTCCTTCACGATTCAAAATATGAAAGCCACAACTACCAACATTCAATGCCATATTCCTTTTTCAATCCATATTGGAGGGTTTCATAAAACTTCCAATTTGTGTCTGACCCATCCATAATTATTTGTAGCAGCTTTTGATATCCAGTCTTTTAACTACCATTTGAAAACTTTCAAAAATATCAGCAGCTGTTGCATGTCCCATGAAAGCAGAGGTCAAAAATCGAGTTAAACTTTATTTTGGTCAGACTGCCAATATCTGATATGCAAATCTAATTGCTTTTTTTTTTATTATTATTTATTTGTTTTACTCAAAGTTTCATCAAATAACCAGGTAAAGTGGGATAGCTTCTTAAATTCGTCACACACGAGACTCTATAAATAAGGTTTTAATCCAAAATGGTAGAGATAAAAAGCTTTGTCTCACTACAAGAAAAGAGTCTCGCTATAACACTGTTCGGGAACATACTTGAAAAAGTTTTCTCATGGCTCTCTTATAAGAGTAATTAACGACTTATCACCAATTTCAAACACCACAAAATTTCAGCATCCAAAACATCTTTTAAAGCTCCTAAAGCATCATCTAAAATATCTGAATTTCACAAAACACAAATAACACTTGAGAAACTGGAAGGTGCAACATTAACAGGATTTGATTTGGGGGAAAAGCTTTTATTCCATCAATATCTGTATTTTTCACTTTCAGAAATATTTTATGCTTGGCACCTGGAAATAATAAGAATTTATTGTACATTTATTTATTCTTCCACTCATATTAATATTTAAATAATTTAACTTCAATCAAAATTCTGAACATTTTCTAAATTCTCATTATATGATAGTTTTCGCTTAACAGATATTGCAAAGCAATTTAGTAAAGATAAGTATTAAAAAAAGAAATGGAAAGAGGAACACTTCTGAAATCAGAATAGGGAAATTGCTTCATACAGTCATCCTTTATACAGTAAAAGTTTAACTAACCGGCATGCTTGGAAATTGCCGATATCTGAAAATTCCGGATAGTCTAACTGGAAAAAGAAAGGGGGTAGATTGTAGCCGTTTTTTAGATTTTTTGGCTAATGCATTTGACATTTCAACATGTGCATTAAATACAATTTTTAAGAAGATTTCTCTACCTTTCGTCAAATCACAATATCTAGAATACAAAATATCATAAAGATCTTAATTTAACATTCACTAGATAACAAATGTTGCTCTCGATTAAAAAACAAAAAAAAAAAAACTATGAACTGTAGCCCAATTATCACCGTAAACATATAGATTGTAAAAATATATTTATAAACATGTAAAAATAACCCAATGAATTTGAAAAATATTCTGCTTAGCAGGCGCAGTAAAACTCTTTTAAGTATTCATAAGCAGATCCCAGATTCAATATAGAAACTAATTATCTTTGCAAAATATAGCAAACGTTATTGCGGAATACGCGCTTTAAATATTCCGCACGTGATATTACGCAATCGGAATCAACAGCAGCCGGTATTCGGAGAATAAAAAAGTAAATAAAGGAAAGGAAGAGATTTACAAATCTGAGTGTTTTTCTTTCTAATTTTGAACAGACTGCATTAAATTTTCGGTATAGAATCACTCTTCGCTTGCGTTGGTAGACCGCAGAACTTTCAGTCCTATTCAATCCGGATTGAAAAGTAACCTCCCCCCCCCCAACACAAAAAATGGTCCCCTGCTTTTTTTGCTGCGAAATGTAACGGTTTGAACACTCGAGATTTTTCGGAGAAAAGGGAGGATCCGGAATCTTAGGGCCCCTCGCTTCCGTACTGTATAATGCACTGGCAAAAAAAAATGAAAATGTAAGCTCAAAATTCCCAACTTTGGAGATACGAAGGGGGATACAGTACATGAATAGTAAGAAATAGCTGTTCGAAAGCAGAAAATTAAAATTTTAAAAATAAATAAATCAGCCGTCCAACAGAGATTTTAATTTTTTAATTTCACATATTAGAATTAATAATAATTAAACAGAAAAAAACTTTACTTACGATTTATGTGACAATTTAAAGCAGACTCCCCCATGCTTGTTATGTTGATTTTAGTTTTACAAAAGAACACAAGGTCTTGTGATTATTTTCGCTTTGTGTAAGCCAATCAGCATATTTTTCATTAGAAAACCAATCTGTGTTAAAAACACACTTACCTGTTTTTGAAGTTTATATATACTTCAGCATTGACTGCAAATAGTATATTATTATAAATATTCATACATATACAATCAATAAATAACGCGATAAAATTTTGATAGAAATTCAAACATCTGTAATCTGTGGGTGGGAGGAAACGTGGAAAACGCAATTTTCTACCTCGTTTACAATTCTTTGACCAACAGAACGAAGTGCACCTGTCTTTACCAACACCTTCTGGATAGTCTTTTGAGACGGTGTTGTCTTTACTCGCGGGAATCATAGGGAAGGGACAGAAACTATTTCTGGGAGTATGATTCACCATCTGAAGCTCTAGATAAGAAAGAAAGTCGTTTATTTATGGGGGGGGGGGAAGAGAGCGAGAGAGAGAGAGGCGTGTCCGTTTAAAAAAAAAAAACACTAAAAACAAAAAATAAGTGCTAGAGAGAAAAAGTAAGCACCTATAAGGGCTTTTATAATTTATTTTCAAATATAAGGACTCATAAGCACTTGTAAGGGCGGCTATGCAGCCTGAGATTCTATAAAACATTGCTAAAAAATCACAGATATGTATTCTGGATTTTCAAAACCAGCATCTTCTCCCATAACAGTTACTGCACAAACACAAGAAGAGGCCACCACTTCGAAAACATTTGAAGCTGAAATAGCAAACACATGTTAGGATAATTCAGTGCTGCTAACAGCGGATACAACCAATATAAAAAATATAACCATAGCAATAACCAAGCGTATCATCATCATCCTTTTCATATTTGTTGGCTTTCTATTTTGCACGACCAACAGCAGCTCAAGATCAACGAATTTTAATAGCAAACATCCCTGCAAACCTTCAGCTTCAAAACATTTGCCTTTTCTTCATCTAGTGTTCTATCATCCTAATGAAGTAATTGAAAATGGTTGAGTTTCTGTAAAGAGATTATTCTGCTTCATTTGTTTATTTTACTCCGGCAGCTCTAACGAAAGTACTTTTGTTTACAAAGAATGAGATTTTGTTCTCACCCTATCTATAATGAAAGCTGAATCCAAATGAGCTTTTTCAAAATTAAAAATTGTAGAAAGTAGATTAAAGAAAGATTACTATGAAGCAAGATAATTTGGAGTCATTGTTATTGATGAAAAGCTAAAGATATAATGGAGGAAATATTTGCCCAGGAGCCTGAATTAAAAAAAAAAATATTTAAATGGCTAATTATGAATCAACTGCTGTTTTGTGTATGTAATTACACTGTTGTCACTGTCATTTATTATTGTGATTGTGTTGTCACTGTCATTTATTGTTATAGTATTGTCATTTATTGTGTATATATATAATGAATAAAGTGTTACTTTTCTGCAAAGGTATATTTTTATTTTATAAAATTATTTTTACAATAATGATGATGACAATGACAACTTATACGTATAATGACATTTCATGTAGGGCCTTACAGGCTGGCATATTTTTTCCTGCCAGAGCTGATTTCTTTGGCTAGTTTGCTACTGTCAGTGATATCTCATGTTGTTTATAATGTCACCAATTAGCTGCATGGGAACCAATGCCCATTGATCACATAAAGCACTCAGCCCATCAAAGGTTAGAGGAGGCAGAAACATGCCTCCTGAGAATGTTCCACACCTACGCAATGTACTGGCCATTCCATTTGCATTACAGTTTCTTAAACAAACTGGTGCACTACCTGCTCAAAATGAAGGTATTACCAATTGTGGCAGAATACAGACAAACAATAGGATGTAGTATGTCATCCCTGTACCTTTGTGCATCAAGAGTTCTAAGTGGTAGCATATATGGGTCTGTGCACCCACCTAAAGATATCCCTTCCCATACAAGAATATTACCTCCTGAATAGGTATTTTTTCATATGTTACATGAAAGATATTGAGTATTTGTTTCTCTCCAGATATAAGCATGTTGAGAATCATTCTGTACAGCAGAGTGGGGCTCATAGAGAACAGAATAGATCTCTCCTTATTTTCATTCCAAGTTACATGACTATATGCTCAAATCAAAACTCACTTAACCTGTTTTTGAGTTTTTTGCACTCTGGTGGTGGAAGGTAAACAGAATGCACAATGCCAGTTGCCTAGCATACAGACCTCTTTCATGTAACCTTCTGCATACCATCATGGCTGACACTGTCCTTCCTGTAGCAGAAATAAGCATGGACATAAACTGAGATGGACTTGCAATCCTGTAGCAATGTGCACAGTCACAAATACCAGTCATCTGAGATGTGGCAACTCTTGGCCTAGCTTCAGCAGGTTTTCAAGATGCTGAACCAGTAGTTGGAAATTAGTTTCAGAGCTGGCTTACCATGGAATGGTCAATATTTAGACATCTTGCAATGTCAGATTGTCATTGACCTGCTTCTAAATGGCTTATTGCTTGAAAATGCAACTCTGCTATAGCAAATGTCCTCTCTACCATTTGGCAATATCAAAATTGTTTAATACACGATCCTTCATTGAATAGCGATTCCCTTCTTAACAGCTGGTTTTAAGCTGTATAATATTTACATAAGGTAATGGCAACGTCACTCTTTTGCATAATGCACTTGATGCAACTTGCTTTTATTTGTAACATATGCAAATTTCAAACTACTTTTAGCCTATTTATCATGTTTTTTTAATTTGATGCTTAACTTTTGGAAAACAGTGTGGCTGCAATACATGGAATTCCAAAATCCATGAGAAGGACTTGAATCACAGCAAATACCAAAGAAATTATGTACCTTTTTTCAACATTTAGTTATACACTGAAAGCTATTGGAGATATACAGGTATGTCAAAGTGAAGATGCAACTTCAAAAATCTGTAATTCTATCGATAATGCCCACCAAAATTGCCATAAATACTACATGAGAAAGTTTGCCAAAAATTTTGTTCCCTAATAATAATTTATCTCTATTTTTGCAACTTGGGTGTGTCAGAATTTTCAGTCATTGCTCCAATTTGGTGAAAATGAACCAATTCAAAAATACTCCTGTTATACATTAGGGTCGTCCCTGCCACTTTAGATTTGTTGTGGTGCCACATGAACAAGGATAAAAAGACATAAAGCTCAGTTCTTTCTTTAATACTACTAATGAAATTTCTGATTCTTTTAAAAGTATTGACACAAAAGTGCTGCCTTCTGTTCATACTAGATAAAGATCATTGATGCTTGCTTTGTATCCTAGAATGATGAACAGGATTTTATGAGCACCTCTTCTATTAAAACAATCTATAATGCTATACTTTTATGCAATGCTTTCAGTATTTAAAACAAAGTATAGGCTAACATATAATATGAATTAATTTAGCTCCTATCAACTTTTTAATTTAGTATATATCACTTTATCTGTGACTTGAAGTCCTTCACTGTTCACAATTCCATATGGCCATAATATCTGATGATACAATTATCTTACAATATGCTTTTTGCTCTGTATTGTTGAGCTTTTTCTTTCAGTTTATGCTCATTCACATTAACCATTCTTCTGTTTTTGTGAAAAAATAAATGCCACAAACAAATCCAGACCAAGTAAAAACTAGTCTAAATTATTATTTTATTAGTTAAAGGCAAAGAAAGAATCAGCTGAATTGGTGAAATGAAAGCATTTGAATACAAGCTCCAAGTTTTTAAATTTAAGTTCTTTCATGTATTTTCATTGATCATTCCTGTCATATTATGCACTATTTCCATTTAAATGGCCACACCAATAGCTGACTGGTTTAGACCACTGAATGCTGGCAGTTCAACCTAGGTTTGAACTCAGGCAGATGGGCTAGCTGCATGGGTCTCTTTCATGGTTTTCCTTGTGTGCAACATGAATATAAGCCAGTTTCTTTCAACAAGTCCTCCATGAAGGCTACATGGATTGTAATTTATAATATACAAGCTGGCACCCCATATTAGCTTTTCTGCACTTGAAAACTTGAAAATCCATATCCTACTAATAACACTGTTGATTGTGTAAATTTAAAATTTGTATTAAATATGGGTACAAATTTATGAAACACAAAATCTAAATACAATCCTTAAATGCATAACCATTCACATTAAAAGAATTTTATTATCAGCCATTATCTATATGGAATATTATGATTAGCAAACACTGCTTAATAAAATACCCTTTGGCTAGACAAATAAATTATACAGCTCAAAGCTTACCTCAACATTTACTGTTTCATAATTACTATTAACAGGTAACCAAGGCTTATCACAATCACTAAAGCCAGCATTTTTAGCTTTATTCCACTGCATTGGTGTTCTCATAGGATCACGGGAATTTGACTAAATGAAACATGAAACAGCCAAATATACGAAAACAATAAAAGTAATAGTAATACAAGTTTTATTAACACTTTCTAATAAAACTAAATATCATATTACTGATTATCCTGAAATGAAATCCTCACATCTTTTAATAAAACAAAAGCTACATTTTTATAACATTATATAAGAATGAAAGTTTGTCAGGATGCCAATTACTCAATCATGCAAATATCAGTTGACAGACTTAAAAATTCTCATGTACATGGGTAATAATGTATGGCATAGGGCATCATAGGTCTCAAATTTCAATCCCATGTTGTTAACTGACATTTGATTAGTACTACAGTGATGCCCCTGTGTTTTTAATAATAGCAACCAAATGCCATATAGTCTTTGCATTTATTATGGAGTTAATATCAGCTTCAGCAACAAAAACAGTATTTATATCATAAGGAATTTAGGCAAAAAAATATATAACATAAATTTTCAATTATTCTTTAACATAACTGCTACAGAGATAATAAACAGTTTGAAAGAAATCTGGTAAAAGTTAGAAGTCAAAATGGATCCTAAAGTTTTCAGAATTTGAGTAATCAATGAATGGCAACCACAAAAAGTACAAAAGTTCTCAGCATATTTTGATTTCATTCCTGCCACTTTACATTCATGAGCACTATCATAGCCACACAACTATAGTGTAAAATATACACTGAAAGGTATTTTTCTTTCTCTTATACAGAAAGTTAAACTCTAATTAATGATAATAAAACGAATATTAAATAGGATTTGTCTCAGTACTATCTATTTAGCAGAAAAACAAAAACAAAAATGAAAGATAAAATTTAAAAACAAAATTACAATATAATAATACAAGAGACATAACTGACTTAAACATAAAATAAGTCAGTTTGGCAATTATAAAAATTTGTAAACAAAAAAGCAAGAACAATTAATATGCATAAACATGTGAACAGAAATAAAAAAATAAATCATAAAAAGGAAAAAAATATTATTTAAAATACAAGTAGAGTATTTTGCAATTTTTTTATTAAAATTCAATTTAGTTTTCTATTTTATATGCTTTAGTTTTCTCCATATTGTTATTAAGTTGTTACATATTATTATTCCATATTACTGTTCAAGTTTTATCCATATTGTTATATATTTTATTTTAATTTGTATATTCAAACATTGTTACTGATTTTATTTTTGTTTTTAAACATTTCTATTATTATTCAAATGGCAGAAGATCACATTATTAAGTATTTTCTTTTAGCAGATATAAGCTAATTTAAATCAATGTATTAATGTGTGTCAAGTGCTTTTATATATATAATGGTAAAAAAAAATCTTCCCGATTCCTAATGGGATAGTATTAAAAAAATTCTTTGTTTTCTTAGCACTATACCATAAAAAATTGTTAAAAAAAATGAGTATTTTGCATTTTAATTTATATATGTATATAAACTGCATAAAATTAAGATATATGATGAAATTAAGATAAATTTAAATAACAAAAGACACTTACTGGCACAGTTCTAAGAGCAAAACTATCTCTGATATCCTCTGGAGATATTTCGTTATCTTCCATTCCTATTTCATCACCATAATAACAAATAGGCAATCCTGGTAAAAGCATCATCACCATTTGCAGGGAACTGGCTAAAGTTTTATCAAGGTATGATGCCACTCTAGGATGGTCATGAGAACTCATCTGAAAAGAAAAGTCTTTTCTTAAGAATTTCCAAAACTAAAATCTATATTTTAAAGTTTTCTAGTCAAAATTTATGATTATATAGAAATGAACATTAAAAATGAAAGTGTTCATTAGGTTGAAGGCTGTGTTAGACGAAACCACATTACATGAGGCAATGAATTAGAACAAATAAACAGAATTTATATCAAAACAAAAAATAAAATAAAAAAATTGATTTTGTAACTAAGAGAAGAATGTTCATAAAAACTATATCTGATCAGCATTCCCTATTAATAACGTTTTCTTTGTCTACATAACTGATAAACATGTTCTTAGTAAAATATCTTCATCTTCTGAACTTTCTTCAGAAATAGTTTGACTTCTGTGTTTTACATTTTGGGGACCAAGGGGGAACTAATTTCAATTATTTGTTTTTAGTTGAGAGATCATTATAAATTTCATTCTGTGGAAGTAAGCCTTCTGAAATTGCTTCCTAAATTGTAGGCTTCTTTCAATGGCTGCATTTTTGTTTAAAAAATGTAACTCTACTTTTCAGCTAAGTTGGATACAATTAACTATTTTTTCTTTCTTCATCTAGTTCTTATAATTTTGTCTTCATAATAATTTCTCTTATTAATGCTGTCTATTAAGCTATAATATCAAGGTGTATGCAATTTTGCCATAGATACTTGACAATAATTATTTCCTTGATCTTTTCTCACATTAAGGGCATTTCTCAAATACTTGAAATATTTTGGAGTGATATCATACTGTAAGAATAAAAAAGGCTTCCAAGAGTAAATAATTATTGTTTAATAACACACAAGAATATTTACAGCTTTCACACAAAAACAGATTAACATTAGGTATAATAAGAGAAAAATTTATTATTACAGGTAATAAGGCACAATGGTTTATGCCAGGTATTACAAAATTGTCACAGCCAGTCTTGTGAATGGCTGCATTAATATTTAAATAGTTTTAAATTAATATATTTTTAATTAATATTTAAATAGTTTATTAAAGTTTCAAAAAATGTCACTTAAAATGACGGGAAATAGGAATGTAGTTCCATCCCTCCTTTCAACAGTCAATGCAAAGAGAACACCTGCTCATTTGAAACCATGCCTTTAGGGGATGGCTTTTGCTAATTTTCAAGTGAGAGATTAGGAAATACAAAAGAATGGAAATGGTGGCAAGGATACAGAATCACAAAGACAGTAGGAGATGATGCGTATCTGGTGAAATGATGTGTGGAAAATTTTATTCTTCATGTTAATGAAAGACATGTCAAGAAAGATGCACTTGAGTAAGAAGGTGTTGCAACTAGTCTTGCCATTGGCTGCTTTGTGCATAACAGTGTAGTATAATGCATAACAGTGGTACATATTTCATTAACAAAATCGGATCATGCAATATGATCAAAAAGGTCATATCTGCTTTATTAACTATTTAAACATACATGAACTCATAACATAAGAATATCTTGTATGAGAATAACATCCTTGCTCTTCACAAGAAGTGAATAACAGTTGTCACTAGCAAAAGTTGTAATAGGTTCCAGCTCCCACAGGAAATCAAAGTTCATATTTTAGTGGCCCTTGTAGCCTTTAAGACATTAGCGTCGCAGGGACCCAAATATAAAGAACTCGCGCTGATTGTAGAAGCTGCAACCAACATGGACACGGTCCCTCATACTACTCTGCTTTTTGAGACAGTGTTTTATAACCAAATGAACATACTACAGCAGTTGAACTTAAGAAACAGTGAAGGAATCACTCAATTCAAGATGCTGATAGAAGGCATCATGACAACCAGCAAAGGCAGTTTTCATGTGTTTTGCAGCACAGCAGATGATGTCAAAGAACTAGAGGAGCATCTCTGGAAAGCAGACATTCCAGCAGAGTTTATAAAAACCTGCGAGAAGCTTGCCAATGTGCAATACATGATGTTGCCATAGAAACCAAAGAGCTCAGAATTGCCACAGCAATGTACCTTTAAAGCATTCTGCCAACTCTGACGTGGGAATAGAGTCAGATGGATCTTTGAGTGTGATCCAGCAAGCTTTGCAGTGGCATTCAAGATCAAGAAGATTCACTCCGGGTGGCAAGTACACATGGTCACAGAATTCCTTGGTATCAAGAGATGTTATAAGTGCCCACAACTGGGGTACTTGCAGGATGCATGAAAAAATGAGACACAATACTGCACATTCTGTGCATGGAAACTTCATGTGAGGAAATGCAGTGCACAATCGCCTGCTTGTACAAACTGACGCAGTACAAATAATACATATGGAATGAACCATGACTTCTGGCACACAGCCTATCAACCCAGCTATCTTGAATACCAGATAATTGCTAGATGCATGCAAAACAACATTAAATACACAGTCCAGTCACATTAATGTGACCACCACGTACTTTCCATGTCAGAGTTAAATAACCAATCACAGAAGGCAGGTGGCAGCACAGTGCAGTTGAGCGTATATAAAGGGTGTGTGAGGGCTTCGGAAAACATTTCAATCGTTGGCGTAATGCAGAAACGAAGCGATTTATCCGACTTCCAAAAGGGCATGATCATTGGCTTTCGGGCCAAGGGTGGAAGCATTTCCGAAACGGCTGAGTTTGTGAACTGTTCGCGTGCCGCCGTGGTAAAAGTGTACCGTGCATGGCAAAATGGGACTGTCCAAAATCAGCGACGTGGCAAATGTGGTGCACCACGGGCCATAGATGACAGAGGCGAACGACGGTTGCGGAGATGCGTTCGGGCAGATAGACGGGCTACCGTTGAGCAACTGACCACCAAAATGAACCAAGGGGCTACCAAAAGTGTCTCCCAAAGTACTATTCAGCGAACATTGCTGCGTCTGGGCCTCCGAAGCAGACGCCTGGTTCGTGCACCTATGCTGACTGCTGTTCATCGACGGCGAAGGCTAGAATTTGCACGCCAGTACAGCAGCTGGACGTCCACTGAGTGGCGACAGGTTGCGTTTTCGGATGAATCGCGTTTTATGCTCCATCGGACAGATGGACGTTGGCGTATAAGGCGTGAAACCTCTGAAAGGAACCACCCTGCAACCATTGCCGGAACGGTCCAAGCTGGAGGCGGGAGCATTATGGTCTGGGGAATGTTTTCCTGGCATTCTCTAGGTTCACTGATCATTGTGGAAGGCACAATGGATCAATACAAGTACGCATCTGTCCTTGCGGACCATGTTCACCCCTACATGCGCATTGTTTTTCCTCAGGATGATGGCATCTTCCAGCAGGACAATGCGAGGTGCCATACAGCTGCCAGTGTACGTGCGTGGTTCGAAGAGCACCAGAATGAGTTTACCGTCCTCCCCTGGCCAGCAAACTCACCTGACTTAAACCCAATCGAGCATCTGTGGGACCATCTCGATCGAGTTGTTCGCGCCATGGATCCTCAACCGCGTAATCTAGCGCAGCTGGCCACGGCATTAGAGTCGGCATGGCTCAACATCCCCGAGAACACCTTCAGGGACCTATGTGACTCTCTTCCTGCACGTCTCACAGCAGTCCGCTCTGCGAAAGGTGGTTATTCTGGCTTTTGACAGATGGTCACATTAATGTGACTGGACTGTGTATCAGCGAGCAGAAGCAAGTTCATACCCACATTCCTTAAAAACATGCAAGTAATTCCTATACAGAACAAACAACTGCAATTGACATCAAAGCAAGTACATTACAGCAAAGAAGAAGTAAGATTACTTCAAGTTAATTTACAATGTGAGAGAGTGGCAATGGCTCAACTCTTGCAATCTGCTATGGACATCAAAGCGGACTTGCTAGTATTTTAGCACAGGAGCCATACTGTCTTAAAACCGAATATCAGAACTTCATTGGCATGGACGGTTATCCAGGCAAATGAAAAGATGAATCCAAGGACAGCAACAATCTGTTATCAACAGAAGTGGTCGCCCAACATCATTTCAGTATCAAGAGACATGGTCGCCATTTCAGTGAAGGCTGTGGACCTTAACTTTTTTATCACCAACTTACACATCCTGCCTACGGCTGACTTGGCTGAAACTCTTGAAGCCCAGCAAACAATTCTCAGCACATATACTTTGGCCCAGTACCTGCTGGTTGGGGATTACATTGCGGATGCTGAATCCTGGAGTTACCCTGATACAAATTTAAGGGGCAAGAGGTTGGAGACTTTTTAGCGAGCAATGACTTCCTGCTTCACAATGTCTTGAATGGTCTGCCAACTTATGCGACCATACATGGAAAATAGTAGCCAGACCTCAAGCTCTTCTCTTTTGCCCTTTTACAAATGACCTAATTAAAGCTCTGCAGACATCTGCAACAGAATCTTCTCTTTAAGGACTCTGAAAATGCTGCATGCTGTAAACTAGCGATTGAAAGACCTCAGGCCACAGCACAGTAGCACTAGAGCTTCAAGATGCAAAATGAAGGCAGAATATCATCAGGAAGTAAAGCAGACCCTGGGCATAGTCTACAAGCAAGGATTAGCTTCCTACAAGAACACCCAAAAAGACAAGTTGAAAAGCTGGCATCACTTCTGCACTAACAACATAGAGGTGTACAGTATCTTACACAAAACTTCCTCCAATGAATTGTTTAAGCCATCACAACACTAAAAATATGCACACACAGTGCAAGGTAATATGGGTTCCAAGGAAGCGACAGTTAACATCATACTTAATGCAGTTTTTCCATGAGATTTAGAGGAAAAAAATGGAACTGTTGGGAGAAGCTAGCATACAGACTATCCAGCACAACAGCAAATGATATGCCATTTACGAACACAGAAGTTGATGCAGTAATCCTTACACTACCAAAGATAAAGCTTCAGGAGCAGATTCTCTAACATTATTAGAATTGAGATTATCAGACAACATTATTAGAGCTGCCCACAATGCAAGACTAAGCTTCTTTATCAAATTCTTCCCCACGGCATTCAAGACAGGGCAGGTAATTTTTTCCTCCAAGCCAGATAAGGATCTACCTGACCCTTCATCATTTAGACCAATCTGCCTGTTCCCGGTCCTGGGAAAGTATATGAAAGGCTCATGATAATATGATCAAAACACCATCTAGCAATTCGCAATATCTTGGAAGCACAGTTGGGCTTTTGAGAGAATCGCTCAACACTCAATGCTTTGGAACTAATGAAACAGGAAGTAATCAATATCAAGAGCAATCAAAAACATGCAGCTGTCTTCAGTTTGGACCTGCTGCAGAATTCATTTGACTCTCTGTGGTGAAAAGCGATTATAAAGGCCCTATACAAAGCAAATATTCCAAACAACCTCTTCAGAGTCTATAATAACTACTTGAGCAACTGGAATTTTGTTGCAATACACAGTGACGGATGCATTATGCGGAAACAAACTCAGGACTATTCTGCAGGGATCATGCACAGATCCAGACTTGGGAAACACCGTGTTCAATTCTATTCTCAAATCTCAATGGCCAATACACACACAGGCAATAGCATTTGCCGATGATGGCACTTTTGTTGTTCGAGGATTCAGTAGAGATGTTCTCCAGGCACCAAAACAATAGCTCTCTTCAATCACTTCTGCAAGTAGAAATGCCTCAAAATTTTGGTATATGCTATTTCACAAGCCCAGACCATCGTTATTAAGCAATCCAATTATACAGATAAATGGGAAAAAAGTGAAGAGGGTTAAAAAACTCAAACTTTTGGGCCTCGTTATTGATAAAGATCTGTCTTGGCTACCGCACCTGCATGTGCAGTGGAAATAAGCCCAATGTATAACCAAAATCCGAGGTTCAGGCTGGGGCCTAAAGTCCCCCATCCTAAAAATAATTTACACCACAGTTGCAGAAAAAATTATAACATATGGAGCAGCAATCCGGGCTACCCCATGACCACATGAAAAGGAAAATTTTTAAGTAGTATGTAGTGCCCATTTGCGTTAATAATAGTCAAGGCCTACTACACCACTGTGACTGCAGCGATTGCAGTCCTATGAGAACTGATCACGCTTCATCTCAGGGCAATTATGGAGGCAGCCATCACTAGGTTCCCGTTATTGAGATTCTCAGCTGTGCAGGGAGGATAATACTATGACCCAGCCATTATGAGCAAAAGAGATCGGTTCTAAGAGCGTATCCGGTACATATCAGAGCAGGCATCTACGTCAACATGACAATGTTTGATAGAAGCAGAGTCAACTCGATGGAACAGTCAGTCAAGTTGTAATCAAGAGGAATGACACCAACTAGGTATGTGGAAAGGGCACTTAAGACATGAGAACTCCTTTCAAGCAGAAGCGGTGGCCATTAGACAGGCCATAGTAACTACAGATGACTATGATGGGGGCATATACTACATTATTTCACACAGCCTCTCAGTAATTCTAGTGATTCAAAATCCCTCACATCCTGTTCTACTTATAGAGCCTGTACAATATATGCTCTGTGAAAATGAGCACTACAAGCATATTCATATTTCCTGAATAATGGCCGATACCGAACACCAAGGAAATAAAAAAGTAGAATAGCTTTCAAAAGTAGCCGCACATAATAGAAATGCTCAAATCACCAAAATCTTATCTCAAGACAGAAATCTTGACAACTCCACTACATTATTTGCAGGATGAATGGGATGGAATTCTCCAGGGAAGAAAACCCCATGCCTGTTACAACAAAGTTTCCCCCAACTGCTTAATTTCAGCACCACTCATAATCCGATTTGCCACAGGCCCTTTCTGGAAAAGGGGATTTGTTACCTCTAATCTGTTTCTACAGTGAGGCTGGATACCCAGACCATTATACAACATCGTGGCTACTCATAGAGGTGTGGCACATGCGGCCGCCAGACTTTGACAACCCATTTAAGTGATTCTTTATCAAGCAGCAGGCCATCATCCTCAAGAAATTTAAAAATATAATGGGAAAACTAGAGGCATTATGGTACCTGTCTCACGCTGATTAACGTGCTCCAGTGTATTGATTAGGTATTTGTATGCTATATATGTATTCAGTATCTGCATATCTATGTAGTATCAAAAACCTGTGCCTGCATTAGTTTCTAATATCTGAGAAAAAGGTGTAATATGTATAGGATAATGTCTGCATTAGTATGCAGTATCTGTATAGTAAGTGTAATATGTAATAGTGGATTTGTATTTGTGTACCTGCATAATGTCTGCATCAGTATGTATTATCTGTAGAGTAAGTGGCATATATAAATAAGTAATAAATAGTAAGTATTTAACATTTGTGTATCTGCATAATGTCTGCATTTAAATTTAGTATGTAGTGTCAGCATTCATATTTAATATCTGTGTCTGCATTCGTATTTAATGTCTGTTTAGTATAGAGTAGCATACTTAGTATCTGTGTATTTGTGCAATGTCTATATTAATGTTGCATATCTGTGTATCAGCTTAATGTCTGCATTAACATTTTGGAAATTAAGAGCCATATTTGCTATCATTTCCCCACATAATCACTAAATTTGTTTAGGCATTAATGTCAATACAGGACCAACTTGTTTTACCCAGTTTTGTAGAAATCACATCTCTGCCCATTCAGCCAGTTTTCAATCGCTGTTTTCCCATCCCTGTCTGAAGAGAACCTCATTCCAAACAAATGTTCCTGCAATTTCGGAAAAAGAATATAGCTACTAAGTGCTAAATCTGGATGACTCCAGACTTCCCACTTAAACTTTTGAAACTATTCTTAAGTTAGGAGAGCAGGATGGAGCCAGGCAATGCCATGAAGGAGGATGACACCATCACTCAACATGCCAGGATGCTTGTGTTGGATGGCTTCACGAAACCTTGTCTAAATTACACAATAACGATCAGCAGTAATGGGATAGCGATACTCCTGATACTTAATCAGGATAGCAAATGAAAGTTCACACCTCCAAGTGAGACCACTTTTCTAAACATCCGGCCATTTCAATTGCTCTAATATATCTGTGAACTTACTCTACCTACCCCATAACCGCTGCTAGACAACTAGTGCCATAATACTATATTCTGGAAATAAAGTATTCCCTCCACAATAACAACTTGTAAAATGCTGACACCTGTAACCTTTTTTCTTTTTTTTTTAATCCACCTATGTAGTATCTGCATAGCAATATGTAAAATGTATAGCTAATGTCTGCATCACATGTAGCATCTTATTAAACTGTCAATGCATTCTTCGTGGGGTGCCAGGGATTGTTCTACTAAATAGTTGTGAGATCCAGACAACACTTGATTAGTCTATGTAAGGTGCCTAGATGTCTGGACCTGCTCTCACCTGTCTCTCTCTTTCCTTGTCTTTTGAGGGGAGTACATGAAATATATATATTTATTACCTTTAATAATTATACATAATGATTATACATACTTATTTACTATTACAATACTATATCTACATATAAGAACTACTTTCTGTTTTGCATTTTTTTTACATTAAATATACCATGTGAACCACAATAAATTGCAATTATACACAAGTTAGTTAAAGAATTAAAATATTTGCTCTAGACATAAAAAAAAATTCTCTTTCAGCCAAAGTAAAACACACATTATATTTCATTTGCACTGTTCCTGAAACTGATTACTTAATCTCATTTTTAAAGTACAGAAATTAAATAAAGAAATTATTTTTTATTGGCTTGAATAGGCATAAAATTAGTTAAATAATAGGCATTATTTAACTAATAGAAAGTTATCATATTACTTTTTGTTGATGTTAAATAGCAAAATTAACAATATAGGGATAAAAGTTTTGCATTTTGAAATATATTTATGATTTATAGGATGAATCTGATATATGGCTACATATTTGAAATAAATGCAGTGTGTTACCATATACTGTGAAAGGAAATAAAATGTGGTATATTAAATCTGATAGTTCACTTTTTCAAATAAATCACATACTTAAGTCGGTAACCAAAATGACAATAAACATGCAGCAAGATACAATTACAGCATGAGTGATTGCATATCAGAATGATTGTCACACTACAAGACAGGTAACATGCGAGTTTAACATAGCAATATTACCATCGACTGAGGGAAAGTGGAGAAAAATACTGCCTACAGATGAAAACATCTAAAAAACAAAACCTTTCTAAAGGACACAGTAGCACCAACTGAGCAAAACTGCAGGTGATTGTGGAAGCGTTTGTTAACAGTCCATGTAAAAAAACAATAAAATGAGTCTGTCATATTGTGCACTGGTCTTCAGTTCGATTTTACAATGGTACTATCTCAATTCCCATAGCCATAATACTGTCATCTTGCTATACATCAAGCATAT
>KK113646.1:906324-933433 GCA_000611955.2 Stegodyphus mimosarum | reverse complement strand
TACAATCTACATAACATTTATATTCATCTAAATTAATTTAATACATACTGATTAAATTTATACTATTCTGCATCATCTAATATTATGCAGTGCAAATTCAAATAAAATTACAAACATATAAATAAACAAATATTAAGTTTTCAATTTTAAATCATCTAGGGCAAAAAATAAGATGTTTTGAATCACAGTGAAGTTCAACTTAAGTAGTAACTAGAATATTTTTATATAAAAAAAAATTTCAATGCAGAAATACTAATTTATTATATAAATGTATTTTTATTTTGATATGAAAATATGCTTATATAAAAACAATACAAGACCAATTTCAATGTTCCTACAAATTTCAATGTTATTAATTGTTATCTTCATGATAATTCTGCTGTACTATAAAACATACATTACATTTAGTACTTTAAGTTCCATAGCAGAATTTTTTTATATTATGCCAAATTTAAATATTTTTTTCAGTCCATTTTATATTTTAAAAGCTTGGAAAAAAACAGTTTGTACATACCACCCAATTTGGATACTTTCCCTTTGGCATGTGTTTTAGCCAATCATCAATGAGAGAAAAAAGGTCTAATCCTGTTGAACCAGGATGCATTTTGTAAAACTGAAAATTGAAGGTAAAATCAGCAAGTCTCTGATTAACTGTTCCATAATAGAGCATAACATCCTTAATTTCCTCCATTGCTTCAGTCATCATTATCCTTCAAGGAAAAAAAAAGAAAAAGGCCATGAATGATCACATAACTTTTGAGAGAGGAGCAACTATAAATTATGTTTAATTGGGGGGGGAGGAACTTCTAAGTTTCACAGAAATCAATTTTATACAACAGATAAAAAAGCAAAGTAAAATGAAAATTCAAAAAACCTTCATAACATATTTTTATTTAAAGTAAACATTATTACATTTTTTTCAGTTATTTTTAAGCACATGCTTATTAAATCCTGATTAAATTAACAGCACTGAACCTACACAGCAAATTAAATGTCATGATCAGCAGCAGCAGCTGCTGATTGATATTGTTGTGTGTATATGGGTTCATAATGGATTGAATGCACAAGTAGTTAAAAAGTTAATAAAATTTATTCTTTTCACAAGAAAAAAGAAAACAAAATGCTGAAATATTTCCTTAGAGATATTCGTACAATATCACAATATCTCACAGCAGTTATATTTTGAGCTACAAAAACGTTAAACAGAACTCAATTCAAAACAGAGAAAGCTAATTTGACCTCACCACAAATTCGCTACAATCAATAACAGAAATAAGTAAACAACTACACTTAAAATAACTACTGAGCTGAAATGTTTTAATCCAACTTTTCTAAGCTTTTTACTCCTGCACGAGATCATTCTGGTATTTTCTCAATTTTTCTGGATAGCATAAATAATTACGTGATATCTATTTATTAAATCCATGTGCTCCTGCATTTTTACATTTTCAGCGTAGCTTTCTCTTAAAACTCCTCATGCACTGCATTGTACAGGGAAATGAAACAAATTAATTACAATTCTACTAAAAATAGCTAAATACAAAATCTATAACACTGCTCCCTTCCCAAGGACTGCACGTCCCGGGTAGTACAATCCCTGGACAGGAAGCCAAACTTACAACTAAGGCATCAATGCAATAATAAACATTACATTACAATAACAAGCAACATAAGCAATAATTGCATTAAGTAGCAAATCAAATATTATCAAATACTAAATACAAATCAAATATCATCAAATACTAAATAAAAAGCATTATACTATTTACAATTATTATACACTACATACTATGGCCATAGTCAGGAGCTAATTTGTCATAATGGACGATTTTAGAGTTCGATGACTTATGGATCCAAACCATGACATCATTCAGCTTGTTTAGGACTGTGTACGAAACATCCCAAGGTGACTGCAGTTTCAGACAGAGTCCTTTCCGTCAAGTCGGATTCCACAACCACACCTTGTCTCCTTTGAATTGATGTTCAGTAGCTCTGGTGTCGTATCAGGTCTTCACCTTCTCTGTTGCCCAGTTAACTCGCTCTCAAGCAAAATTTTGCATCAATTCAAAATGGGCCTGGAGATCTTGAGGAGATGAAGGTGCATCTGGAGAGCAACCAAACAAGAGATCACATGGCAGACGAAGATCATGACCGAAGAGCATCTGAGATGGAGAATAGGCAGTAGTCTGGTGTTTCTCTTCGACCCTGGTATGATTTTGGCAGCTTTCTGAGCAGGGTCTTTCAGACGAGATGTTCGCGTTTCCAGCTGAGGATCTCTTCTGATGATGGATGGTAATGTCCTCAGATGCTGAAAGCAGTTTGCTGTTTTTGAAGTCCAAGGAAAAATTGTATTTCCTTAAAATGTCCAATCTGAGATGCAAGGATCTGTAATATCCACTACATGCGCTATGTGATGGTAGGGGCACTTTCCAAGCATGATGTTCACATTTAACTTCCCATCTATGTTGATTTTACCACCAGACGCTATCTAGGGGAAAACGCAGGATAATGTCCAAATGAATTTATCTTTAAATTCTTGAGCTAAATCTTTACGAATGATGGTAGCATTAGCTCTTGTGTCAATAATCATATTGCAAGGAACTCCGTCGATATGTCCATTACTGTTGCCAGTGATTGCAGAAATCTTGAGCGCTTTAAAATGGGTCTTCTCATTATCCTTCAAAATCAGCGATATGGCCATTAATTTTCTTCCCGCATTGCTGCTGTGAAATGATCTTATTTTCCATGCCCTGGGGTCTTCTGCAGTTCCTTCATACATAGCCTTCCGCTCCACAGTTCCAGCACTTTGGTTTCTTGCACTTCTTTTCCATCTCATGGCATTTAATTGCCTGTTTAAATCATCTGTACTCTGTACATCTGTACATCTTTTCCATGCTCTGGGGTGTTCTGCAGTTCCTTCATATACGGCTTTCAGCACCCCAGTTCCAACAGTTTAGAATCGATTTCTTGTCACCTGTATTCCATTTCAAGGCATTTAGTTGTCTCATTAAATCGGCTATCTTATTTTCCGTGCCTAAGGGTGCTCTGCAGTTCTTTCGTACGTGACCTTCAACACGACATTTCCAACACTTTAGAGTCAGTTTGTTCTTACTCCTACTCTGTATCAAAGCATTGACTTGTCTGGATAAATCATCTAAATGAGCAATCAATTGATCCACTGGCTCGTGGACTTGAGCAGCTCTGACTGGGTGGCGATCTCTGCAAGTTTCTTGCTGGGCTGCCTTGAATTTTATGGCGTATACTAAAGCACTTTTCAAATCCTTAACATCCGCCATTTGTGGAGCTTTCTGTATTTCAGGATCCCGGATGCCGTCGATGAAGTATTGCAGGCACAGGATTTTTCTTGTTTCTGCTGAGCACTCTGAAAAGGCGAGGTGAGACAGCCCTTCAACATCTGTGGTGAGCTCTTGGAGTGTTTCCATGGGCCTCTGTTGACGGGATTTCAATTGAAGTCTACTGTAGTCTTTCAAACATTTCTCACCAAAGCGCAGCTCCAACACGCCAGACAGAGCTTCGAAGTCTAGTCTCTGGTTTTTTAGAAGAGTGTGAAGAATATCCACAGCGTCAGCTCTCAAAGAAGCGGCGAGATGATAGGCCCCAGCTTGGGAGTTCCATCCATTCGCTTCTGTCACTATAGAAAATTAGTCCTATAAACTTGTCAGGAGGTTCTCCCATCACATGTGGACAGCCCCAGAGAGGAGCGAGCAGGCATGGGTAGAAATTTAAAACCACCCAAATTGCTTCCCACCATCGCCACGAATTTCTTCAAATTATCAACCTCCTTGGCAACTGCAGAAACCCTATCATCAATTTGTTGTTTGATTTACCATTGTACGACAGAGACCCCTCCCCCAATTTGCTGCTCCACAGCAGAAACTCTCCCCTCTATTTGTTTTTTTACAGAATAAACTCTTCCTTCTGTTTGTTCTTTTACAGAAGAAACTCCTTCTTTAATGTGTTCAACTCTATATTCAACAGTGTCAATTCTCCCTCCATAGTCTCGAATTTATTATCCGTTACGCAGGTAATTTCTCTTTTCATTTCCTCTTGACCTACTTCAATCTTTTCTTGAACAGTCTTCATTTCTTCCTTAACAGCTTTCATCTCTTCTTTAACGGGAACTTGACCAACTTCCATCTTTTCTTTAATGGATTTCACCTCTTCCTCAACAGAATCATTCACCCCTTCTTTAAATGCAGCAAAGGCTGCCATAAATTGCCTCAATTGTTCCTCCATTGCTCTTGTAATTGGCATTTAAATCCCACTTCTGACACCAAAAATTGTTGCATGCGTATGGGTTCGTAATGGATTGAATGCACAAGTCGTTAAAAAGTTAATCAAATTTATTCTTTTCACAAGAAATAAAGCAAAATGTTGAAATATTTCCTCAGAGATATTTGCACAATATCACAATATCTCACAGCAGTTATATTTTGAACTACTAAAACATTAAACAGAACTCAATTCAAAACAGAGAAAGCTAATTCAATCTCACCGCAAATTCGCTACAATCAATAACAGAACTAAGTAAACAACTACAGTTCACTTAAAACAACTACTGAACTGAAATGTTTTAATCGGGCTTTTATAAGCTTTTTAGTTCTGCATGAGATCATTCTTGTCTTTTCTCGATATCATAAACAATTACAAGCTATCTATTTATTACATGCCGCGTGCACCTGTATTTTCACATTTTCGGCATAGCTTTCTCTTAAAAGTTGTCACACACTGCATTGCATGGGGAAATGAAACAGTTTAATTACAATTCTACTAAAATTAGCTAAACAAATACAAAATCTGTAACAATATCATACAATGGTGAAGTTTTTTATTTCAAGATAAAATTATTATCTGACTAATAAGTCAAAATTGGCAATGCAGTCATTGGGTAAACTGTGAAATTTCATGGCCAAAGATTTACACTAAACTTTTTATGGTTGAAGACACACATCTGCAAAGAAAGCCTATCAGATAGGAAACTAAAATATAAATAACTAGCATGGAACTAAACAAACATCATATTTAAATTAACAATTACAGACTAATTTATAAGACAATGTTATCAACTCCTATACATGGGATCAAGACTTCAGAAGGTATCATTTTGGGATGTAAAATTACACTAGATGCATTTTTATGTAATGTGTGTTATTCATTTATAAATTTCTATACATTTCTAAATTTAATTAAGAAAAGGATCAATATGTAGATATTGACAGAAACAGACAGCAGCATAGTACAGGAAAATGCCCTCCTTTTTTACGGGTGTAAGCTCGCAGCTCCTTTTTTTTATTAGTTAGATCTGAAATAGAATCTTATGGGTAAATAATGTAAATTTCAAAATTCTGATCTGGATATTTGGAAAAAAAATGTATGCATTTAATATTAAAACATTCTGCATTAGATAAAAATATGCAATGTATTTTTATGTGAATTCTGATGAAAGCATTAATAAAATTATTTACAAGTGAAATATAAAAGTTATAACTGAAATTATAAAAACGAAGAAACATTCTAATATTTGTGAATTCTAATATTCAATAATTAAGAATTCCCAGAAAATTCCTCAAAATGTGAGAAAACTTAAACAATTCTTGCCCTTTCTAACAATGAATTAATTTGACTTCAACCATGTTTCTCCCTATTTTATTTGCTTTTCATTCATCTACATCAAAAATCATTTGCTAACACTTAAGTCCTGAAGTTAATTAAAATTTTATTCCTTTAACTCTTTCACAACCAAAGATCCAAGATGACATTTAAATGACCAACTGCCGAGATGCTTTGTTTCTACATTCCCCCTAAAATGCACAATAGTCAAAGATGTAGTTTTTCCAAATGCATTGTGTGAGTTCATTTTTATTGTTGACTGTCTTGTCCTAAAAGTATTCATCTGTGATTCCTTAAGGTGATTTAGTATACACTCAGTGGACAGCATCTTTGTTAGGAGCTAAAAACAATATCATTTGAAACTTTCACACCTCTTTGTCAATGATCAGGGGGAGCAATTGTTGTTAATTTAAAATGGAATTTGAAGTGTTTGGCATTTTAAGCAAACAGGTGAGCGAAGGCCTTAATTTTCAAAGGTTTAAAAGCAACAGGTTCTGAAAAGCTTCCTTTCTGATTTCACAGTTTTAATATTTAATGAACACTTTCTGAATCTTTTGCAGCTTAATTATTAGTGCTAAAAAACTTGTCTAAGGCAATTTGTTTTCAGTTTGTTGACCATTTTCTCTTCTTATTCTGATCTCTTTAACAAAAAGTAGGTATGTTGATTGCATGTTTCACAATACATTTCTCTCTCTTTTTAATATACATATAGTACCTGCCTTTTCCTAAACTCACCAGTTAATAAAATGAGTCAGTTATTATGTTCAGATTTACAGAAACCAAAACAAACATATACTAATCAACATAAAAACCATCATTAAACTCATCTGTGCCACATATAGAACTTAGACAGACAACAGACTAATTCTTCAGCACCAGAATATTCCATTTTAACTATCAAAGCTGTCTGCAATTCATCCTATTAACTTACTGTGGACTGTGGCTTATTTCCTGTTAAGTATGTAGTACTTCAATAAAATGAGCTTGAATGAAATTTTTCTACTACTCTGTCTTTGCACTTGTAAGATTCTATTTTCAGAGCTCTTTGTCTGCACTAGAGATAAGAGGAGAAAAAAATGTCTTTATTTTAATTGTTCCTTCTTAAATATCAAGAAAAAGAAGGTAGCAGGGCAACCACTGCAGCTCATCTTCTAAGGTTAAGCTTCAGTTATGCCTATAATCATAAAATGGCAGACTGACTGAGTAAACAAAGTGCAAACTTTCAGCTGGCTAGAAACGTGAGTTTTGAATTTAAATTGATCATTGAAAAAAGCTATTTTTTCATTCATTGTGTGCTGAACTTCTAGCATATTGAAAATACCCTTACAAAACGACTTAAGTTTGAATGAAAGAGATAAATTGTTAAGAGAACTTGATGTTCTTGGTAACTGCAGCAAGGAAGGAACTCCCTTTAAACTGAGAATTACCAAACAACACAGTGCAATTTACTTAAAAGAAATATATTTGGTAAGAAACTAATAAAAATTGCCTTAAGTAAGTGCAAAAATACGAAAAATTTAAGAGATACTGAAGCTGCTCTTCTAGAATGATTTCAAGCAAAGAAATTTAAAAAATGTTCCTATTTTTAGAATTCTTAACACTTAAAGGCTAAATTCCCTAAAATGCTAGGAGACAATTTTGTGTCATTAAAAGATGGTTTACAAGTTGGAAAGAAAAATATAACATTGTTCATCAGAAACTGCATGGTGTAAAGAAAGAGACAGATCATGTGGCTGACAACTGAAAAAAAGACATTTTATCTAGGCTGATAAATGAATTCAAGCCACTGTGCTACAGAGCATTATCAGAACACATATTAATGCTTAAAAGTGAAAGTTTAAAAAAACTGAAGGAACAAACTGCTGTGTTATTCATGCCCAATATGGAACCACTAATTAAAAAATCAGCACAAAAGGTTATCGACAAAAGCAGAAAGCCTCCATTTTTGAAAGGAATCAAAAGTTTAAAATGACAAGCAGTAATTTTACTGATTTCTTTTGAAACCGGACAGTGAACTAGAAAGAAAAACAGCTTTATCAAATAGATAAGTGTATAGCACACTTCTGATCTCTTTCTAAAAAACAGTAGTCTCTTCCTGAGATATTCAGAAAATGATAAACAGAACTGAATCTTGTGAAACTGCAAGCAGTTTGAAGGAGATAATTAAGTCAATATCTCTGCTCAAGATGGTGCATATTCAATGAAAGAGGTCAATCTCTTAAAACACAATTAAAAACTGTTTTTGAAAATAAAGCTTTTACGTAGAAGAAGCCTCAGAAAAAATTGCAAGCTACAGCTAATGCTTCAGATATCACTGAGGGAAGTTCTGAAGATTCATTTTTAGAATACGTGTCAATGACAACCATATTAAGACCACATCTGTAAGAAGACAGAAAGACTTAATAATGCAGAAACACACAACGAAAGTGATGACATTCCAACTTATATTAAAAGTAGAAAAGCATTGCATATTCAAAGCAAATCTATTGAACTAAAACAATGATCAAAAATGCTACCAGCAGTTTTACAAAAACTTAGAATACAAATGAAAAACTGTTGTTAAACTATAAAAAACAAAGCTTTTAAAATTAATTTTTAATTTTAATTTTAGGATTAATTGTTAAATCCTTATTACCTATCCTTTTACTATAAGTATAAAATTGATATCACAATCAGCAATACACAAACCATTATCTATTACACTCAGTCACTTAATAAACTAAAATATGTATGGAACAGATGTGATTTTAAAAAGCACTGGGTATGCACACACACATAAGCTCAGTCACTCTCTCTCTCCCCCTCCCTACCTGCAAGCATGTGTGTGCGTATGTGTGTGTGCGTATGTGTGTGTGTGCACGCACATGCAATAATTTCAGATCCTTGATAGTAATAATCTAGATGATGTTGACAAAGAGATGCATACAGTAATAGTTAAGTTATGACTGATTCAGGAATTATACTTCTGGACAAAACAATTCTTGACATGGACATATATAGCTTAGTACCAATCAATGTGCTTGTTCCAAAAATAAAGAAGGAAATAATATAGTAGATTCTAATTACAAATATTTCCAGCATGCCCGGAACTGAGGTACATATCAAGACTCTAAAGAGAAGATTCCAAATCTTTCATTTAAATTCAAATTTACTAATGTTTACATCTGAAACCAAAACAAAAGCTACAACTCAAAAACAAACTCATGGAATACAGATAATGTTGCCACACCAAAAAAGCTAATCATTAAAAGGTTTAGAATTATTTTTTTATCTCCAGAGCAATGTCATATTTCATGGAGCTCATAATAATTTTTCCTTACAATGCTCATTCCTTATCACATTTATGCCTCTTTACATTTTTGTGATAATACAGCTGATCAAAGAGAGGTAAGTGGATATGGAAACATATTCAAAGGACAGTAAGTGTGAAAAGGAATGCAACATGCCAGAGATAATCACCTGATTCGGAATGATTTGGTTTCAGTTAAGCTTTAATTTGATTGGTTAATTTTTGGTTTCAGTTCCTAAATTTAAAATTATTTTTGAGGCGTCATGTAAGTATTTATATCATAAGTATTTCATAAGTGTTATGTAAGAATCATGTATGGAACATTAATTTTGAAATAACATAGTTTACACATATTTAATATAAGCAATTACTATTCTAAGGACAGAAAAGGAAAACAGCTAAATTAAAAAAGAAAATTAACAACTGGTGACAAGGTCCTACTGGTACCACAAATTGCCTCTTGTACTAAGAGCCTTAAAATTGCATAAATAATTATCATCTGTTTTCGATAAAAACACCCTTATCTATAATTTCAGTGGTTGTCCCTACAAATAATGACTGCTGTAATTTTTCTTTGCGTGTGCTCAGAAATTGCATTTGAATAGTGGTATTCTTCAAAGCATAAGACCTACGTGATACTGAGTCAATGACAGATCTTGCTTGCTTTTTTTTTATTTTTTCCTCTCAAAGTAACCATCAAAGTTTGTAATAAGACGTTAGGAGTTTTTGACAAATTTGCAAGCATCTCATCATGTTTTGGTACCTGTTTATCATCTTCTCTGATATTGCTTTTGGTGCTACTTTTGTGTTTGGACTCGGAGTTGATGTTTTTGCACAAGAGTATGTGGTGCTTTTTTCCACCAAATGCACATGAAACTTTTTTCCAATATTTAGCTATTCCATGCCCCCTTCCAAACACAGGAAATAGCTGCAACTGTTTTGTACTATGCCTAATCCTTATGGCTTTGCAACAATTACTGGATTCATGATCTCCAGAACAAAATATGCACAAATTTCAATTTTCTTTTTTCGTCATTATCAAGGTGGAGACTGATAGTGTTTGTGGAGGATTGGCTATGATTTTTAAAACCAAAATGTCCACTGTCTTGAAGATTGATCTTCAACAAAACATTTGCTAGCTACGGATATACGTTCTTCACCCTCAATTTCATAGAGTAAAAACAAAAGTAGACCATCAAAATACAAGCGATGTGTCAATTCCTTTTCTCTTTCATTATCATTTTCCCCTTTTGCTTTTATCTCTCTGTGGTCATGATTAACTGATCTAAATCTCTGCCACACACGAAGAGTATCATCAGGTAATGACGATTCTACAAGTGGGTATAACATAGCTGCATATTTATCTCTGGCAACATCAAGAATGTCTAACACACGAATTTTTGATTCTAAATTATAATACAATTTACTCAAACAAAATTTGTGATTTGAATTCTTTTTAAACATTAAAGACAGAAGATCTCTCACATAAACTTCTATAAGAATGTCTTCTCTACCAAAATGTAACTGAAGTTGTTGCAAAGCTTTGTTACAACTATCATCTCCAGAGGGAAAACTTTTAATTAACTCTTTGGCAGGTGATCCTCTTTCCATAGACCATAATAAATATGCAAACTTGTAATCATTATTCAAATTACAATTGCCATCTACCTTTTTAAATTGCCCCCAAAACCCTAACTAATTCTTTATATTACCATCAAAGTCGGCAATTTAAGTTTTAGGTAACATAGAATTGTATTCTGCGAAACAGTCAAATCAGCAGCATTAAAACTGCTCACCTTCTCATTCAAAAGGTTAGATAACTCAGTTTCTATCAATCTCCATTTATCTATATAAGCTTCTGATTCATCAAATTCTTTAGTAATTATATCCTCACTTTCCTCAAATTTAGAGCTCTTCTCTAATCACTTGTTCAACTTCTAGCACTGGTTTCGCTTTTTCTTCAACGAACTTTGTAATTTTTTTTTTACTCTTAGTTAAATTACTCTCATCTTTCGCAAAATCATTTAAAGCTCCACTAAACAGTCTTCTACACTGAGAATGTTTTGCTTTTAAAGCATCCATAGTAAAAAAAATACAATACAATTCAATATAATTAAATTCAGAACAATGTTTACTTACACTTATCCAATCCTGTGGCATGAAGTCACTTATTCAAAAAAAAAAAAGGGGGGGGAATATTATAATAGATTCTAATTATGAATATTTCCCGCATGCCCGGAACTGAGGCATATGTCAGACTCTAAAGATAAAACTAAAAGAAGATTCCAAATCTTTCATTTAAATTCAAATTTACTAATGTTTACATATAAAACCAAAACAAAAGCTACAACTCAAAAACAAACTCATGGAATACAGATAATGTTGCCACACCAAAAAAGCTAATCATTAAAAGGCTTTAGAATTATTTTTTGATTTCCAGAGTGATGTAATATTTCATGGAGCTCATAATAATTTTTCCTTACAATGCTCATTCTTTATCACATTTATGCCTCTTTACATTTTTGTGATAATACAGCTGATCAAAGAGAGGTAAGTGGATATGGAAACATATTCATAGGACAGTAAGTGTGAAAAGGAATGCGACATGCATTCCTTTTCACACTTACTGTCCACTGTTTCACACTTACTGAGATAATCACCTGATTCGGAATGATTTGGTTTCAGTTAAGCTTTAATTTGATTGGTTAATTTTTGGTTTCAGTTCCTAAATTTAAAATTATTTTTGAGGCATCATGTAAGTATTTATATCATAAGTATTTCATAAGTGTTACGTAAGAATCATGTAAGGAACACTAATTTTGAAATAACACAGTTTACAGATATTTATTATAAGCAATTACTATTCTAAGGACAGAAAAGGAAAACAGCTAAATTAAAAAAGAAAGTTAAGGGATTATTTCAAATTAAAGTTAGTATTTTACCTCATCTACCTTTAATCTTACACACATTCATACACATATTCAGTTTTCTACTATTTTTTACAGTTATTTGGAGCATAGCATTTGATAACAAGAATTAGTTTTGATTTGCATCATTTGGTCATTCTCTTGCCTATGTCAGAATAATTTTAAAGAGTGGTTGTTATTATTATAAAAGAACTAAATATTTTAAATGATATCATATGTTACATAACTCAGAGTTCAAAATTAAGATTTAAAATTAACAAAACTTAAGTATTTTCAAATAATTCAATATTTATAAATTCTATAAATTAATAATAGTATTTAAAATGATTTATATATATGAAGTCAAAATTATGCTATAAAACACTACAGCAAAGAGAGTGATTGTAAGCTTGATGGATGTAAATTTCTCCTCAGCTGCAGTTTGTGAAATGATTTGCATAAAAAAACCAAGCCAGTTAACAACATAGTCTGCCTACATTGAATTTATGGTGACTCACTTTTAGCACAACACAACCAAAGAAATGGGAGACAACCAAGAACAGGCAGAAGTAAAATGAGTGTGGCAGTTGCACAGCAAGCCACAGCATATAGTCCACAAAATTGACTAGGCTGCACAATTTGTAATCATGGATATTGAAAAAAAAGATTCTGGTGGATCTTGACAGAAATTATTGGAATGCTACACACCACATCCAAGTTATCCAAACTTTGGCAGAGGCTCAAAAGCCTGTTTATGTGGAATATTGCCAAATTTTCATTGAAAGCATGAATATGCAACCAGACATTGTGAATCTGATTACATTCAATAATATAGTCACATTTTATACAAATGGATATGTAATTTATATAATGCTATTTTCTAGGGTATGAAAAACATTCACATCATTCAGGAACTTGAACATTACTCCCTAAAGATGGATATGTGATGTACTATCACCACTACAGGCATAACGTTTTTATTATTTAAGAGAACAACTGGAAAATCCTCATATTCCACAAGGCTTACAGAAGTAAGTAAACAACTCAATAATACAAAAGAGATATAATAATAATTCAATACAGTAATACATAGTATCAAGATCTGGAAGGAATTAGGAATACATACACTCCTGCTCAAAAAATAAGCAACAAAGGTAAACATGAAATAAAAAATATTTGATGGAGTGTGTGAAAAATGATCAAAGACCAAGAGGATGGTGCGGCATTACTAGACCACATAGCAAACAATAAAGTAAAGACATACAAAAATACATATACTATGACCGAATTGCGAAAGACCAAACAGGCCAGAAGAATGTGCAATGGAAACATCATGCTACTAATGGGTATGATACCCCCTCTAGCTGAAATGCATGCTTCACAACAGGGAAGTAAGCTGGCAATAGTGTTGTTGATCAATGTTGCGTCAGTAGCAGCCATTTCTCTAGTAATGCATGTTGGAGCTCGTGGGGGGTGTTTGGTGGCACATTGTGACCTGCTATTTATCGTCCCAAGATGTCCCATACATGCTCTACAGCATACAGGTCCAGTGATCTAGCAGGCCATGGGCAAATATGGAATGGTTTCACTCCCCATATAACTCTGCACCATTCCAGCTCTATGCAGGCAACGTTATTGCCCATAAATATTGTGTTGGTACATGTTGCAGTGATAAAAGGATGCACAAGAAGGTGTAGAATGTCATTGCAATATTGGATGGCTGTGACGGAACCACCAGGAATCATGTAGAGGTTGGTTCAGTCGTTCATTGCTATCCCATTCCATGCAAGTAAACTTCCTTGTCTGTAATGGTCTCTTTCAATGATGTTTGGTGCCCGATAGCATGTCCCTGGCTCTTGCCATATCACTGCACTTTGGGAATCACTATGGATGTTAAACTGAGACTCATATGTTAAGAGTACATGACTCCGATGCTCTTATGTCCAACTGTGATGTTCACAGGCCCAATTTAATTGTGCTCTGACAAGTGATGGGGACAAAGGAAAACAAATTACAGGTCATTGGTGCATACAGTCCACCTTCATGCAGTTGATGAGACACAGTTTGGCAGGATATGGGTCATCCTGCAGCAGTAGAGAGATATTACTTCAGTTCCAACTGTTGTGCTGTTAGTGATCTATGGCATCTTGTATATAGTAACAGGAAGCGATCATCTGCTACTGTGGTAATCCTCCAGCATCCAGACCTACATCTTCTACAGGGGTTTTGATCCCTCTGGTAAAAATTCCACAACCTATTGATGACATTGCAATGCACATTCAGTTCTCTCACAACAGTGGATTGTCTTGCATCTGTCCTCAACATGCCCACAGCTCTCCAACACATTTCATTTGTAAATGGTGTCTCCAGCTTATCCTTTGCACTTTCATTACCTCGGATTCTGTGGAATTGTCGCTGCTTCTGAACTAACATAGTTCTGGCATACCATTTTTTAAGGCTTTGTTGTGTGACTGGAGGATTGTGTTTTATACAAATTGTGGTATTTTGGTTGATTATTTGCATTCAGCAATGCAAACTCTACCTCATATGTAAATTGTATGTTTTAATTCCATTTTTTATATTTCTACCTTTTCTTTTAGCATTTGTTGCTTATTTTTTCAGCACCAGTGTATATATAATAATATAAATGATACCATAATAAGAATACTAAAATATAATACAATAATAACACTATAAGGAACATGTTGGGGAATATATAATAATAACACAGCAATAATAATAAAATAATACAAAAGGGATATGGTATAACAATAACACAATACATTAATGTACAAAATAATAATACATAAAAAAGATAATAATGTAATAATGCATAAAAATAATGATAATAATAACAAAACCTTAAAAAACAAATAAAGTTGCATCATAACTAACAACTGTCACAAAAGTGGGAGACCAGAAATGTTGAATTCTGCCTCAAAACTAACAGTTCTATAACCCCTACTAATATGAAGAGGATAAATCACCTTTGAACTCTTCTAATAATTTTTTCTTCCTTAGAAAATAGCCTCAAACTCTTGAGGCCTAGGAAATGAGTGATGTAATGCCTTGGTTATAAATCAGTTTGAGAACACCAGTTTCAACCCCATAAGTGTTCTTTGAAGTATGCAGTAAAGCAGTGTAATTTTTTTTTCCAGTTTTACAGGATATATAAGAAAGATGTTCTTTCCATGGTAGTTTATTGCTAACATTAAAGCCTAATATTTTCATCCAGTGCATTTCTTCAATATGCTCACTCCCAAGAATAAATCAATATTAAGAGATGATACTAATTTTTTATTTAGCATCATAATTTTTTTATTTTGAAGAATCAAACTCAAGTTTACATGGTTTTAATGATTCATAAATATAGTTTAAGATATTCTGAGAATGAACACTGACATCATTAACACTCTTAAACTGTACAATAATAAATAATTTGCAAAAGCTATCTGATGACTGTTCTGGAATTTTCTTAAATCACAATGCAAATCATTCATACTAAAAGTCTGAATGAAAGGACCAGTAACGGAACCCTGCGAACATCTTTTCTCCAAATCAGATTTTTTTCACGGTATTACCCAAAGTAAGTTCAGTAGATATTCTGCATAGAGAAAAAAACATCATTATCAGCCTCATATACCAAATTAGCTTCATGACACAAAGTCCAATGATTATAAATATCATATACTAGAAAATCACAAAGGCACAACTTCTCTAAGATACAGTCAATTGTATCCTTAAAAGAAGAAGTAAAACAACCAGGCATCATTGGGCCCTATTTTTTTAAATCCAACTTTGATGTTAGACATGTACTTACATATGGAATAGCAGTTTGCTACTAAACTTCCACTACATATCTGATAGACAGATTATTTCCCATAGGATGGTCTGCTGTGCATTTTGCCTTTATTGGTTCATAGTTATATCTACTGCACTTTTCCAGATCATAGAAATGGTTACAGTGAATTGATTAAATGGCCTACACATTCTCTTGATTTGATGTCCTATATTTTTTACTATGAGATATGGTAAAGGAGAACGTGTATAGCAGGATTTCAAATCAGTGTGCTGAAGAACAGACTATAGATTATGATATCATCTATTCTACAAAAAATAAGCATTGAACTTTAAATGCTAATGCAGCTCATTGGTTTTTGTGCATTAAATATGACTGCAAATAGGCTGAAATTTTCCTGTAAACATCTTACATATATGATGTAGCATCTGTGAATAAACTGTTTTTGCTATTTAAAATAACAAATTTTGACTCACGTTGTATACACATACCCATATTTCAAGCAATGATTCAATACATATTAAATAATTACATAAAAATACAATATATAATAATAAAAATCAAAATTAATAAAGGGAAAAGATACACCAGACATTTGAAATGTTTAAGGAAGGTTAAATATAATGGTATCTTCATATATGTATATGCATATGTATGGCATATGTATAATATGTGGGTCTGTATATATGATAAACTTCCTTCTTTTAAAAGCAATTGTATGAAAACAACTATTATTTTTATTAATGCAATGAAACAGCTGTAAAAAAACACTTTATATGCCTTTTTATTTTCACCTAATGCAATAATAAAATTAAGATGATATTACAGAAAGTTATATTTAGAATCATTTTCTTTTCAGTACAAGTTTAGCTACTTCAAGTTAAATGCTCTGTAAAGTCGAAATATGATCTTGAAGACATTTCTCAATATGGTATTGTGAATATGCAATTATTTTTATTTTCTGAAGCTAATTTACACAGCACATTTAGAATGATATTACTTCAGTCACAGATTGTTCATTCTGTTATTTGTAAAAGATTTACCATCATAATATTACAGCAGCACAAAAATAAGTGAATTTAAAAAAATTTACTTTGATTTTCCAGATTTCCTTTCATAGTCATCTAGAAGTTCCCTCCACTCAGCTAAAAGCTGTAGATTTTCTTTCTGCCCTTTAGTATAGATATGGTTCAAATATTCATACTCATCCTGAACTCCAAAGAAATAAAATACAATAAAAACCTCAAAAAAATAAAAATCTTATAAACAAATTTTCTTTATACACACTGCTTACTTCCCATTTTTCATTTATAATTTTTCAAATATTATAAGATAAAAAGAAATTTTGGTGATACTAGGTTTAAAGTTAAAAACAAGTACTGATAAACAAAAAAAAACTGGCAAATATTGAATCTTTACTTTAAATCAAAATAAAAAATGAATATTATGTAATGACTAAAATTAAATTAAATTAAGATATACAAACAATTAAAATAAAAAGATGAGAAGGTGCAAAAATGAAAAAGTGCAAAAATTTACAACTCAGATGATATCTGCAATTTAAGTTTTTTACTAATGGAAAATAACTCCAACATAATTAAGAGTATCAGAATATATATCTACATAAATGTACATGCACATGCACATACATACAGTGCTCTCTAAAAATTAAGGAGCAGCATGTTTTTCAAAGCTCATCATTACAAAAATGACAGTAACATTAAATTCAAAGTTTATATACATGATACTAGTGAAGTTTAGGAAAATGTATGCAAAAGCAATAGCTACTACTTTTATTTTATAGAAATGAATACCTATATAGCAGTTGAAGAAAAAATTTAAAAATTGTAAGTTTTGTTCACGAGCGTTGATCTTCAATTGTTGTTAGCAATTTCGTTGACAACATCCAAAAGAAGTCGTTTGCCCAATTGGTTGAGGTAGCAGGCCATTGGATGGATGGAGATGGGGATGTCACAAGCTGATGCTGTTAGACATCCCAATGTCTCTGGGAGTATGGTTCACTGGAATCAGTTTGGATCCGAGGATTCTGTGTCTAGACATGTTCCAGGCAAACCAGCTCTTTTGGCCCGAAGGAGGAACAACATTACCATGCTTCAGCTCATGGCAGATCATTTAGTGGCAACAGGAACAAGAATCTCAGCTACTACAGTGTGTAGATGCAGTAAAATACAAGTCTATATGCAAGACAACCAATTGTTTGTGTCCCTTTGATCCAAAAACACAGAGGTGCCTATTTACATTGAGCAAGAGAACATATGTCCTGGACCAGTCAGCAATGGGTGGTTATTCTCTTCATAGATAAGTCAAGGTTTGCATTTGAGAGTGATTCAGGTCATCAGCACATCTGGTGGGAACAATGCACCAGATATAACCAATAACACATTGTGGAAAGACACAGTTACAAAGGTGGTGGAATAATGGTTTGGGCTGGAATCTCCTTTGGAGAAATAAGTATGCATGTATTCCATGGAGAAACTTTGACTGCTGTGAGATAGTGAAACCAGATCTTTGATCAATATTGTCCACCCATATGCTGCTGCTACTGGTCCTGGATTTCTTCTGATGGAGACAATGCATAACCGCAACGTGCTCGGGTTGCTGAAGACTATCTTGAGGGTCTTGGTATGGAGCAAATGGAATAACCAGCTCAATTCCCAGACCTGAATCTGATAGCGCATCTTTGGGACTACTTTGAGAGGCAAGTTGCTGCTTTAAATCCTCCTCCAAGGTCATTAGATGAGCTTGAACAAAGATTACTCTGTATCTGATTGTTGCTTCCCATTTCACTGACCAACAACTTAATTGAAAGCATAGAATGTTGCTGCTGCCAATGTATTGCAGTTAGGGGTGGACACATTCCTTATTAGAACCCATTTTTGTAATGTTATCACCATGATTTTCCTAAAAAAATCTGTGATGTGCTGTTTCTCCAGACTTGATTTCACTGCCAAGAATGCAATTTTTTGTTGTAATTCATGTATGTGTAGAACTTTAGAAACATTCTATGTCGCATTCATGAAAAAATTGTTTAGTGAACATATCCTCTAAATTTCTTGCTTGTATATTGCTTCATTCTCAAATTAGACACAAGAAACATGCTGTTCCTTAACTGTTGGAGGTCAATATACAATATATATATATATATACTGACCTCCAAAAGTTTTATATATATACATATGTATGTGTATTTATGTGTGGATATGTGTATATATTTTTAACAGAAATGAATAGAGGAAGATGGTAACCCACATTTGTAGGAGGGCTGAATAATCTTCTGATATTCTTCTATAAATTATAAATTCTACATTTCTTTGAAATAAATAGCTGAAGATTAAAAAATTTTGTCTAAATCAACATATTTCATGAGGTTGAGTTTACATCTTCAGGTTTGTTGAAACTGTTTCTACACACCCAGAATCAGCTAAAGATGATTTTGGCAAAAATGGCTAAATTTACAGAATTTTGTTAATGTATACAGTGGTCTCATCGCTAAACTATTGTTTAAATGCAAAATCTCTCTGAAGGGATTTTACACTTACACAATAGTTTAGCTTCGAGACCACTATATACATTTAATACGAATACCTTTCAGTTGAAGCACAGGAATGTGTTTTTGCTTTGTGCATTGTGAGAAACATTTTTTGCTATGTAACTAATAATGATTATTATAAATATTTCAGTAAACATCTTTCAAACAAAATCAAAATCAAATCAGTAACAAGCTGTAAAACAGAATTCCTGTACTCTCTCTCTCTCTCTTTTTTTTTTTTCAAAAGCTTTTTGTTTGACAGTTTGCATTATGGTTCTTTATTTTTTTAAATAAAACTATAAGGTCTACTGGAAAACTGTTTGCTTGGGAAGTGAAAGGAAATAATACATTTTTTATACTTATAATAATATTTATCATACAACATAATTTCCATAGTTACTTATGAACATTTGTCAATGTGATGGTAATTTGAAAATACTATTATTAATAAAAATCTTGCTCTTAGAGGTGAAGAACTCTAATAGTATTTGGCTGACATCTGCTTCAGTTTCCAACTTTTTTCCTTCAAAAGATTTTATAAGGAGGAAAACAAGTAGTAATCAGAGGATACTAAGTTTGGGGAGCATGCTGGATGTCACACAATTTCCCAGTCTTGCTCAGTGATTTTTTGATGAGTTGCCAAGGCAGCTGACGATCTGGCATTATCATGATGCAGTATGATATGCTTCCAATTAACAATCCCTGGCCTCTTTTCTTTGAAGGCTCTGTTTAAATCATTCATTAACTGACAGTATCTATCTGAACTGAGCTTTTTGTTAGGTTTCAAAAGTTGATAATGTTTTTGTCCTTGCATGCCTCACCACATACACAGCATTCTTTCTTCAAGCTCACTTTAGAGGTGGTGCAAAGAAGTTGTCCGGATTCACAGTATGCTCTTTTCTTTATGATGTTTTAGTAGGTAATCTGTTTATTACCACAAATTATGATCCAGTCCAAAAAGGGTTTGTTTTTATTTCAAGCAAACAGAGGTGTGCATATGACCACTTGATCATACAAATTTTTCTCACTTAACTCACAGGGCAATCATTCAGAATATTTATAATCAATCCTAGTTTCCAAATATGGTCTGAAATTGTGTGTTGAACTGAGTTAAGCTTTTCCACAATCTCTGGTGTTGTTCAAAAAAGATCTTGCTCTATCATAATCCTAGCAAGATTGTCATCAATCAAAGATGGCCACCCAGAGGGAGGTTTATCATTAAGGTCAAAATCATCTCCTTCACGTTTTTTTTTAATAGTATCCTGTACACTCTATCCAAAGCTGCATCTCCAATGAAAAAATCACTTAACTTGCTAAATTTCAACACACTTCTGTAGCATTTCTTCATTGTTGGAATTCATATAAAATACAGTGTTGTTTATCGGTAGCCATGTTTACACAATCATGTCTCAATTAATGATGACATGAGACCCTTTTGTTTCAGTTAATTTAGAAGATGACATGAGTATAAATGCAATGATACAGAGAGAAACCCATATATGTGTCAAAGGAATACATAGATGCATGCTAAAACTTGAAATAACATATTCGGACAGAACTTTTTGGTAGATCTTACACTTTTTTACATGCACTTTTACCAATAAAAATTAAATTTACCTACACTATTAACAATTGAATCTTCTGCAATGGGTTCATCAAGGAAATTTTCGTCTTCAAAAAAATGACTAGCTGCATCTATACGAAAACCATCTACACCCAATTCAAGCCAAAATTGCAGAACTTTCTTAATGGAAAAAAGAAAACTGAAATTATATTAAATAATACAAAAATACATCTGTTTTGTTTAATTGTATATATACATAAACATTAATACTTACGTCAAATTTCAGTACTATATTTTTATTTAGGAAACACAAATATGAGTAAATGAGGATATTTAGCAAAAATTATGCACATAAAATCTGTTTTTGTCAATTTTTTTCCTAGTAGCAATTTTCAACATAATTTGGTGTATAATTACAATACAGAAGATTAAAGTTAAGAAAAATATTATATACATGATTCACATCAATAGCATAATACAGAATGAAACTACACTATTTCTGAAACATTTGTAAGAATTTGAATTTCTGTAATTAGAGCTAAATTATTTCCATGTGTCTACTGTATGCAATCTTAAAGTTATTATCAATTATTATTATTACCTTAAGACAACTGTTATTGTTATTGTCTGTAAATTAGTATCTCCAATCATGCTGTAATTTATTCTAAATTAAAAACGAAAAGTGCAGACAAAAATAAAATTTAGTTTGTTACTTACTGAACTACTGAGAAAGACTTTTACTCTTGTGACAATCACTCATTTGACACTAATGGTTCCTATATTAAGCTGTAAAGTTTGAAGACTATAATTCTAAATTACAGCTATGCTGTTTTATCGAGAATCTATTAATTGCACAAAAAATGGTACTGTTCTGTTATCAGGACCAGATTCAGAAATGTATGAATGCATGTGCATGTGTATGTACGTATGTATGTACATATATGGGTATATGTACACATACATAACATTCATGCTTACATATAATACATGCATACTTGAAAACATACATCCATGCATCCATACATGTATATATTTCTGGATCCAGTCTTGATAAAAGAACAGTGCAAAAATAAATAAATAAATAAATAAAACAGATAGTATGTTAAATAATTTTCAGACTAACCATGTGCTTCAATATTATCTGAGAGAACATCCTTATTGACAGTCTCACAGTTACAAGAGGCATTTATAAACTCAATACTACTACTACTACTAATAATAATAATCTTTGAAAATTTCATTCAAGTTGTTACTTGAAAAACTTAAATTAAAGCAGATATCTTCAAAGATAAATATATTTCTATCCTGTTTGAAAAAAGAGGAAAAATTAAACATTACTTTCCAATGGAAATATAGCAGATGACACAGAAAAATCTGCTAACCTAAAACCCATGCAGCCTCTCAGATGTCAAAAGTGAAATCTGTACGGCTTTGGTGACTTCAGGTGAGATTCATACATTATTAGCAACAAGTGTCTTTATTCAGTATAGAAATAAGCTATAATACCATTTCATTGTTAATTGCTTGTCACCAAATAAATATTTTACCAGAAGTAGCTAAATTTATACCTATAACTTGACTGCAGCAATTGGAATTTGGCTCATCTTTTTTTAACAAAGCAGGTATCAAATGTGTGCAAGCATTCTAGAGATAACAATCTTACACTGTAAACAGTGACAGGCATTGTGACTCAATATCACATGTTGACCTTAAAAGATATGAAAAACAAAGAGGATCTCTCATAAAAAATGAGGAGTTTTCAGGAGCTTTTCATGCTGAGATGGAATGAAATTTCAGAAGAACTCCAGATTGACTTAAATTAATTTTATAATGCATGATTAAGATTACTGAGTTATTTAAAATATAATTCTGATGTAAAATATATTAGCATTTAATTATATTATAAATTTTATGTTCTTTGGTTAATTTCCTTTTGTAATTTTCTTATATTTTTATACTGAGAAAATTCTGAATAGTGAAAGAAAGCTTTCATTTATTACAGTACCGTCAAATAGGGGGAAAAAATTAACAATTCATATACACATGTAATAGTTGTTACTTAAGTATTAGTGCAACCACCTTCTTAAAAAATACCAAATTTTTAAAATGAGCCAAATTCTGGTAACCATATGCATAATAATTCTTTAGGCAACTATGCTCATAACATTTCTTCAGTGAAGGAACTCGACCATTTTAGTACACATTCTTTTTGTTGCATTCCAAGTTCAACTGTTTTTATAGATAAATTGTGATATTTGATACCTCAATCTCAATTATAAAACATGTGTTCATGGAATTTGCTACCAATGGAAGAAACTGTGGCAACATTTCTATGGAAATACAGTATTTTGCTAAAAAATTGCAAAAGGAAACAATTTGAGTACATTTGCATTACACATTTTGAATCTGTTGTTAAAGCAATCACACTACATTTCCATTGAAATAAGGGGGGGGGAGCTCATGTGTAGATTTATTTATTGATTTTTCAGGATAAATATCTAATTAGAATGTAAAGCATATATGTGTTAATATTTATACATGCATTAAGTGAATAATTGCAACTGAACCAAGTGCTGACTTCTGTCATTCTTCTTTGCATCTATAAAAAATTGCCAAGGTGATTGCATTAATACATAATTATGTAATAATTCATGTGTGAATAAACTTAAAAATGCACACTATGCTGATGTAAAACAGAATTAAATACAGATATTATTTTATTAAATATTCCTTCAATCTTCTAAAGATGCTCTATAAATGACTAAAGTAGAAGATAAATCAGACCAAATACAATTTAATAAGAAAAATAATGCATCTAATGATTTCAGTTTATCCTCTGAAATCCACAGAATTCTAAAGTCTGCAGAATCTCAGGTCACAGGCTGTGCAGATTTTTAATCATCTACTGTGTTTGTTTTAAAAGTATGAAATAAAAATACACAAAAAGTACCACAAATAAAAGATAGAAAACACTAACCTTCATTTTTTCTCTGACTAATGGGTTACGATAATTAAGATCAGGTTGTTCAGGTAAAAACTGATGATAATAAAACTGTTTCCTTTCATTATTCCATGTCCAAGCAGATCCTCCAAATACACTAAGCTACAAAAAGAGAGAAAAATATTAGTGTACAGCACATAATATATCATTCACCATTTATATATGTATGAAATACATATATATTATAATTAATTAATTTTTATATGCATAAAAAGTGCATAAAAATTACAAAGTGAGTGACTACAAAAAAGACATAGATTCTATACAAAATATTCTAGTATGTCTAGCATGTAGTATTATTATTATAACATGCAGCATTTTTATTTACTTAATTCAAAATTTGTTTGATATAAATGAGAATACATATTTGAAATTCAACTGGTAATAAATAACATTTCAGGTTAAAAACAAACACAAAAGCTAGAATAAGTTAAAAGAAATAAATTGCAATAACATTTTTACATACATAGATATAATTCAAAATAATATCAACCAGTCCATTTTTACCCAGTTATTGGGAGGTGAAATTTCAACTTGACCATGTCCTGGCTTTGGATCACACCATATATAAAAATCACTGTAAGGTTCTACTTTTGCAACACTTTTTGTGAACCATGGATGCTGATTGCTAGTGTGATTAGCCACAAAATCCACAATAATGTTCAAATCTAATGCGGAAAAAAATATTTTAAACATGTTAAAGTACTAAACAAGAAATTATTCTTAATGTAATTCCTTTTGTTTAATATAAAGGAATTTTTTTTTATTAAAATCCAGGATATTTGTAAATTATTTAGAAAGGAACTTATTTTCGGATGCTTAGAAGCAAAAAATGTTATTTGCTAAATATTATGCTCTTAACATTTTTGTCAGAGGTCAGTTTCTGGTTCCACAAAACTATTTATGACTGAAACTGAAGTTCTCAAATCCAGATATTTTTAACTCTGCATGAAGATTTGTCAAATATGAATACATTATGGCTTCTTCATTTGAATAATTATGTACCTGATATGGAAAAAATTCACTGGTTTTATAGATAGGAAATAGAGAGGTGGGATTCAAATAATTTAACAGTCAGTAATGGCTGCTCTAGTGATTGTTTTAAATATATATATACATATACATATACATATAGGCTTCTCTGTTGCTATGCTTTTTTCTCCTTGAAGGGAGGGAATACATAAGAAAAATAGAGAACATATAAAAGATTAGATTAGCAACCTAAATTTCCCTTCTGAATTCTAAAAATAGTAACCTCTCCCTGCACTGCATCATTTCTAGATTAATCCATGTCATATGACTCTTACATAATTCTGATGTTGTAAATGGAACTAAAACTCGAACAGCCAATAGTAATTTTACAGTAGTATTAACTATCCAATCAAAACCCAGTGTAAACCAAAACTAACCCAGTCCGAATTAAGATTTCACGCTGAACACAATGCACTTACTCGCTACTCTTCGGCCTAGCTGGATTGCTGTCTGCTACTTTCTTCTTTCTGCAAAGTAATCAAAAATGTAAACCACCTGAAATGGGTACAGATAATGTGCCAAGTTGTTTGCAGCCATAATATGTTTACTATAATAATGAAAAAAAGAATATTTTAATCTGCCTATTTGCATTCAAATTAAAGGCTAAAAGATAACAATAGAAGTTTACTCTAACACACAGATTGCAAACTCCTCTTTACTCCTTTACTTTAATTTTATTTAAATGGAAATATATTGTTTATATATTTAATTCACAAAAAATTATAAGAAGAAAACTTTCCATATACCATCTCCAAGGAACAAAAATTCAATTTAAAACCATCATTGAAAAACGTATTTGTTAGAATTTAATTAAAAATAGAATTTTTTAGACCTCCTTTGATTCAAAAACAGTAAAGGAAAAATTTAAATCGCAAAAATGCCAAAATCAAAAGTAAAACTTATTTATTTTGAATTATTGATTTATTAATTTGCAGCTTTAACACAAGTCTTGGCCTTTTTAATTTACTTTTAATTATTTTTATTTTGAATATCTTTATTATATAATGCTTAAGTGTCTGTTTGTCGCCGATAGTTCATTGGTTGCTTGTGTAACTGTACTAGTCAATGAGGTGAAGTTGCCACGGCATTCAAATAGTAAAATAAATTTACAATAATTATCATTGTTTTAGTTAAATTATCATGGTCTTAATTTTTTTAATTCATACAATTGTTGCTTATTATGCATTTAACTATACTTACATATGAATTACCTAGAAACTTGCAGAAATTAAAGGAGATGAAACCAACTAACGAGTTGTGCATAGTACATCTCATCAGGTAGGTTTACCCAAACTCCTATGCTAAATATCCTTTCGCATAAAGAGTTTACAAATTTGCCCCATTTTATTCCGAAATTGTATTTTAAACTGAATTTTCAGATGAATGCAAATTAAGTGTGTCAGGGGGAACGTGAACATTTGTTTGCATTAGCAATCATCTGTTTTTGAAATGGTTTACAACTGAATGCAAATTGAGAGTGTCAGGAGGCAGAGGAACATTTGTTTACATTAGCAATCATCTGTTTTTGAAACAATTTAAGGCTGAACGCAAATTGAGCATGTCAGGGGGGAAGGTGAACATTTGTTTGCATTTACAATCATCTGTTTTACATAAAAACTACATCTTAACGTAATTTCTTTTAAGAATGCTTCCTAGAAAATACAGCGCTGAAGAGGAGAGAAAAAGAGCTAAAGCTGCACAAAAACGGCTTTCTCGACAAAAAGAAACCCCTGAGCAGAGAAAGAAGTCTACCGCCAGTGGTTTCCTTCACTGCACTCTACTTTAAGCAATTAAGCAAGTAGAAGGGGGAAACCCCGTGGACCAGTAAGCAAAGGGGCGTCCTCACCGCCTGCTCTGGGTATTTCAGTTTGAATTAGCAGACACCTTTGCACAAATCATTTATAATTACAATATTAAATTAATTTGTGAACTTATTTATATTATTATATCTCTATTTTATTCATACGTAGCACAATAATATTATAAACATTTCAATTTTCTATACAATTTAACTAGTCTCATTTTGGTAATATATATATATATATATATATATAAGTACTTTTGTGCACATACAATGAGATCTGCTTTCACATATCTGAATTTAAACGAGTTCAGAAACTGGGTTTCCATTCATAGCAATAGCATAAAATGAAAATAGCATTATTATTTACAATGAACAGACACCGGAATTGAAAGAGGAAATTATAAAACTGAACAGATATCATCATAAAAACTATGTAACAAAACAGAACTTTTGTTTTCCTTCTCTCTATGGTATACAATAACCAGTTTTGTAACTTTAAATACATGAATTCAAGAAAGAGGGAGGGAAAGTGC
>KK113646.1:870420-900011 GCA_000611955.2 Stegodyphus mimosarum | reverse complement strand
ATAAATAAATAAATTTCAAGGATTTTTTTTTTCCGTTGGTAACAATATTTAATCAACTTTTTACTTACATACGCACACTTACTGCTGGTCAACCTAAAACTTAAAAGAAAAAAAAAAGTACCTCTTCTCTTTACTTCCTGCATAAGGTCTTCAAAATCGGATAAATTGCCATATTTAGGATCAACATCAGTGAAAGATGTGATATCATAACCATTGTCTTTCATAGGAGATGGGTAAAAAGGACTCAGCAATAAAGTTTTAACGTTAAGGTATTCTATGTAATTCAATTTGGAAAGCAAACCTGAAATAACGAAATATTTATCAGATTAGTGTTGAATCAAGAAGCTAAAATGAAAGGATCGGGATATTAAAATTTACCTCGAATATCCCCAATGCCATCCTCATTGGTATCTTTGAAAGAAGGAAGATAAATGTGATATATTACATTTTTCTGCCACCATTCTAAAGACATTATCCGGATTGCATAATTCGCTGCAAGTGGAATACCACCCGACCAGCAAAATTTCTTCATTCACACAGCGTCTGTTTGCAAATATTGCAGCAGACGCCAATTCAAGTTGTAAATTATTAAGTTTTTCTTTTTTTTTCTTCTTCTTCTTTGGACTGAATTTTAAAATTAAAACAGATAAAATTGATTCTTAAAATAAAACATATTTAAAAAATTAGTGTAATAAATTATGTCATATATGATTTTATAAAACTTCTGTAAAAATCGTTATTATTATTATTAGCAAAGAAATGACAAAGTTATCCTAACATTCATACAACTAAACTCGTATTTCCTTTTTCTCGTATGTATGTAAACATACGTTTGAAATTGCAGCATGTGTTCCGAGTTCAAATCAATGCCGATCTGCGAAAAATAATGCTTATTAAAATCAAATTAGTTAGTGTATTGTTATTTGAAAAATAAATTATTAGATATTATAAAAGGCATTACTAGTAATAAATATCACTGAGTACTTTTAAAAAAGTTATTGCTAACTGTTTACATTCACTATAAGAACTAAAATTTAAATCAAATAATTTAATATCAGTGACATGCTACTGAGTCGAAAATACTCGCTGATACGTAAACTGTACTTGGAGCATGCAGCTGCTGGTTTAAAATTTATTACTATACGAGATTTTCATCTCACTTATACTTCCTTAGTTAGAAGGGCAGTAGCATCTGTTCGAAAACCAGATACTGATGTGAGAGATGACTTGCAGCAAAGAACTGCGTCTGATCATACGGTTAGTAGAAATCGAAATTTCTATGGAATTGAAAGCGACGAAGGTGTAATTATTATCCACCAGAAATCTCCTTCACATAAAGATGGGAAGAGTTTATTGGAACTTAAAAAGCGTGAAGTAAAAGATGAGGAAAAACTTCATGGCATAGCTTTTGGTGTTGTGCGTCGTGATTCTGAAAATGTGCCTAAGTATCATGGTCAATATGATTCTGATATTAATCCTGTCATTTCAAGCAAAAGACGTACTATTCCTAGTAAAACAACATATGATACAATCTGTACTAGCAAAGCAAACGAATCCATCGCTATTGAAAGACAATCTGCCAGAGTCGAAGGTAATGAAAATGTGCAAACGTTTCCTCAGGTACTAGAAAATCCTTCAAATGTCAACAAAGTATTTAATTATAATTCAGATAATCCTTCTAGTTCTTGCGAAACGCGTACCACTTCAGAGCTGCCGATTACGTCTCAAGATTATGCTCATGATCCTACTGTAAATAAAAAAAACATGTTTGTGAGTAATTCTGAAGACTGTGAACTAAAAAATAATTCTAATAAATCTTCTGTGATATCTAACTGCAAGGAAAATGTTGCAGATCAGAGTTATTCTCAAAATAGCATTGGGAAGAATGAGGTTGCTCATCATGCTGCAAATAAAGCTGATATTACAGATAATGGGAGCTTCATTGATGAGTGTTATTTTCACGATAATATAATAAAAGATGAGAACATCAGTTGTCATTCAAAGACAACTACTACGAATGGTAATTTTAGCTTTATAGATGAAGTTTATTTTCAAAACCAAGAACTACAAAGTAATGATTTACTTGAAGCTAAATCCCATGTAACTGTTGTAAAAGAAGAACATATTATGTATCCTGAGAAAATAAATGTTAAGACTAAATTTACAAATATTAAAGGAAATGAAATACAGGATATAGAAAGAAATGAAAATTCATATTTTGCTTCCTCTTTTGGCAAAATAGGTGCACATGGAGAATTCAGTGATGCAAATATGTATGAAGTTCAGGAAAAAGAAGTAGCAATAGATACCACTAAAAAAGATGCAAATTTTAAAGCGAAACAAAATTCTCATCTCACTTATGAGCCTTCTAAAGCACAAAAATTAAGTTTTCTTGATCAATTATATTTTCAAAATTTAGCAGAAGATAAGAATAAACATTTAGACATTGGTTTGAATTCATACCAGCAGAATGGTGCTGTATTAAACTCATTACCCCAAGAAAGTTTTTCTTCAAAACTGAGTTCTTTGTCATGTGATGAAATAGCTGCTATTAATCAAAATAAAATATCTGATGAAGATCTACAATCGATGGAAAAAGTGTTATCTTCTACAGATTCCAAGTCAAGTTTTCAAAGCTCTTCAAACCATGTAATTTCCAAAACTGAGCACTATGAGTCTGAAAAAAGCTCATTACATCCACAGGAAATGAATGCACCAGATATTTCTGAAACAGAAACAGGATCTCAAAAAAAATTAAGACCTAATGTAAATTTGAGTGATGAAATGAGTGGCACTTCTGTGAAAGATGAAACACAAAATCAAGGTGCTAAACTTGAAACTGCATATGATTATGTAAAAAATTTAAGAAAAGAAAAAAAAGTAATTCATCATGAAATAAGAAAAGGTAAGGCATAGGTTTATTTCTTGTTTTGGTACTTTTCCATTAAAGAGACACCAGCTGGTGCTAAACATTTGTTGTGTATGTTGCAACAATAACATGTGTGTATATCACACACATATGCAGTACTTATATTTGGTTAACATTTTTGCATGATATTTTATTTAATGACAAAGTATGTTTGTTTCTGCCATATGTCTGTATCTTTTATAGCAATTTATAGCCAAATTTATTTTTTGTTTAACATATAATTATAAATTATTGCTATTCTTTATATTTAGCAATGTGTTTTGTATATGTAACATAAGAATGAAAAGTTTGGTAAAAAAATATGTAACATAGTAACTAAGCTAGTTTTTATTAAAATGATACTTTTTTGGGTGAAAAAGCGCTTTAGCCCACTGCTTGGCAATGTTTTGAAAATCGCTAATTCGGCGCGTTTCTGCGAAACGTCTTTGCAATTGCAACCTTCCCGACACGCTCCGCGAAAACCTATTGTAAACAAAACATAGAATTCTAAAGCATAAATTAGTATGGAAACTATTGCCAAAAAAAGATAATAAAATAATATGCAAAACGAACAATATGATCATTAGGAACAGCTTGAGTATAGGACCCCATTGGCGATGTTTTGGCTTGCGACCTAAAAATTTCGCCAAGTCGTGGAAAAGCAGTTAAAATTGAAAACACAAGTTAGAAAGCACGTTTTAACCCGAAAAAGTTTTAGAATACATGTTTAAACAGCAAATTTGAAAGTACATAAGTAAGGGGGGGGCATATTTTAAATAGTAATATTGAAAATACAAGTTTAGCCTTAGAAAAGCAGTTAAAATCGAAAATAGAAGTTAGAATGCACATTTTAACAAGAAAAATTTTAAATACAAATTTAGAATATATATTTAAACAGTAAAACTGAAAATAAATAAATAAGTGGAGGCATATTTTTAGCAGTCATACTGAAATTGCAAATTTTAAGCTGTAAAATTGAAAATAGAAGTTCAGAATACATGTTTAAATTAAAAACATGAAAATAGGAGTTAAGAATGCATGTTTAAATTAAAAATAAAGTAAAGAAATGCTGGAAATTTAGTAAAGTTTACAAAATCATGGTAAATTTACAGAGAAATCCTATACTCTGCCCAATTTATGTCCCTTACAATTTCTAGAAATTTGTTGAATACATCAATATTTTGCTCCTTGCAAGATTTAGTGAAGATACAGACACGGTTGCCGAAAAGAAGTATTCTAGAATTCGCTGGGTTACCAGAAAAATACCATCTAAAAATTGATCATTAAAATATTTGTCAGTTAGGTTTAAATTAATTATTTACATTTTATGTTGTAATACTTACACATTTTATGCCGTTACATAACCTTCTCGACACGCTCCGCGAAAACGTAACCAAAATGGCATCGAAGAAAGAAGGATTTTTTTTTAAAGCGCATTAAAATTACAAACGATACCATGTACACACCATTCCGTTTTAACTTAAAAAAAAATCTGCGAATTGCACAATGTAGGCAACGTACACAAATGAACAAAATAAGCTAAAATAACGAAAATAAATTACAAGAAAATGCCATGTGCACAGCGTTCCTTTTAAACTTAAAAAAAACTTCAGCGAATTGCACAATGTAGGCAACGTACAAACAGTCAACCATGTTGGCGGATATACGGAGTTACTCATGTTGGCCAGTGGGCTAAAGCGCATTCCAACCCTAACTTATTTGCAATAATTTTATTTCTATATCAATTGTAGTCTGAGCTCTGATTGTTAAGCAGCCATCTAGATTGATATAATGGATAGCATCATGCATGTTTTGTGTTGCTAACAGTCAGCAGTGTGCTGTAAAGGACCATTCACACTGGGATTTATCTGAGCGAACCGAGTCAGTTCCATGTGTCTACTAGCTCTACTATACATGCAGTTCAGATTTTTCAGCTCGCACCGCTATGAGGAAAAGCTGGTTTTGGAATTGTGTCGCGTATGCCAGATATCTTTGTTAACTCAGATAAACCTTAGTGTGAATGGCCCTGATATGGCACAGACATTAATCCTCCAAGCATTATGGTTTTGGCCCTGAAATTTTAATCCCGAAAATATCATGAATAAGTACTTTTTTCTTGATTATAATTCCAAAATAACCCTCTCATTTTATACCATTCATTTTCTTCTAATATCAGAAACTGCAATTGAACCCGATATCCAAAAAAGGCTCTGGTGTAGAATTGGGTGCCCCTTGTTTTTTGGCGAAACATTTTGTTCAGTTTTTGGCGATGAAACCCCATTTCTGTTTACCATGGGAGTTTTAACATGGTTTTAGCTTCTTGATTTATTTAATTGAAAATAAATCGATGTGCACATGGACAAAGTCAAAATGTGCATTCTCTGATGTTTTTTTAAGTGAAAATAGGTCGATGTGTACATGGACACGGGAGTTTGTGAAATTTTTGACTTCTTGTTTTGGTTTTGTGTAGCGGCCATCTTGAAATTGTATCTTATTGGCGCCGATCTTGGCATCAAAACAGAATCGCCAAAAAACAAGGGGCACCCAATTGTAAACTTTTACCCCAAAAAATTGCGATCTGTCAGAAATTTTCATGTGCAACAAATTAGAAAGATATCTGTATATACAGAATTTTATGTGCATAACCCTGGAGAGTTAATGATTATAGTATTTTTATAGAATGTCAGCAGTTAAAATCTGTGTATCAGAAAGTTTTTTTTTTTTTTTTTTGTCTGATTGAAAAGTACGAGACTTTTTTTTTTCCCTCGATGGTACTTTTTAGTCAGAATGATAATATAGCTAAGCAGATGTTCCTTATATATTTACCTTAATTGAAATTTATTAACCCAATCATGGATTAATAAATATTTTATATGCTTCTGAAAATTAAATGTAATTTAATTTTATAGTCCATAAAAAGTAATTTTAGGCTTTCTACTAATAAATTATTAGCTGAAGATATGTGCAGTGGGTATTGCATAATATGGTCATGTCCGTTCTGACCCATATTTGATTGTATAAAGCAGTTGGGTTTTATATGTGGTGCTGGGCCATGCGCATGATTTTCATTTCAGTTATCGATAGAAGGTTGGATATTTTAAGGATAGTGGGCTATAAAAATAAAATTTTTAAGAATAGACTTATTTTACATAAAATTTCAATAAATTTTTATGGATGAAATATGCACATACCTAAACCTCTCTCTTCTTGTGTACATCCCTGCTGTTGAGATTAATACTCTTTTTCATTATGCTGTTTAATATGTAAGTTACATACACTTTTTTTTCCCTCAAAATTTTTGTTTTTTTCTGTGTATAACAAAAGCTGTCTTAATTCAGGAAAACTATATGTTACACAGATCAATACAATGCATAAGCATATCAAACATTTAGGTTAAAGTAACATGCCGAATAACGATTATTGGAGAAGTTAAACAACAAGAATCAGGGTAATGTTTGTAAATTTTGCAGAACTAGTATTGATGGTTGAAACACAGAACCACCTTCTTCAGTTATCTAAGTGCAAATGAGCGAGATAGAATATGGTGATAAGAATTACTGGAAAGAAGCCAAGCTACTGGTGCAATCTATTCATGAAACGAGAAACTTAAAACATAGTTTTCTTAAAGGCTGAAGGCAAAGGTAGATAGGAATTAGGGTCATTAAAAAGAGCAGAATGATTTTTTGAATGTGAAATGCCTTTAGAAAATGTAATTCACCAATAGATTTTTTTTTAATAATTTTTGCTGTAGAAAAATGGAAAGTGTGACCTTCTGACTAACAGTGTTGGACAATAAAAGATTGTTTCCTTTTTCCTAATATGTATCTCATGTTCGTTAATGTGAAATTTTAATGCTCTCTTAGTTTGAATAATGTAAATTGAACCACATTGGCAAGGAATCCTGTAAATACCTCAGGAATTCATATCCTGAATGGGATCCTTAAGTATGGAACTGGGTATTTTATTGATAGAAAATATGATCTGAAAGTTAAATTTCTATAGAATATATGCAGTTTTATAGTTAATTGATGAAAAGAAAGGAATGGCAACAGAATTCTTGTAATCACCTAACGTGAGAGGGTGCCTTTTGATGTGATGAGATGAGAATTTTTTAACCGCTTATTTAATAATGTTGGATGAAATGCCCCTGTCAATAGCAACTGCTTTTAAGTAATTTAGTTCTTGATCAAGAGCCAGTTTAGAGGAGCAAACTTGAAGTGCATGAAAAACAAAGAAATAAAATTAAGCTAACTTCTTTTTAGTCGAGTGACATGATTTGAAGTGTGGCGGAAGGAAAACCGATAAAGGTTTATGGTGGTCAAAATGTCAAGGAACGAAAAGAAATTTATTTAAATCTTCTTTATTACCATCAAACAGGGGAAAAGTATCATCTATGTAGTGGAACCATATCAGGAAGTTTGAAGTTTCAAATAATTTTGATTCATAATAATGCATGTAGATATCAGCAAGGATGTGACTAAGAGGGCTTTGCATGGCTAATCCCTCAGTTTGCTTGTAATACTTAATTTAGAAAACAAAATGTTTTTCTTTCAAATAAAGCTTAGTAAGGGAAATTAGCTCATCAATTTCAATGCAGGAGAAATAAAATTCACGAAGTCTGGTTTCTAGATATCTTAATACATCTTCCACTGGAACAGTGGTGAATAATGATATCATTATTGATATCAGCAAGTATGGGACTAAGAGCGCTTCCTGTGACCAATCCCTCAGTTTGCTTGTAATACATTTATTTTGAATTTGTTATGAACAGAAATTAAAAAATTTTTGCAACCTTTTAAAGTTAGAAGCATGCTTAATTTGTGACACTTTTGACATAAAATAACATTTATTGCATAAGAAATTCTGATAAAATGATTTTTAGCTGGTTTATTTAATGCTGTATTCAATAACACACTTTTTTTATACTGAAATATAAAAAAAATAAATAAAAATTCTTATCTCTTATTGATTGGTAACAACCTGTATTTTATTACAGATATGATTTTATTAAAACTGAAAAGGCCTTAAAGAAATTTTTCTTTTATTATAATATAAATTATAGAAACAGAATTTTTGATTTCTTGACCATAATTTGCTTTTATTAATTTGAATGTTTTATTTTTAGGCAAACTTCCTGTTCGTAATGAAGATTTACGAGATAGTAAAGGTTTTAGAATTTTAAAACATCAAGTTCCTAACTTATTGAATTTTACACGAGATGAAATCTTAGAAATGCTGACCCAAAGAGTTCTATATTCTGATGGTAGATTTCATTGTTTATTTTCCCTGTGATTTTTATTTTCTTTGTTATTTGTAATGTTTTGATAAAGATTTATTCTTATATATATATATTTTTTATAGATAATGTCATTGTTCTCAATAAACCATACAATTTAGTGATTCATGGTAAGAATTCAGCTTATATCCCTTCCATTCATTTTAAAATTTTTCATTAATGTATGCATGTGTATTTAATTACTAAATTTTATTATATATTTTACTGTTCTTTCTGACTGTTCCACCCTCACCAAAAAATCACAGATGTGTTGACAACTTTGGATAGTATTCACAAACTCATTATTGAATATAAAGATAAACATTTGTTTGGGTATCTTTATGCCTATTTCAGTAATTCATTATTAAAAAATTAGCTCTACCTTTTTTACGAAATCATTCTGTTATTTTTGTTTCTGCTAATGTTCTGCTTGTATACAGCAATTTGTTTTCATTAAAAAGAACATCGGAGACTTCTACAAACTCAGTATTGCACATATCGGCAGCATTATTCACTGGCCATACTGACGATCACTCAAGAACAATTGAAACTTCGACATATGTTCCAACATTTCTCTCCAGTTGTACATTCTAACATAATGAAAATAAAAGAAGTCAGACTTCACAGTCTCATTGTGATTCATTACAACAAAAACTAATGTACTCAATACGAAAAGAAATGCTAGTCAGAAAAATGAACCATTAAATTCAAAAGTGCAAATTCATGTGTACTCAAACACGTGTTTGCTACATGGATACCTGGCCTGCCTCGTAAATGCTTTTTATGAATACTCTGGGTTGCCTTTGAATACTTTGGTAACATGATGTGTTAACATCATTAATATTTTTCATGGATTTTCAATGGGGAGTTGTGGAATAATCAGAACATATGAATTTTTTATTTATTATGTTTATCTCAGCAATGTAAATTATGCTTTGTTCCAGAATCTCAAACTGTTAAGGATGTTTGCTTGTCATCTTATTTGGATGATTTGGCTCAAGAATTAGATAAGAACAATCATAATCCTAAACTTTATACTGTTCATAGACTAGATAAAGAAACCACTGGATGTTTGTTACTTGCAAGGTATGTTAAAAAGTACTTCATGTAGAGTAGAATTAATATTCTGTGTTCCTGTATGCTAAACAGTGTAACTATCATAGTTATCAGTTCTTTCATATTGATTTGCAAACTAAAATTTACTTAACATAGTAATGCGTCACAGTATAAAAAATTTCATATTAAATTTCATCGTTGTTTTCACTAAACATTCTGCTTTCCACTAAACATTTTTTTTTTTTGCTTTATTAATTGAAAAGAAATATCTGGTTTTTGACAAATTTGAAGCATAATGTATTTGTCGTTTAAAAACAAACTTAAAATTCTCGTGTGAAAATTGAAACATCAGCTTTCTTATTTATTTAAGAAAAGCAGATGTTAGCTTTTGTTAATACATCTTCCACTGGAACTAGTGTTAGATTTCTGACACCAAAATTTGGGGCTGCTTTCTCTAGCTTGATTATTTCTTGAAGCCAGTGTGGAACTCAGTGTACAAGAAAGTTGAATATAATGATCAGCATAATCATATAGTAGCATTACGTTAGAAAGGTAGAAATAGTGGGAGAATGTAAATTATGAGTATCTCATAGTCTGCAAGAGTGGAAAACATTTCTATAGATCTTTAGGCCTTCCTTGAGGCAAAAGGGAAATTTTTTTGTCTGTAGAAATAGTAAATTTTGGTTGCAATATGTAAAGATGTTGATTCACTTTTTGATAACATAACTAGGTTAAATTAAATTAGAAATGCAGTTTCTGGTGGAAGAACATTTTGATGAATGAATTGCATTATAGTGATTTCTGAAATCTTTCTTTATATTATGATCCTCCAAAAATCTATGACATAATATGTTTCTTTTTAACTCTCCCAAAACTTTGAAGATATTGTTACGAATTTTGTACCTATACAGATAGTTTTAGTAAAATTATATGTGAAACTGTTGTATTTTTCTGTATAATGTAACATGAAAATCTAGAGAGAGGTTGCTCTACTGGCAAAATAAGAATACAGGGGTGGGTCTGTTTAACATTGAGTAAATGGCTATCTTGCTAAATTGGCAAGATATCGCCAAGCTGCCAATGGTTTTAGTGACAGTCCTTGTATCACCATAATAGATATTATATTTGAATAAATGTAATTGGTCACTATGTTAGCTGTAACCATATCAGGCCCTCATATGCCTACCATAAATTTCAAGAAACAGAAAGTACTAGACATATCTTGTTGGCCAGTTACGAACTATATAAGATCTTGAGAGAGCATCTGCCGTCAGTTGTTGTTATGAGTTGTTCATTCAGAGCGACTTTGGAGTATTAAGATATCCATAAAAGCTTCGTCTTTCAGATGCACTTTTCATTGTGTTATATTTGAAGTTCTTAGTAGTTTGAAGTGTAACTACTGATTATACTCTGTGATACTGTGAATACCTGTATGAGTATTTCTGTGGAAAGTTCCAGAACCCAAAGTGTTACTTTTGATAAAATAAATTTTATCAACCTATCATTGGACCTGTGTGCATTCAGTCTATTACAAACTCATGCACACGCTAAAATATACTTGTATTCTGTTTAAGTGTAAATTTTCCCTGTAGTTCTTTTTTTTTTTTTTCTTTTTTTCTTTTTATATAATAATTATGTCTTGAAATCCGGCCATGTTAAAAAGAAAGGCAAGCATTTCTTCAAAGATCATTTTATATTTTGTTTTTCAAAAAAGCAATAAAATTACATTTATTCTTATGCTGCAGTTAGGTCAAATAATTAAAGTTGGGAAACTGGTAGTTTGCACAAGATTCAGTTATTGACAGTTAAATGGGATGACTGCATGGAGTTTTTATTATGTATTAGCATAAATCTTAACTAAATCTTCTACTTTCTTAGTTAGACTATACCATACTAAATAATTCAATCCAGTTAAGCTAAGCAGACTCCCTGAAAAAAGCTATTTTATTTGAGGTGTCAAACAGTTATGTAAACAAATGATTTTTATATAAAAAGTAAACTCATGTGATGTCTTATGTTCCTACTTGCATAGACTGTGTGCTGTGGTCAGAATTAAAGGATGGTAATGGATGACTATTAAAATCTAACTGAACTGTAGTATCTGACAGCTGTTTGGTAGTCAACAAGGCACACTTGAGGCCTTTCACCTCTTCTCCGTAGAGGTTGCTAGATTTAAATTAGTGTAATGTTTACCAAGAAGGAGCGAGGGGCTCACTAGTTGTATGTTGTAGGAGCAGTATTCTGCTCCAAGTAATTTTATACTTTAATGTTATTTTTATAAATATTCTGTTTTGTGTAGTCAAATAGTGCTTTCTTGGATTGCAAAGCCATTACAATATACTATCGATTTTGAAACACAGATGAGAGTAATGAAAACAGAAATGAATGTACTTCACATTGAAAGAAGTTCACATGTCTAAATCGAAAGAATTATTAAATTCTGAAGTTGGAAAAGTTTAAAAGAAAACAAAATGTTCAAAAACATGAAGAATGAAGTTTTGGTGACTGTTGAAGAAGCAAATACAGATTTGAAACTTGCAGAACACACAGACTCCAGAATAGTAAGGAATATGTCAAAAGTGCTGACTTTGTGAAAGAAATTCTGATTACTATGGTGGAGAACAAAAAAGAAAAACTAGAAGGAGAAAATGAGGCTAGAAGAAGTAAAGAAGAAATAGAAAATGAGAAGAGAAGAAATCAAAAGTGTGCAAATTGAGAATAGAAAGTGAACACAAAATCGAATTAGCAAAGATTTGAGCAATTCGGAATAGAGGAAATAACTTCGGAATAGAGAAGTCTGACATCTTTAGTCGAAAATGTAGGGGATGAAACTGAAATTTCCCTCGACGAACTGATCAAAGAAGTAGAAACACTGACTATACCAGTACTGAAGGACATGGAATATGTTTTTTGATTCAATTGAAAGAACATTTAAGCATAAGAAAACTCAGAAAAGCAGAAGAATTCAAAGCAGAGATATTACTGAAACTAATTGGAGAGAAAGCATCAAACACCCATTTGTACCTAAAGAAAGAAGATGTGCAGAATTACAAAGAAATTAAAACTCTTACTCTAAAGGAATATCAGCCCACTTCTCAAGCCTACAAGAGCTAAACATTATTCTGGTGAAATGCATGTACATTCAAGATTGACAGCCATATGGGACTATTACTATAAATTCAAGAAAAGTAGATGATTTCAAAACACTCAAGGAATTAATTATTTCTGATAAATTATTCAAAGCTTTAGATCGAGAAACAATATCACACATTGCAATATGCCAAGGAAATGAATGGCTGAAGCCACAAGAATTAGAGCTAAAGAATGTTTTATCTGTTTTTCAGCAAAACAAAAATCTTTTGATAAAGTCCAAAGTGAAACTAAAGGACTGCTGAGATTCATGGATACAACATGTAGATAACATAAATATATTCTCCCATACATGAGAAGAGAATACTGAAGACAAGAAGGATTTTATGCGCAAAGAAAATAATGTTATAATTGTGAAAGTTATCAGCACATCACAAGCTATTTTCCTGACAAAAGAAGAAAGAATGAAATTGCAGTAAAGCAGAGTTTCTTAAACTGTGGGTCGTGACCTCATGGGGTCGCCAAAAACTTTAGCAGTTTTGGTATTTCTTTAACTTATTCTAATACTTTTTTGCCAAATATTTTTACACAATATATCTGAAAATAGATGAAGATAAGACAATACAGAAAAAGAAAAAATGAAAACGCTTCGATGCATTCTTTTTATAATATAAACGCTCATTTTACTTACTTGCTTTGCATGTGGTGCTGCCATTTCATTTGTTACTTATTTAAAATTTTCACATTGTTCTATGTCTTAAAATTAGAATTGACTTAAAGCTGCAATAGTATATTAGAGTACAAGTGAGCAAATTGACAGTTTCACTCACGTGTGTGTTGGATTTGCGCAATGCATATGGGGTCCCACAAAATTTTCATAAATATTATGGGGTCCTGGGGTTGTAAAAAAAATCTCAGTGATAAAAAGGGGTCACGACTAAAAAGAGTTTAAGAGTTTAAAAAAAGAATAAAAAGCATGATCCCAGAATTCCTAGAAATTCAAATAGAATGCAAAGAGAAGAAGCTGTAATAACTAAAGTGACTCATCCAAGACCCAAATTCAATATTGCTATGATATGAAAATTTTTATATCTTGCTCCAAATGTAAAAATCATGAAGCTACTGCATAACATCTACTTAGTTGTGCTTGCTTGCTGCATGAAGATCTGCTGAAAAGACCTAGTTTCGTATTGGAAGTTATGAAGGTGAATGAACTTATAGATCTGATCTGATCTGATTCAGATCAGAGATATTAGTAAGAGGTAGAAAAGAAAAATAATGTTGGAGCAAGCAAAGCCATGTTGATTGCAAGTGAGAAACAACAAAAATATACTGAATATTTTAACCGATAACTAAAAAATTTCAAAATCGCAGAACATTCTATTTACTTATCCCGGATAACTTCAAATAACAAACTCTATGCACATTGGACTAGACCAGAAGAAACTGTAAGTCATTATCTGTCTCATTCTTATAAAATAAAACTACCCAATGGAAAGATCAAGCATGTGCATTCAAATAAAATTCGAAAGTTTCAAGTTAGCATCAATGCAGTTGTAGTGATATTTGAATACGAAGAAGAATTCAGAGAAATTACAACTTTGTCAAGAAAGGATTTCTCAACCTCCCTGGAAGATTTAAAAATAGATGAGAATCTGAACTTAGAAGATTTAAACTCCCAGCACAGGAGAAAATTATTCAGTCTTATCAACACTGGAAAGCTGAAAATAATCAAAGCTGAACCTCATAAAATTAGATTGATACCAAACATAGAAAGAAAGAAATCTTACACCTACAGCATTCCTAAAGCATTGAAGACCAAGGTGGTAGAAGATTTATTGAAATCAAGACTAATAGAAGAAAGTAATGCAGAAATAGCTCACCCAGTAATTTATGTTAGCAAGAAAGATGGAAATGTAGGACTGCATGTAAACTATGGAGCACTGAATGCAGTGAGGAGGACTTTTTTTCTGGAAAATGCCATCAATTTAATGTCAAATATAGGAAGAGCAATTATCATAACAACATTAGATTTGCTCAAAGCATACTGGGCTGTACCGGTGGAAGAATGAAGTAAAGAATACACATCCTTCAAATATAATTAAGAAATAGAGCATTGCCTTTGAGAAATCTGTGTAATGTGGATGCATTATTCAGACTCTGCACTACTGTACATTGAACATTTACATACATTACAGTGGACATTGAACATTTACATACTTAGTTTTTTAAGGATAAGGATACATTTACATACATAGTATTTTAAGGATAAGAATTGTGTTGCTGTGTTAATTTAAGAAAACTTTATGTGTAGTAAGTTTTTTTTTATATTTCATTTAACCTAAAGGAATAGAATTATATACCTATTTAATTAGTGTGAATAAAAAAAATTTTGATAATGTTTTTCAGTTTTACTTCCCTCATTGAAGTAATATTTGCATGGGTATATTTTAACATGTTTATAGAGAATATCAACTTTTTTGTTTTGTTTTGTTAAGAAGTAAGATATTTTTATAAGAATAATAATATTTTAAATCATTAGCGGAAGTTTAAAAAAAGAATTGTGTGTATTCTTGTTTACATATTATTAAAATAATGTGTAATTGTTATTATTTCATTGCAAATATTTATATTAATTGAGACTTGAATTTTAGTGTAAAATGTTTAAATGTATATGTAGGTTTTTTTCTTTTCTCAATGATCACAAGCAGTTGCTCAATTTCTAGATTGATGATTGATTTGTAAATAGAATTAACAGTCTTGAGACTGGGCTGTAGTATCTAGTGACTGTTTGGGAATACACAAGGTACGCTTCAGCACATTTTGCCCCTTCTCCCAAGATGTTGCTGGATTTAAGTTAGTGGAATTTTTGCTGCGAAGGAGTGAAGTGCTCGCTAGTTATATGTTACTGGAGTAATATTCTGCTCCAAGTTTAATTTTATGCTTTAATGTTATTTTAATAAATAATCTGTTTTGTTTAGTCAAATGGTGCCTTTTTAATCATAAAGCCATCTTTTGTTCCAGGAAAAGGAACATGTATAAATATTAATAAAAGCAAGTTTCCTTGTATATACTGCTAATGCCAAACTATGCACAAAATTTTAAAATAAAACTATTTAATAAGGTCCTCTACAAAAATTAAGTCCAAATGTGAGATAAAATGGCATCCTTTTAAAAAGGCATGTCTAAATTCCTGGAAGTTATGAAGAGTAACCTCGCATAGCCTTGGACACTGTAGATACATTGAATAGGATTGAAATAAGCAAAGTATGGTGCCCAATCCATTTCAAAGATATCCTTAATCTGAAAATATTCTGCCACCATAACTACTACCTGAGGTCAAGCATTAGTGTCTGAAATCTAGGCTCACAGCATTCCTAAATAACCTTACTTGGAGACATAGAACCTCTGCATGGCTTTATGTTGTTTCATTCTATGGGTTTGTGGATTTGAAATGATTGATGACAACACTTGATGAAGAAACAAAACACAATTTATTTAGCCAGTATTATTCAGGACTGTTCCGAACTATGATGTCAAAAAACTATGACAAACATATTGAAACAATCAGCAACATAGCCTTCAGGCTATAACGGTGAAGATAGCTTCATGGCAAAACACTAAAATGCTATTCCCGACTCGGTCAATCACTCTTGGAGCTCAGCACACTCAAGGTTTAAACTCGACAATACACTCAACAATGCACTGACGAGAGACTTGCAATGCACTGCTACTCTGCTTACAGGCAGGGTTTATATAGCTTTTGGCCTGGCTTCATGAGCATTCTGGGCCAAACAAATTCTTATTGGTTTATAAGAATTTATTCTAAAATGTTCTCTATCCATCTGTGGCATATTGCCAGTTTTGTCACCAAATGGGCAATTTTGTACCAAATCTGACAACCCTGCCATCCCTTGCCATTTTCTGGCAACTCTAAACCCAGCTTTGCGGGAAAGCTATCTTACCGCACCTGGGCATTTTGCAACAATATGTAACATATAGTATGTCAGATATGGAACTTAGTTAAGCCATTTTTTTGTGATTCTCCTCTAAACAAATAAGTTGCTACCATGAGAAAAGTCTTTCTTCCAAATATGATGCAAAGCTGTGTGCTTCAAGCTCACCCCAGATAACATTATGTGTAGACTCACTATTTAACTTAGAAATGATTTGTGAACATGACTTAGTTATCACACTTGATGAAGAAGACAACACTGTCTTAAATGCTGTCCTCTGGGAAATATACAAAAAGCGAACACAGTAGTCTTTACATAAATCATAATCCAGTAGTTCTGTCGCATAAAGAGTATTCAAGGGAAACTTTTGGTAAGCAGTAGATTTGCTTATTCAAGAACATCTAACTGTTGAGCGATTCCAAGTAAACTGAATATATTCCAAATAATGTTTGCTATTGGCTGTGTAGTAGTATCTTTACAACAGCAATAACTAATGATGATATTCAGATGCTTCAGTTACCTTCAAATGACTTTGATCAGCAAAGCAATTAAGGATTCCAGTCTATTAAAAAGTGATTCCAGGTTCTAGAGATTATGCTGTCTAGAATTCAGTTCTCTAGACTATGTTTGCCCTACTTTGAATCTACTAACTACTTCCGACTCCCATTTAAATAATGATTTTCATACATGATTTAAAACATTTGATCTCTTTCTAATTGACAACTTTTATATATAAGCTGTTTTATCTGTAACTAATAAGTGCAGTAATTTATCATATTCAGATTATCCTATCAAAATCTGCTACAGTATTATTGCACAATGGCAGCACATTTGAACAATAGGTGGCTGATTGGGGGGGGGGACTTTATGTAGCTCTAAAGCAACAACAATTAATTTACTAGAGGAAAAAGAGCACAGTATAACTGAGCACTATCAATATCTTTTTCAAAACAAGAACAAATATTTGAAAATTCAGTTACGAAAATGCAGGATCAGATAGGATATTAATTCTGAAAAGTTCACATTCAAATAATAGTATGTTGGTCATAAAAATTCAAGTGCACTGCTAACTTGTTCATTTGCTTAAAACACTGTTATTAAGTTTGGTTTTGAATTCAGCTAATTTCCACTAACCTGTATAATTTTTTCCAAAGGGAAGAAAGAAATTTGCTTTTAAATTCCCTTATAGTGATTGTACACCCACCAAACTGAGTTTTCTGGAATATTCCAAAAGTGATTAGATTCAGCAGATTTCAATAAGTTCTGTAGGCAATGCTTAATTCACATCTATTCATGGCTATTTTGATAACACTGAACAACAAGAAAGAATATCCTTGAAAATAGTTTAGAATATTTCAATGCCAAGAAACTAGAGAAATCACCAACTGCCTTCACCAGGATTCAAACTCCGGACCTCCTGAATACACTTCAACCATGCTTCCAGCTATACCATGAAGACATGCAGAAAAGAGGAAGAAAATACCTTGTATACCCCATTTTTAAAGAGGGACTGGGGATGAGGGGACCCATTTGCCAAATCTTGGTGGTGATGAATTATTGTCCACCACCTTTTAGTTCAGGCACTACTTGAAAGGATTTTTCAAGAGAGAGTTTTAGAGTTTTTTTAAGTTAAGAAACTTACTATTGCCTTCACCAGGATTCAGACTCCGAACCTTTGGAATATGTGTCAAGAGCGCTTCCAGTTATACTATGAAGGTATGTAGAAAGGTGGGAGAGAATACCTTATAATGGAATTTAACTAATTTAATACATTAGACTAAGTTATAATAACACTAAGATATGTATAAATAATACTTTCACACAGTTTTATTAGAAAAATTGAAAAATTTGTTTATGAATTTTTCATAAGATCTTTACCGTATAAGTTCACTTATAACTTTTCATAATATTTCTGGATATTATTTGACTGATGATGTACTTCACTCTGAATAATCAGAGCATACCTCATTCCCTGGAAGAACACATGCAAATGTAAAATATAAAATTAGACAAAAAAGTACCTTTAATTTGGCATAGATGCTTTGAGGATCAAGGGGGGGAGAATAATACTGCAGATTCCCTCCCCCCCCAATATCTGATCTCCCTCAAAATCAGTACAATTATTCAGTCTACAATCTCTTACTTACAACATTTTTCTTACACTTGGCAATTTTTATAGTCTATTTTGACCTTATTTGGGGACTGTAGTTATAACAATTATTTTATAATGCTTTGATAATATGAATTGAACTGTTGATCCCAATAAGTGATATACCTTTCATGTTTTTGTACACAGATGGCAGAATTTCGGCCATTTGATAATGATATCCAAATTATAATATTAACCACAGTCATATTAAGTGGTATCTACTGCAGTGTCTTTGTGAAGATATCTTCAAAATTCTAATGGTTTTTTATATGGTTTTAGGTATTAGAATAGAATAATTATAAATCATAATTGTATTCAAATTATAAAGAATGATGAATAAAAATAAAATTTACACAAGCTTACGAGAAACAAATGCAAACAAATATGCTTGAAAAATTAGCGAACATTAACATCGTGTTTTTTAAGTAATGAATCTTGGACTATAAAAAAGATGAATTCTCAGAATCTTATTAATAATTTTATTTATGTTATATCCATTTCCCAGTTCAAAATGTGACAGGTATCTTTTTTAAAATGTTTTTAACTTTCAGTTTTAGCTGTTAAAAGCATATAGCATATGTTTTCGTCCTTCTCAAAGCACAAAGTGATGGTATTGGATATCTCTTTGTCCAACTTTGAAATATTAGGTTCATTTCATTTTTTATTTAATGACTCTTTTGGAGAAAATAATTAGTCGCTCTTGAAATGCATTTAATCTTTCTCATTTAATATTTAAGTGTCAAACACTTACAGGAAATATATCAAGATTACTGTGAATTTACTATTTTAAATAAATACCAAATAAATGTTGTCAAATATGTGCAAGTAATGTTATGTATTATATGTGAGACAAACTATTAAATATCAGTATTCAACACAATATTGTATGATGTAATTTTCAAAAGTAGAGAAACTGGTATCCTCTCTTGTCCAAAAGTAGAACATTCGTATGAAACTTTTTTAAATCCAGACTGGCCAAAAGCAAGGAATGATTAATCATTTTAATTTCATGTTTTTATCAGGTAGAATTCATTTATGATTTATTTAGTTTGTTTCATTTAGGAATGGTCATTTAGTATTGTTTAATACATATTATCTTTAAATATTTCTGATAATGCATTTGTTATTCTAGAAATGAAATTACAGCACAATATTTGAAATCATTATTTGCTCAACGTAAAATTTCGAAAACGTATTGGATAGTTACTACAAAGGTACCTGAGCCTGAAGAAGGTATGTAGAAAATATATTGTTTCTCTAACTTTTGTTCATTTTATATTGGCTTGTTTAGTTGATTAATATAAATAATGTATGGGATAGTTATTATTTTTAAAATTTCATATATTAATTTTTTTAGTTCATAACTTTATGATTTGTTCCATTAATTCTTTTTAACAGTTAATGTATATAATTTATAAATGTTATTAAAAAATATTTGAATTTATTCTTGGAAAATTTTCGAAAGTATGTATATTCGTAAAGAACTTAAAATAGCAGATGCATTATACGCAGTTGCTTTCATATGCATTTTGCTCATTATTTCTTCACACTGTGAATTATCTAAAATATCTGAAACCATTGCTATTGATTTCTCTTACTACTATCTTGCAGAAGTTTCCATTAATCTCCTCATAGGCATCAAACAGCATTGGCATTACCTACTTCAGTGGCAATAGTGGTCATATACAGATAGATATCCATCCTATAATACAGTAGATAGGTTCTTAGGAAACATTGTGTTGTGTGATACTATTCTATATGAGACAAACAATCAGTATAGAATAGAGGGGTGTATTCCAAAAAGTTTTAAAAACAAAATATTTTTTTTAATTTAAGAATTTTATTAAAAGCATAAATACTTTCAGACATAATGAAAACAATTGTGAAACAAAAAATGAAAGTAAACTACAAATTTCTGTTCTGTTCAATTCAAGTTTATTTTATTTGAATTTCTTTTTCATCACTGTTCAACACAATGTGGCAAGAGCATTTTTTAGGTTGAACAGTATCATCACTTTCTGAATCCACTTCTTTGGTAGGAATTTTTGTGTCTTCTTCCCCGTTTAAAAAATCTGTTGTTTTAGTCTGCTTGCTGGCCCTTTCAAGTCATTGTAAATCTCATTTTATGGACATAGGCAATTTTCCAGCTTCCTTTTGAATCTTCGGGTCTTTTGTCACAAAGGTCTTTAGTCAAGAAAAATGATTCAAGGATTTTCACTAAGATAAATAACATTTTTAGAATAAAATCACTAACTTCACAATTTTCATCAGAGCTGTTATTTTCAAAACCGATTTGACTAACAGTTTTGAAAGCCATTTCCACTAACCTGCTGTGATGATTTCTTCTTCCACTGGTAATTCTTGGATGTCCTCAATAGCCATGTCTGCCTAAAATACATTAAAATAATTGTCTTATGTTGTACACTGTTCAAAAAAGGGGGGGACTATATCTCCCGTTTTACTAGGCTGATTGACGAAATTCAACTTGCATTTTTCATGTCTCGAAAGCATGACTTAACATATGTATTAGATTTATATATAGCATTGTTCTAAATATAGGTATTTTGACACAAAATCAGACTTTTTCTCAAATGACATGCCAATATTTTTTCCGTACTTCGATTCTGCGACTCAAATTATGCTGAAGTACCAAGTTTTGTTAAAACCTCGAATAGTTTTTAAAAAATTAGCTCTCAAAATTTTAGCTTAAAAAATTAGCTCAAAATTTTAGTTTCATATGTATTTATTAATATCTCTTTTTTTTAATACACTTACTTGATTCCTTCTTTCACAGTTCGAAATTTTGGCTTATTCCAAATAAAATTCACCCATTTTTTTATGATTTTTTTTCTTTAATTTGTATTTTTAAATAATTTTTATAAATTTTTCAAAAAAATTTTGCTTTATAACCTATAAAATTTTTACCGTCATCTTAAAGGAGACATATTTCTAAGCATACCTGCAAAAAGTTGGAGCTTTTTGTTCAAAATTTCCGAAGATATACATGAATTTATATATCGACGCATTTTGAAATTTGGCATATTTATTAAAAGCAGTAAGAATGTCAGATGTGGTTTACGCACTTTGTTAAAATTATTTGAAAGTAAGAACAGTGTGACTTTTTCCCCCACTCATGTACAATGTAAAAAGTGAAAAGAAAATAGGTTACCATAAATCAAGAAGTTCGACAAGTGAATTATTCTTGGTACAAACTGAAAAAAAAAAATGCACGAAGATAAATTTATGATTTTCTCCGTAAATTTCACACCAGATTTTATGAAATTTAATATTTAGGCATAATTTGAGTCATAGAATCGAAATATGGAAAGCAGTTGGTATGCTATTTCAGAAAAAACTCGGTTCTGTGTCAAAATGAACAATTAAATGAATTAGAACAATATTATATATAAATCTAATATATATCCTAAGTCATGCTTTTGAGACATAAAAATGCAATTTGAATTTTATTAATTGGCTGAGTAGAATGGGAGGTATAAAACTATGCACCCCTTTTTTTCATGCAGCGTACATTTTAAAGGCATATATAGTACCTTGATCTAAAGGTTGGATCAACAAAGTAATGTTTGGTTGTAAAAACTGTAGTGTGATATTCAGATGTGTTAAATTTCACAGGTGACCTGGAACATTATCTAGTATATATAATAGTAATAGCAAAGCTCATATATTTTTGTTTTAAATCATTTTCAACCTCAGACACAAAGCAGTTGGAAAACCGGTCTGACACAAAGTAGTTGGAAAACCAATCTTTAAATAAATGTCCTATCACCTAAGTTTTTGAGTTTGTTCTCTGGTGTACTGGTAAAGTGTTTTTATTCATAGCTTTTAAGCATATGGGGATTAAAAGATACATAACATAGCAAGAGATTTTCATTAATTCCCCTGACACAGTGCTGCACCAAAGTAATGTTATGCGATCTCTAGATGCTTTAAAACCAGATGCATTTTTTTTTAATACAAAGGCCTCATTATGCTGTTTCTCCTTTTAACCAAATTTTATATTTCCATCTCAAACTAACTTTCAAAATTTATATTTCCATCTCAAAAGAAATTTTCTTTCTAAAGTTTTGTTCTTACTTTCAGACATAGTTTGAAACCGAAACATAATTTTGCAATAATTGTCTCTAAAAATGACATGAATTTCCGAAGAATTTCAGTATAGGAGAATGTGAAAGTTTAGCCATTGTGAATGGCTAATAAGTAATCTATAGAATGGACCCATTTGGTGTGACATGATTGCTCACCTACATCTGTTGATAATGAGTGAAGAGGGGATGGAAAATAACCCTGAGACAAATAAAGTCCGTGACAGCAGATATTTCTGTGATTATTTTATTTTTATGTGTTTAAATAAATAGGTTGTTGTTCTGGACTTTATATAACGGCACAGTACGTAATTTAATTTTGTAAATGTTTGAAGTAAAAACTGTGTTACCAAAGTATATGCATGCATAAGAGGGTTATTCATATTTAGTAATGTGCTAGAATGAAACTGTATTGCGTGTTATATGAAGGTTTCTGTATGGAGATACATGTAAGATCACCATTATCACTGAAACAGTGTATGAGAACTTGAATTTGGATTCTGAGTAAAATATAGGGAGTCAGGTCATCACTTTTTCTCTTTACATGGGTTTGTGAATTTTATTAAAATTTCTTAAGTGTTATTATTAAATAATTTTTTATGATCAACATTATTCAATTTCAGGAGTCATTGATATTCCCATTGCTGAAGGATTTGTTGAGAAAAAGTCAAGAGTAAGTATTGTATTAAAGTTTGTAAATTTTTAATTTTCATAAAAATTTGTTTGTGATTTTATATTATTTTCAGCAAAATAAATAATTTTCATTTGAAAGAATATTTTAGAGTAATATTTGCTGGATCTCTGCTGATTGATTTAATATTTAGGGTTTGGAAACTAAATGAGTTAAATAATAAAGAATAGTTTTCTTTTTTATTTAACTAAAGTTACTAAATGCATGCAATAAGATGGCACCATAACATGTGAAATACAACTGCCTAAATGTATCCAATACCATTTTTGCATGCCATTTTTATCAAGAACATGTATACATTGTATGATTCAGATTCATGTTTTATTGCTGTATCTGGGCATTTAATGGGCATTATTTTCACTGGTATGTTATCTATTGAAAAAGTGCTCAGTACAATATAGAATAGGTGCATTATTATCTCCCCTCTCCATTTTTCTACTGTTTCTTGAAAAATGCATTGGAGTATCAGAATCCCAATTCTTTCTTATTATATGCCAAAAAAAGGAAATTATATAAAAGTGCACATTATTTTATTTTGTGTCTTATCATATATAAGTTGATTTTTCTGTTCTGGAACTTTTGTTGATTAAAAACTAGCATGAGCAAACACTAGCTGATAGAATTGTAGGACTATCACACACACACACACAAAAAAAAAATTAAATAAATAAATAAATATGCTATAGAGTCATTGGGGTTTTTTGATGTAAGAGACATGAAAAATGAACAATGCCCTCGCTGGGACTCGAATCTGGACCTTTTGAATATGCGCTGAGTGTGCTACTGTTACACTACAAAGGCTTACAGAAAGGAGGGAGAAAATACATTAAATACTTCCCCTTTTAACTGTTTGAAGGGCGATGGTTACCTACAGTAACCACTTTTTCTATTGAACATCTTACTCACTCATGTGAGTGGTTTTCAAGACTGACCTAAAGTTCCTTTGTAAGTCACTCAATCAAGAAATCAAGAAATATAAGCCAGTAGTTGATGCAGCAATTCATCTTCAAGAAAATAAGCATCAGCCATCAAACACAACATCATGACGATGTGCACTGTGCAGCACCAAGAAAAAGCCTGAAAGAACAGTGTGGGAATGCAACACATGCAAAGTTACACTCTGCTTGAAAAAGAAAAACTGTTTCGTTTCCATGAGTACCAGAGACTGCTTTGTAGGGATGTGTTCTGTGGGCAGTGGTCACTGACACTAACCACCAGAAATGGGCATTTTTTTTCACACTTCATGGACAAAATGTGTGTAATGTGTGTGTGACAAATAATTTCATTGTAACAACCTGATATATAAAACCAGAGTTTTGCTGAAAATGTTAATTGCCTTTTCCTGCCTGTCAAAGAGTTAAAGGATGACTGGAGAATAGGAGACCCAATCACCAAATCCTGTGGTGAAGAAACATCATCCACTGCCCTTTTTTAGTTTGAGTGCTAGATCATTAGGTTCATTAGTAGATCCATTAGGTTTTTTCAATGTGAGAAAACTCAAGAAATCCCCAATGATGTCACCGGGACTCGATCCTGGACCTGTGGAATATGCACAGTGTGCTACTGTTACACCGTGTAGGCATGCAGAAAGGAAGGAGAAAACATCTTATAATGCATGTAGTAAATTTCATTGTTTGCATCAATTTTCAAGGAATGTTAATTCCAATTTTTAATAATTATTTTTTGTCACAAAATAAATCCTGTTTTGGTTATTTGTTAGTTATAGAAAAATTTTATATAGCCATAAAAGCATTTGCCAAAATGTTAACAGCTGTTCTTATTTTTAAATATCAAATTAATAATTTCAGAAAATCTGCTAGGAAGTAAAATAAGCATGATCTGAAATTTAGTCTCCATTAATTGAATTTTCGATTATCCAAAGTGATTACAGTCACAGTCACCTCATAATTGAGGTTCTATTGCTATGTCTTCTGAGATGCTGTTGAATGCAATATGAGTATATTAAGATACTTCTGGAACAATGTTTGATTAAAACTAACAGCATCATTAACATATTTTATTTGTATAATAAACATATTTAATGATAACATACTAGTATTAATTGTGGAGGAAATCAATTTGTAACTTGTGAATGCATCTTTGCAGATAATGCACAGAAAGCTAACTGACAGTTATCTGAATTTATGATATCCTATTGTATATACATGAAAAAGATGCATATACTATATATGTATATATAATGAAAAGATGATCTCACACACACACACAGATATATATATATATATATATATATATATATATAGTATATGCATCTTTTTAATATATATATATGCATCTTTTCAATTTGATTAGTAAAGAGCCCCTAATTATTTTACTTAACTGAACATGATGTTTTTTATGTGCTGTATTGATGAATCAAGGTTTTGCTTTCAGAATGTGTAATCATATGAACAAGGTGAGAAAAAGTAAGAAACATTAATAATAACCATAGTGCTAAAATTTTGATTTGTACAGTGGTTAGTCTTAATGTCTGCCTTTATTACATATTATCTATGGAATAAACTAAAATTTGACTATTCATCAATATTGCATTGACATCATGTTCTTCTTAGTTTGCGATCTCAAATTCATCATTTCCATAAATAAGAATGATACTTATCCTCACTAAATAATGCTTTTTTATGAGTATATATATTTTGGGGATATCTGCTGTGCTTCAGGAATCATAATCTAGGCAGTAAATTACTAATTTATTGGCAATTTTCGCCACTTTCTAAATATTTGAAATGACTGAAGAATTATTACAGTTGTTTTTTTTTATTAGCTATATCTTGCAGCTATAAAAGCTATTACAGATCTTCTGCCATTATGAGTTTTCTGATTTTCTTTGTATGAAGTATCTTCCGTGTTTAATTATATTTCATGTAATGAAAGAAAAATTTGGAACTTATCTATTAACCGGATACAGATTTTTTTCTAAGGTGCTGAGGAACAAACAATGTGATAAATCACCAAATACTGTGCTATTGTTAAACTAAAGACTAAGAGCACCATATTTAATCAGTGGCTGATATCTGGATTTCTAGAAACTGCATTATGACAGATTTTGAAATGCTCACATAAGCAGTTTCTTAACTACTTTGTGCATATTAAATTGTCTGTATTGTTACATATGTATGGGTTCATAATGGATTGAATGCATGCAGAACCAATGATAGCTTGATAAAAAAAAAAAAAAAAAAAAAAATTTCCCAAATGAAACACTTTACAAACACAAGGCAATGGAATGTGCATCTGCAAGGCGAAGCTTCCACGGAGTTCTCAACTGAGAGCTGATGCTCTCTGTGGTCTTGTATAGTTTTCCCTTGGCTGCAAAGAAATCTCTAATACGAATCTCTATTTCTCGAAATTACTGGAAGGTATATACAGTTAAAGTTACATAAAAGGGCATACAGTTACAGTTGCATATAGAGATTAATTACAGTTATTCAGTTACAGTACCAATTGCAGCTACACAGGGACTGGACCAAAATGTTGTCCAGTTTGGTGACAAAAATTAATTGCCAAAGCTATCGCCAGCTTAGCGATATTTTGCCAGTTTTCAGCAGATAATTAATATCTATCACTGAAAAAAGACATGGTTACTTCAGTTTTTTCATTTAGTAAACAAGGTTTTGCTTCTTTATTGATCAAATTTGGACTTTTTTAAAACAACTCTCGAAGAGTTCTTCCCCCCCCCCTCCCCAGTTAACAATAAAATCTTGTCCATAGGAAATGAAAATAAGAAACACAAGAGCACATTATTGTTAACTGGTGATTCTTAAGATATTTTATTCATCTTCAGTATTATAAAAGTGTGTTGCTCATTAACATAAGAAAAGGAAATGAATTGTTTAAAAAAATTATATATTATTATTAAAAAGTTATTTTATATGTATTTCTTAATAATATTTTGTGACAAATATTATATTATACCAAATGTGTGAAAAATAAAATATATTCCTGATGATGTATAATATATCAATTGCAAATTCGGTATTTCTTCTGTATATTATGATCTAAGTAAATAAAATCAAAAGATGGTGATGAAATTTTGCTGTTATGTACAGAATGCAATCTTACATCAAACTTTTAACAATATTTTAAAAAAAAAAGTTAATAAAACTAAACATCAGTATTCTTTTTCAGATGGTGCTTCACCCAGATATACCTGATGATTTGCCATATAAAAACCATTCAAAGCAAGGTAAAAGAGCAGTTACTTCGTACAAAGTTCTGTCTCTATCTGGTAATGCTGCTCTTGTAGAAGTGAAACCAGAAACTGGTCAGTATACACATTTTTCTGTTTTATGCATTCTCTGAGTATGTTGTTATATATCTATTAAGAATAACTTAAAGACTACAGTTATATTGCATTGACATCATGTTCTTCTTAGTTTGCGATCTCAAATTCATCATTTCCATAAATAAGAATGATACTTATCCTCACTAAATAATGCTTTTTTATGAGTATATATATTTTGGGGATATCTGCTGTGCTTCAGGAATCATAATACTAATTTATTGGCAATTTTCGCCACTTTCAGTTGAAAGATTAGAACATATTTTTATCCATTAGAAAATCTTAGCAAGAAGAGAAAGCTATAATATTCCTGGTAAATTCATTTTTAAAACACTTTATTTGAGATATATTGTGTTATACACAAGAGGTGGCCAAACTTCATGTGAGTAAGAGCTGCACATTGGAATTCAGAAAAGTTAAGACTGCATTTAGATTTTCCAATACTAGTTCCTAGTTGCATCATTTTAATAGTAATGAAACAGGTTTCAAATGGAAAGAAAAGTCTGATAACTTTGAAGAAAAAAATTAAATACAGAATGTTTCAAAAAGAATAATTCGGTTTGAAATGTGTGTATTATGAAAAATAATGAACATTAAAACTTAAGCTTAGTTTTATAATACATAGCCAGTCACGAAGTTTTTTTACAAATCAAATTATAGGTGTGTCCTCAGTATGTCCATCTTTTGATGCATGGCATATTTCTATACCACGTATCAAAAGACAGTAGTTGTAGTAAATTTGTCCCAAATTTGTGCAAGCATATCTACATCCACTGCTTCCAGGGCTGTAATGCATATCTTCAGTTCAGTTAATGTATGTGAAAGCACATAAATTGAGTCTTTTATAAGCCCCTAGAAGAAGAAATCACAAGCTGAAACGTCAGGTGATCTTGGGGAGCCCAGTGATGTTTAATTAATCGTCAGGTCCCAAATGGCCGATCCATCATTAAAAAATTCTCAAATGTCCAAGCTCCAGTGTGGTGGTGATTTCCTTTTATACAGACAACTTGTGTCTTGGAATTCTTTATATGAAAGGTCTCCAAAATTTTTAGCCCACGGGCCATATTGGCTCTTTCACGAAGCTTCAAGGGCCAAGATCCAGTAAATTCATCGTACAACGGCGATGCAATTATGATGAACAGTATATATATTTTTAAACGAGACAGTGAGATATTTGTTATTGGATCTATAACGCTATAATATTATAAAGAGCCTTGTTTTTTAGACTTTCATGCAGTTTTTGCTAGCATAAATTTCTTAAAGCTGTTTTTAAACATTTGCAAAAACAATTTTTTCCCCAGAATATTAGAGATTTTTCATTTTAGTGTATATTTCACTTTTCAATGGATTTACTTGCCCATTGTCAGATTCTATCAGCACATTCAGCTTACATTTTGATCAGGTGCAAACTTTCACTCGTAATTATTTCGTATTTTGGGCAAGTGTTATGTGAAAAGCATCTCCAAAATTAAAATAAATTGCAACATATACAGAACAAAAATTAAGAATTAAATAAAATCACTACTGAAAATTTCTATTAACCAAACTAGAATACTATTATAAAAGTAGGAAATATAACACATGAAACCTTTATTTTTGTGAAAAGGTATAATGAGAATTTTTTACTTCCTTCTATGAAGTAAAGGAAGTATTGCAATCGCAAAAAATTTCGGATATAATAGTTTCGCTCTTGAATCCAATTGTATTTTTGCTTGACATCTGTACGTATTGATAGAAGAAACGACTCTTTTTCCCAAAACGGATTGTAAAATGGATTCAGGAGAGATTTTTTGTGACGTCTGTATGTATGTATGTATATATCTCCCTTTTTGGTTGCATTCAGCTGTGTTTAAAGGCTCTATCTGTCTCTCTCTATATATTTATATATATATATAGAGAGAGAGAGATTGGTTTATCCCTTTGATAAGTCAATTAATCTGCTATTAATAACAATAACTGGTTTTTCAATTCTTAAATAAGTTTTACTTTTGATTTTGACATTTTTGTGATTTAAGTTTTTGCTTAACTGTTTTTAAAGCAAAGAAGGACTAGAAAATTCT
>KK113646.1:840017-859874 GCA_000611955.2 Stegodyphus mimosarum | reverse complement strand
TTTAGTGTTACAATAAAAAATTTAAATGTGACAAAATGTTCTGAAAAGTTGAATCATTTTTCAAAAATAATTATTTAATTTTTCCCACAAAAAAAAAGGACAAAATTATTTTAAAATGTGAAAGTTTTCCGATTTAAAGAATTCAAATGCTTTTTATAATTAATTGAGGTATCTTTCTTAATCTAATTAATATAAATGTGTACAAATGTTCATAATTTAACAGTTTTACAAACTTATCTTAGTAAGGACTGCCAAAACAGTCTAATGAACACTAAAATGAGACAGAACAAACATATTTCAAATTATAAAATTTTGCATGTTGTACATTTTATAATACGTTCTTTAATTTAAATAGGATGTACAGATGTGAATTAAAACTATTATTTGTTGTGATGAATGCTGTTTCACTATATTTTTTTAAGAAAAGAAATTATTTAAAATCAACTTAAAGCTGCTTTAAATATACGAAACACATATGTTAGCTAAAAACAAAACAATCTGTGCAAGACTAAAATTTATATGTTGACTGATTGCTTTGCATTGTGTAATTTCATAATATATTTAAAACTCAAATTTTAAGCATCTTTCAATACCACATTTTCAACAACTAGGAATTTTTTCCATGCAAAAATTATCTTCTTATGCTTCCATACATATAATTGCTACTTTAAAACAAAACTGAAATTTATTAATTTAAAACAAAAACAAGCTCAGGGTTGAAAAGCTATAACTTGAAATAGCATGTGTAATGAAAATAAACTACACTAAAAATTAGTATCTAAAGATTCAAACATCTAAATGAATCAGAATGGTCTTACAGCATTTACAATTTTATTACTGAAAAAAAAACTTGGAATGAAAATCATTTATTTGTTCATTTAAAAACACAATTTTTAAGATATCAGAAAAGATAGTTATGTAAAAAATTACTTTTATACTAGAGTAGTTTACATGCTATTTATTCTAAATTAAAGCTAATTAAAATGTTTACTGGCTACATGATAAAAAACCATATGACATATAGTTTTAATTTCCAGTATAATAGGCTGCAAAATGTTTCTGAATATTTGTCATCAAGATTTCTGGAGCAATATTATACTTATTTGTAGCTACACTGAGACTTCTACAGAGATAATATGGAATTCATACGAGATTTATTTATGGCTATGCAACTTGTTAGAGTAGAATTCATTGATACAGCATTTCATAATGAGCTGTTACAGTTGACTGTGTTTGACAGGAAAATTCAATCTACAAATTAATTAAAATGGAGTTTAATTGAAAACTAATCCTTTTTAATTCATTCCTAGAATGGCCTATGTTTTTCATGGTTTTTCCATGCACATATAATAATTACAAGCCATTTTTTAACTCAAACTTAGGGGGAAAAAAATCTCTTAAATACCTTATAATTAATTAATAAACTCACAAAAATAATTTTAAAAAAATATATACTAAGTAAAATCTTTAATTTTGTATAGCATACATATAATCAAAATCACAAACTATTTTCAGTAAAACTAAACTCTGTTATAGATTACTTAGTATGTTTCTGTTATATGAAAGTATTTTAATAACACTAAAAATCTGAAAACTTATGGTCATGAATATCAGTGTTGCATGTTTTACATAATTTTATATAACAATTAGAAAATTATTTTTTGTGTCAAATATTTCTTTTTATTCTCCAGCACCTTTTATACTTAGAAACTCTTTGAAATTAATATGTGCCATAACAAACCATTAAGGTATGCATAATAATTATAATAATTAATGATAAGATAAACTTGTAGACTGAATATTTAAAAATCTTCCTTAAAATACTTCTAGCTGTCAAGAAACTATGAAGCTTGTTGAGAGCTTCAGTTTTTTTTTATTTCCTAAAAATTTGGGTAAGAAAGAATACTTAAAAAAATAATACCTAAATATTAAAAAAAAAATTGCTGAACTATGCAGTAATATATTTACTTGGCACAGAATAAACAATAATGCATACATAAGTAAAACACGGACCGTACTTTTCCAACTGCATTTTTGTTTACAAACTAAAATACCCTGTAAAAATGTAAATTCAATATATCATTAAAATTGCATTACTGGAATTTTCAAGACATATTTATTTTGCATGCGAGCTAGCTTAATAATAAATTATTAATAATCTCAAGCAGAATATTTAGCTGCAATGAGAAACCTCTGGTTGAATATAATAGCATTTTTCCTGACTAATATTCTACATATCTAAATCAGTAATCATCAATCAAAAGCTGGAATTCAGCACCACTTATATATAACAAATTTATATAAAAACAAGCACAGATCTAAATTACATTGACAAATTAGTGATTAAAAATATTTCTTAACTCAATCACTATAATGTCATTCAAATATTGCTCATGAAACAATCAAAAAATGTAACACCATGCACATACAATTTATACACAATAAAAAGCTTTTGATCACTTCAGTATATTTTGGCAGTTTCTTTAGCTCTAATAATTCAGGGCTGCATAAGTTTTTGCACACATTAATGCAAATTAAATATCAAACGAAAGAGTAGGTATTTTCAACTGCTCGAGGCGGTTGTTGTGGGGGATGATGACCAGCATGAGCTTGAACATTTTCAAGAGACTGACTCCTCACTCGCACAGATCCTTGAACAGTTACCACTTCTCGCAAATCAGGTATACTAGGCACACGATGAGCTGCTGCACCAGTTCTTCCAGGCTCTCCATGTGACGGTGATGACCGTGAACGAGATGATGCAGATTGTGCACCTTCTAAATTAACTACATATTCAGTTAAGGTTACATCAGATGCACCACCTGATTCTAAAGGTATAGGATGCTGTAGAAAATGCTCTAACATGTCAAATATAGTTTGAAACCACAGATGCTGTACACGACACTGGCCTTCTGGGTTGATTGTCATACGTAAATGCTGCAATAAAAATATTACTTTAGAATTAATATTCAATAAATTTATGCAAACAAATATACACACTCCTCAAATCTAATACATTCTGGTCCAGCCACGCATATCAAAGTGTCACTTAAGTAGTTGATTATTATCTCATAAACAAAAGCAAGTTGTCTATCACCGAATCCTGAAAGTTGACAGAAATCCTGCCAAAGTTGAACCAATCGTTCCATCGCAATTCTGAAGGAATTAACTTCTTTTTGTTTATAAAATAATTAGTATTTGACCAGCTTTATTTTCTGTTCTTTATAAAAAGGCTTTTATCAATTCCTACTATTTTGTTATGCCCTCCAATTTTACTGCAAGCTCTATTTAAAATGCTGTAAGTATGGACCTCCTGCACGTTATTACTGCAATCATATTACTATTTTGTTGGCCATATTCAGCTGACCATATCAAGTCCATTAACACACACATTTTTTAATGGCAGAATCTTATAATTTTGAAAATAATCCACTGCTTGCTGTTCTGTAAAAGGCAGATTGCAAATTTTAATCTTTTCTTTTTTTCCTCCCAAAATGCAAGGGGAAAATGCAGCAATAATAGTTAATTTATATCCTTGTTTATAAAAACAAAAAGTGGCTTACTGAGAATCTACTGGATTTAAATCAAATGGAAGTGCAGATGTTATGAGTATGTTACATCTGACTTATCCATGACTGGCAATAAATTGTGCTGCTTGATGATAGTTTCATGGTTGATGGATAATATATATTTACCTGGTACCCCAGTGTGTTACATGACATTTATCTATGACTGACACTGATATGTGCTGCTTGACGATAGTTTCACTGCAAAGAGTGAAATTCAAATGGCAAGTGTCAGCAACCTCTCAGGATTCAGATGTTGACATTCCTATCAATCATTAGTCAGTGCAGAGTTGTGAGGCATGTCAGTCATATTGAAAGCAGTTGTGTAAGAACTACAATCCTGGAGTGAACACACCAGTTTCAAAGGATGTGTTATGGCTGTGTTCAAATCTGGCAACAATGCTGCAGAAGCTGATCAAAAATATACATTGTATTTGAAGAGGCATCAGTGAGTGAGTGGCACAAAATTGGTTCAGTCAATTTGCATTAAGAGATGAGAACCTCTCAGATGAGCCTTGAAATGGACAAATATCCACTACCGATGATGCCTGCTGAAGGAGAACATCAAGATTAATCTACACGAAACATACAAGGAACTTACACAAGGGTTTCGAGTGTCAGAGAAAACCATTTGATTGCATCTGCACAACCTCAGACATGGAAGCTCAGTAAATAGGTTCCTCTCATTTTGACCATGGAAATCAAACTCCAGCAACTCACCATTTGCTCTTTATTGCTGTCACACCACAAAAAATTCCCACTTTCCTGTACCAGATACTGGCAGGCATACTTGCCAATCTATGACACTCAAAAATCAGAAGATTTTTTTAAGAAATCAGATTTTTCTTGACTTTTTAAATGATAAAAATACATTTTTTAATAATGAATTAACTTTAAACAGTTACAAATTAATATATGAAAGTTCAGTTACTAATTCATAAATTCAAACAGTACAAAAATACTTACTTGTAAAAAAAACATTTTTATTACTTGTATCTTTAAAAAAAAAAAATAGTGTTTTAATCAGTTTTCATACAAATGCTATGAACAGTGGCAGATTTTGCTTTCATTAAGAAAGAAACTTCATAATTGTATTCATAGCAATTGCCACGTAGGCCTGCTTTTGCTAATAGAAGTTTTTCCAATGCCACGTAGGCCTGCTTTTGCTAATAAAAGTTTTTCCAATGTGTCATTACTAATGTTAGATCTAAATTTAGTCTGAGTTTTCTAATTGTAAACTGCAAAACTGTGACTGCAGTTTATCAGTTGCAATATCAATATCATTGTCTTTCATGACTAAATGAAGTGAAACTGGAAATCAATTAAAAAAAAAATCTTATATCAGAAAAAGATGCATTTACTACTTTACTTACTACTTTTATGCCTTTCAATTTTCCAGTTAAACTCCCCCTGGGTGTCAATTCTAGTTGATTTTATAACTTCATCCAGGTTTTCTAATTGTAAACTGCAAAACTGTGACTGCAGTTTATCAGTTGCAATATAAACATCATTGTCTTTCATGACTAAATGAAGTAAAACTGGAAATCTATTAAAAAAAATCTTATATCAGAAAAAGATGCATTTACTACAGCAGAAACATCTGCAACTTTAGCATGTAAAATTACTTCATTGTTGACTGGAGTATGTAATCACATACTCGGCAGAAGTAGCTTCTACACTGGATATAAAACGTATTTTCTCTTCCTCTCAAAGGTCTTCCACTACTTTTTTAGTGCAGCCCCTGTTACCAAATCTTCATCTTTCTTTTGATTTTCTATTTCACCATAAATCACATCATATATAGAATTACAAGAGAAATCAATGACTGGTTTTACAAACTTTGATAAAATGTCTTTGTCTTTAAACAGTTCATTAATCATTGATTGCAAAACATGAATTAATGGAATTCTGCTTTGTAGAACTGTGTTAAAAACATCAAATGATAGCAAAATAAATTTATAAAAGAGCAAAAATATGAATGTCATTAAATATGAATTTTCTGTGTTATTAAATTGTGTTTTATTATGTTTCATACTATCTTTTCATTTTAGAATTACCGAAGTAATGTCGGGTAGACATTCTTTATTGTGTTACTTTTAAGAGGTAGCCTTTATTGCATGACACGCAGCATATAAAAAGAGTACTGTTCCTTTTTTTGAATAATTTTCTATTTCTCAGTTTAGTTCTGCAGTTTTCTGACAACCTGCTGAATGATGCAGTACGATGTGCTTTGTCTGAGCATTACTGGCCTCTTCTTTGACTGTTTTGTTTAAATCATCCATTTGCTGACAGTATCTCTTCAAATTGAACTTTTTGTTAGGTTTCAAAAGCTCATAATTTCCCCTTCTTGGGCATTCCACCATATGCACAGCATTCTCTTATTCAGACTCTAGCTTGATTTAGACATCATGGAGCAATTGTTCAGGCTCTTTTCCTAACGTCTTCATAGGTAATTCACTTTTCTTCACCTTTTTCAAATCCACTTTTCTTCTGTTATCATCTGGTCCAAGAAGGGTTCGTTCTTGTTCCAAGCAAGCAGAAATGTGCATATGACAACTCAATGATGCAGATTTTTCTCAACTCACCAGGCACCCATCTGGAATATGTTTAGACCAATCCTAATTCCCCAATATGGTTTGCTGAGCTAAGCTAAGCTTTTCACAATCTCCAATGTTGTCCAAAAAAGGATCTTGCTCTAGTATGATCTGTTGACAATACTGTCATTGATCAAAGATGGCTGTCCACAGCATGACTTACCATTAAGGTTGAAATCACCTGCTCCAAAATTTTCAAATCATCTCCTGCATATTCTATCCAAAACTGCATCTGCATCAAAAACTTTCACTAAATTCATACAAATAGAGTGTCATAAATGAACTTTATCGATAGTCATGTTTACACAACCTCAATTAATAATAACATGAGATACTTTTGTTTCAATTAATTTAAATGAGCACATGTGTACAAATGCAATGATAATGAGAAGTAGCTTATATATATATCAGATGATCATGAGCAAATATGTTGGAATTTGAAATATTATGATCACACAGAATTTTCCAGTAAACCTTACATTTGACTTCTACAAAAACATCTTTATTCTCATCTTCAGGCCAAAATGAAATGCCAATATGTGTATTTTGATATTTGTTATCTTGATTGCAACAGATCTCTCAAATTCTCATAAATTATGCAGCTGGAATGATGTTATTCCGGAACATTTTGCTAATTTAACACGTTCACGCCGGGGCCGATTTTCGTTTTGCTGTGAGTCAGCGCTCAAATTAATGACGCGGCTCATCTTGCGGCAAACGATTTTTTGCCTGTTCAGACCTTCAAACCGGCACCGGTGGTATGCGCTGCCCAATGAGACAATCTAGTGCAAGCCCTGCACCGCCCAATGAGACAGTTTAGTGCGGGCCACCGGTGGCTCGCGCTGGCATGAACGTGTTAAACAAAAAATGCTTCATTAAATTTGTATCTGATGATTATGAAGAGAGGGGAACATAGCAGTAACAGGAATTCCTTGTCAGTTCTTCCTAAAGAACCATAAATTTTATATTTCGTCAATTATAGTTTTCAGATAGGTGTTAACTATCAGAATTTATTCTGCAGAAATTAGAGGATCTCAAGAAAATACTGCCTAAAAAATTGCACTCCATACACCTGAATAAATAATACTTACAAATTAAGACGGAATCCTTGCATTTATGTTGCACAATAATTTGAAATCTTGGAGGTTCAATGTCAATAATTATGTGCCATTTGCCAGTGCTTACGATGCTGAATAATTTATGCAGCATTCAACAGCATACTCCACACTTTAGGCCATTACCAAAACTAAGATTATGGGTAATGAGCACCATACTATCCCTCCCAATTTTGTAACGAAAGAAGACAGACAGCATGGGCTGAGCTCTGGCTTCAGTGAAACATGGCAAGCAAATAATCTTTCAATACTACAAAGGCCAGTTGCTTCAGATAATCTTTAATAACTTTCTAACTTCTGTATATCATGGGCAAAAACTAGCATAAAATTTATTTTGATTATACTTTTACCATGCTACAGACTTTTATTGAAATCATATAAATCTGCTCTTTCCCAACTAAGGATGAAACTAAATACTGACTGATGCAGCTCCAATTCATGTATTATATTCATATACATTTGGATATAGGTGTAAACACAAATCTGAATAATGTAGAGATGGTTTTAATACGCTGACTGACCAGTGCATATTATTTACCTTTACAGATTTAAATTTAAAAAGAAATAATAATCAATTTCAAAATAACAGCCATGACAGAATTCATTATTTAATCAAAAGGAATGCACATGCTATTCAGTTCTCACTTTGCAACAAGGCAAAAATACTTTAAAAAACTCAAAATATCTATATTAAAAATTACGAAGTAAATCTTAAACACTTATTTCCTTGAATAAATTCCAGAATGGAGTAAGCATAACAATAATAAAAGAAGGCATTATCTTTGTTCTTGTGAATCTTAATTTCTCTAGATTGGCAACAAATTCAATATTCTCCTAAGTTTCAAATATAAACAAATATGTCCGCCATGAGAAAAATGATTAGGCTCAGTCGCACTTAAACAATTTTTAAATTGTTGATAATTCTACAAATATTGCATGTGGATTTACTAAAGTCATAAAAACCTTAACCGGAAGATAAGAACAACATAATTCAATGATTTTTAAAGCAAAAAAAATGCACAATTTACCAACATATAAGAATAAAAAATCTGAGCTCACTGAGCCGAGTAACAGAGTGTGTGTGTATTTATATATATACTTTTGGTATAAACCATTGCAAACAAAAAGGGAGGTGCACATCTGCATGCTACAACAGTCCTACATGCAAAATTTCAACGTTCTGAGGCTACTCGTCTTTGACTTATGTGAGATACATACGTAGATACGCACAGACGCCACGAAACATTCTCTTCAGAATATATTTTAAATCAGTCTTATAATATTTTGAGGGGAAAAGAGTCCTTTATTCTGTCCTTGCGTACAGATGTCACACAAAAACATCGTTAAATTGCATTTGATAGCTGACGAAATGGATATTTTCGTTCAAATATGACACACAAAAATTTTCACGGTTACAATACATCCTTCGTACAAGGAAGTAAAAAAGAACAAACTTTTAAAGTAAGAACCAGAACAAATGAACATGGGAACAAAAGTAAGAAGTTAAAAATTTAAACAACAAGGAAAGGAACATAAGAGATGTAGTTTTCACAAGGAGTCCACGAAAGTTCTGGCATTTCAGTTTTGTTTGCTTACCTCAGCATGTTTCTGACTCTTTATCTAATTCTGGGCATACAAGAAGATGCTCATGATGCCCGAATTACAAATTTGGCATATACTAGATGGAAGGATGCAATTTTATTAAGATGATGTGCGATGCAACTGTGGCCTGTTTGCAATCTGAAATCGCCACAGCCTCTTTATGGGGTTTTTGATAAAAAAATTTTCCAGGTGTCTTGAATGTTAGCCGAGGATTTACCTGTTGATTTTGTGGTGCCTGGTCAGATTTAAAAGTATCTATTAATTTCTCAAAAATATGCTTTGTAAGTGACTCTGGAGGAAGTGGTTTTCTGTCTGGTGGCTCAAGTCTTCCTAGTGAGTGTGCCTTTTCGTTACTGTCGATACCTAAATGTGAAGAGATCCATTGAAAAATGACTGTTTTGTTGTATTTATAAAGTTCAAGGTTTGTCTTATTTATGAGATAATCTGAGTATTCGTGTAATGATTTATAACTACAGTCTGAATGGTTGCACTGGAATCAACTAGAATAACTGCTTTAGAAAAACAATCAATCTTTATCTTGAGGTTTTCTAGAGCTAGTGAGACTGTGCAGATCTCTGCATCAAAAAACAACATAAAGTGTTCCACAGCAGTACATTGGGAAAAGAGTTTATACACCAGACCTAGTGTTGTCTTGTATTTTAGAGCCATCGGTGTATATCCTAGTCCATTCAGAGTATTGTTCATGTAACATATATAATGTGTTTGCTTTTAATAATCAATATATTTAAGGGAATTAATCATGACTTTGTTACAATTCATTGGTTTGTTTTCATCTATTTCTTGTTATAATACCTCACATGCCTTTAGGGAAGACATATGGGTCTTCATGGTACTTGGTTTGCATTCGCTCATCCATGGTGCTCTATGTGATGCTTTCATTTTAACAAATGTACCAACTACTTGTTTCTTTATTTCAGTAGCAACTGGTGGGTTGGAAGTATAGCTTTGCATAGATGTAATTGAGGTAGCTTTCACTGCTCCTGTAATCATTTGAAGGGCTTTGCTTTGTACTCTTTTCAAAGAGACAACCTTCCCTTGTGTGGTAAAGATTAATACCTCACTTCCATATTTAAAGTTAAGTTTAATATAAGCGTTGTAAATTTTATTTTGGGTAGCCTGTGAGCTTCCCCATTTGGTACTGGCTAGTCTTTTCAAAATTGAGAATCTCTTCTTTACTTTTTCTGTAACATATGATTAGTAAAGTTTTACACTACACCTAGATTTGTGGTTCTAGTGATTTTTTGAAGAGTGACATTGTCTATTTTTAATTCAAAGTCTATATTCACGTGTCTCAGAGAGAAGAACTGGTAAACTGTTTTGCTTTTATTAAAATCACATTGTTCTCTTTGAACTAGATCTGCAGGACTTCAAGTGCATTATTCATTATAATTTCAAGTTTTTTCTTTGGTTTTTCATATTTTCTGCTTCTGTTCAAATAGCAACATCGTCTGCGAACATACATACATCAATATCTTTAATCCTTTTTAACTTGGTTACCATATCATTTATATAAATGTTAAAGAGGGGGCAGCCACTAACTGCCCCTTGAGATAGACCTAATTTACTTTGCTTGTAATTTGATTCCTTCTCGTTCCATCTGGTCTTTGCCCATCTTTGGGATAAAAACTTTTTGCGCCAGTTATACATTTTTCTGCCATTTCCATAAACTTGAAGTTTGTTTAGAAATCTCCTTTTCCATACTGTGTTGTGAGCTCCCAGGAAACCAATAAAAACAGCCAAAGAGCTCCTCGTTGAATTGAAACCGGTTTTAATTTTGTGAACCAACTTCAAAATTGAATTAGCAGTTGAGAGGCATTGTTAGATGAAAGGCAATGTTACTTGGGTCTGTAATATCCTTAATTCACATGTGTCTCCTGAGTGGTGCTAAATGAGTAAGGAGGCTGAGAGTAATTTTGTAGGAATTAATTTCTATAATACTGCAATACTAACCTTGGCAGTTTTCACTGTTTTCGGATAAAATTATCTTACATTAAGTACCATGAAATCCATAGCAGAAGGGAAAATCTTCTGATAGAGTTAATAAAACTTCATTATTATTAGTAATTAAAAGCTATATTAAAAATTACCTTTGCTCTGCCCTGAAAGTTGAATGTTAGAACATATTCCCCTTTCCTAGTTTCACTCTGACGTACTAGAAAAACACCATGACCCAAGGGACCATCTCGTAGTACTAACTGAGCAGCATCACTTCGAGACAGCATTCCATGAAACCATGGATATTCTCGTAACGTAATATAAATATCAGGTCCCGTATCTAAATGGAAAGAGAAGAGAGAAAAAAATTATTTAGAATATATACAAGTATTTCCTTAAAGTTCACATACATAACATTATAAATAATTAAATGTTATGTCAGTAATAAATGAGGGAAAAAAGAGTACCTCTGAAAGTGCATTGCTTAAATCAGCCTAAAATTAAACATTAAGTTTTTAAAAATAATTATATTAGCATTCCATACATAAAAAAAAAGAGAAATATGCAACTTGCTACTGAAGAAGAGAGACCAATTTCTGATTGAACTCAATACTAAGAGTTTTATTCAAAGATTATAACAAATACAGATTGCTTTCTTGCCCAACTTTACACTTTATACATATCATGTATTGCATCTTTTCAAAAGTCAAGTGTGTGGCAGTCCTCCTTCCCTATCTGACAGATAACAGTCAAAAAGAAAAAATCCATCATTCCCTCTACTAAGAAACAAAATTAAATATCATACTGGCTTGAGCACAAGATAATGCTTTCCACTCTTTTAAAATGGCCTTTTCATGTTTTTCTTTTTAAAATAATAACCTTTGTATTAGTGTAGTCTAATATTTAAAAAAACCATATTCAGTCCCACCCCCCAATTGTTAATTTTTTTGACAAACAGGTTTTACCTTAACACTAAACATTTAGACCAGCATTTCGAAACCGAGGTTCTGTGAAAAATTGTTAAGAATTCTGCAAGAACAGGGAAAAAACAACAACACGTACATCATATAAAAGAAAATTTTTTTCTAATTTGGCACTGTACTTGGGTGGGAGAAGCAGGTGTGACTATGACAAGCCTAGCCACTGATAACTGAAAAGCTGCCTTTGGCTGCTCTATCATGCTCGGTTAAGAGTCGCCAGATGCCGTCAACAGTTGTATGAATTTCTTTGTTATCTGCATTATCAATTCAATTGCAAAAACAAAAAAGATTTTTTTAATGGAAGGATATTAACTTATTCTTTAGGAAATTTCATTAAACTATAAGTTGGCATTGAGACTATGCACGCAACATGAGTCTAATTGAGTATAACCGAACAGCTAAAGGCAGCTTTTCAATTGCCACAGAGTAGAATCTAGTGTGATTGTGCATGCATTAGTGACACAAAAAGTGTAGGATCATGTGGTTGGTTGAATATAGCACTAGTATGTATTTTTTATTTTACTACTTTATTAGTATTTAATTCAGTTTATTTCTCGTTTTTTTAATTCTCCTACAGGTTTTAATGGCTAAAATGTGGTGATACTTGGAACACAAAAAGCCCAGATAACTCTGAAAAGACTAGTGATGAAGATTTAAAATGTACAAAATTTCAAAAGATTAACAGAGAAAGAAGTGCAAAAAAGTTTGTCGTTACAATGAAAGTTATTTATCAATGTACTTTAACCCTTTGAAGGGCACCGGTATAAAAAATATACCGGATGTTTGTCAATTTTTTAACCTCCTAAAAAATGATAATTTTTCTACACCAAAAATTCTAATCTTGAGTTTCTAGTGTTTTCTTTTGATTCTAAATGGCAGCACTACCCTATGATTGCTCAATATTTTGCAATTATGAAATTCATATACCTCGTTTTAAGGTATCATGTTTGAAGATTCACAAATTCTATTGAAGGGGGAGAAAAAATAGAAAATCTGCAAATGTATGACGTACAAATGCTAAATATTATATATTTGCTGCATTTAAATGAAAACTGTTAATTAAAAGAAGATTATTTATACGATTTTAACACCGGTATATAAAATATACCGGCGCGCATACAAAGGGTACAATGCCAATAGATGGCAGCACCAGGCATTTCTCTATTCTGTGGGATGACACAAATTACTTTATATTATAATTGTTTATGATGTAATAATTAGTTATTTGCGATTAATTTACCAGTTGCTTTGGATTAAATATTATGTTCATGGGTGGATGGGGACTTTCTTAACCCTGTGTTAAATATGAATAAAAGTATCTTAGTTTTTTATCCTTAGTTTACTCCAACTAAAATTTTAATTTCACCACTTTACTCGAGAAAAACTTTGATTTCAAATTTGTCGTCTGGCGTCAAAACATCATACAATTGTAGGGGTTAAATGTGGCATGTTAGTCCTGAAAGACACCCATTGTTTCGTGTTTTCCAAAACCTTAGAATGCAGAGAGAAAATGAAAAGAGGTGATTGATAGCTAATTTGGTAGTGCGGGGGGTCAAGCTATCTCCACAATGGGGCAGTGATAAGATCAGACAAAAGGAAATTTCACTTACAAGCACGGGAAAAAAGAATGCACTTTTGCACCTGCTACAGAAATGGAAAAAATGCTGATTTGAAAGCTTGCTTTTATGCGTCACGGTATCCACGTCTTTGTTAATTTCAGAAGGAAATTAGGGAACGCAAGAGAGCGTTTTTCCCAGGAATAGATGATAAGTAAGAGGTTTTGGAAATAAGTCTTCACTGTTGGTGAAAGGAGCGAATACATAAGGTCAGTTTTAGATGCAAACATTTATCTTTGGCAGTTAAAAAGGCAGTTTCAGTTTATCATATTATACTAGTTCAATTACAGCATAATACGGTTTACGCGTACAGTGATATATTAGCTAATTTTTTCATTAAATGATAATATTGAATTTAAATCACTTTCAAAAGCTTTTTACCCGTATTTTACATAAGTATGTTCAGCTGGGTGGCATCATCAAAGTTCCTAAAAATATAAATTTTATTTATTAAATTCTAAATTTCTAGTGAAATTTTAAAAGTTTTTGACTTGAGATTTACATAACTATAACCAAGCACTCATTTTTGTAGACACACATCAAAAGTACGCAATAATAGCTTTAAAAAACAAAAAAAATGTCCTAGAGGGGCAGCGGTATAAAATATATACCGGCTCTCAAAATTCAGGATTTCACTCTAGATTTTTTTTAAGCCTTAATTTTGTGTTCTTAGGGTCCATAAGACACAATTCATGCAAAATTTTACCACAAATTAAATTCTTTTATATACCGCCCCTCAAAGGGTTAAATAGACTGCTAATCTAGAATGTTCTCTTCCATTGCGCCTCATCTGTGGTAAAAAAAATTTTGAATACAGCAATGGTTTCAAAAAATTAAAGAGACATTTCATGACAAATCATACTAATATGAACTCAAAATAAACAAAGTACAGCTTTTGTAAATACATTTACAGTTACTGGCAAGGCTCAGAAAGAAAAAGCTTATTGCACAGAAAAGGAAGACACACAGTCAGTGAAATTCTGATAATGCCTGCACTTAAAATCACAGTGAAACTGAAAATATTCCAATTTCAAACAATACAGTAAATCAGTAATATGTCACATGATGTGGAAAAGGTTTTTGCGTCATTAACTGAAAAATGGCAGTTTTTCATTTCAAGTGGATTTGTCAACACATTCAACCAGATGCTATATTCTAGCACTTATAAGATTTGTTAATAAAGGAAAAATTCAAGAAGACTTCCTCTGCAGTAAAGAGTTACTTGACACAAGCAGAAGAATAGATATATTTAATATATTATCTGCATATATCTGAGGGAGGGGGGGGAGATCTTTCTTGGAAGAATTGTGCTACCATTTGTACAGATAGTGCTGCTTCCTTGGTTGGCTTGATAAAAGGCTTTGTAACTCTTGTAAAAGAAAAAAAAATTGCCAATGTTGTTTCCACACACTGTTATATTCACAGAGACGTGTTGATGTCAATATCTCTTGAATCAGCTGAATAAGTTGCTGCAAAGTGGTGGAGAAAATATACTAACTTCTGGTGACAAGATTCTTCGATTTAAAAGAAAACTGAACTTGTGGAAAGATAATGCTGTAAAAGGGAATCTTGATATATTGGAATTACAGGCGGGACTAAAATGTGAAGATGGATACCAACAAATTTCAAGTTTTATTGTATTTCACCCAGAGGAGCTGTTGAAGAAAACCAATTATTAATTTCCATTCTTGTCAACAGAACTATACTAGTGGGTGAGGAATCCATTCTTTTGCACTTCCATTCATCCGCAGAAGCTAATTTTACAAGAATAACTTTGTGACTTACAATCAGATGATTCACTGAAAATGAGATTTAACGACATGGTTTTGGACAAATTCTGGATTTCTACTGAAACTGAGTATCCAGCAATTCATAGAAAAGCAACTAATATATTGCTGCAGTTTTCAACATCATACATGTATGAAGAAGCTTTTTCTTGTTTAATAAGTATTAAAAGTAGGGATAGAAATCATTTCTTTTCTTTGAAGATGAAATCTATGTATGTACATTGAAAATAAGAGCCCAAATTGAACAACATTCACGATCCAAAAAACAGGCGCAGTTTTCACATTAATATTTGTTATACATTATTATGCTAAAGAAATTTAAATAAATAGCTAAACTGATACTTATTTTTTGCTTTCATTAATGATCATTTTCATTAATGAATTTCATTAATTTTCATTAATTTCATTAATAAAAATATTCTTACATAGATGCTGCAGTTCCCTAGAACTTGAACGCTGTCACAAGGGTTCCATACGAGTGAAAAGATTGAGAAATGCTAATTTAGACCACGTAATGTACTTTTTTGGGGGGGAGGGGGATAATTTCAATATACCAAGCTGATGTAAGTGATATTAAGATGTAAGCCCTTAATTTTTTTTTTTTAAACTTTGTACAAAATCATTTAATAACTGAGTCTATCTTACATTTAAACCAATGCAATGTTAAATGCCATTAATTTAAGCTACAGAAAATTATAAATATGTATGATGCTGAATCAATACCATCAAAATAACAAGTCATGATTAGTCTGCATTTTTAAAAAGAGGGAATAATTAACAACCACAGTGAAAATTTCATACTGACTTCAAACCTGCATGGCTTGCTATTAAACTGCTTCAGATGTAATTATGTAAACCTTTTCTTAATTTTTATTACCTTGTTCACCCTGTGCAGAAGGTTCATTTGTTGCAGCAGATGCAGCCTGTGCACTTCCAGCTGCTGCTACACCTCGTGGTGGTAAGTCTGGAGGTGGATCGGGACTAGCATCAGGTGTTGATTCATCATTTTCTGTAATTAAAATAATATTACAATTAGAAAAGAATATTTAATAAATAAACTTAAATACATTCTTTTACATGATTAAAAGTAAAATCATAACATTCAAATTTTAAATAGAACTTTATTTCTCACTAATTTAAGGAAAAATTTCAGATTCCAAATAAAAATAATATTGCAAAACATAAAAAAAAGCATTTAAATGAAAATACTAATTATGCATATAATACAAAATTAAAATTTGAAATTTAAATAAATCTGAACAATTAACTTTGGCAAACTACACAGTCCAGTCACATTAATGTGACCACCACGTACTTTCCATGTCAGAGTTAAATAACCAATCACAGAAGGCAGGTGGCAGCACAGTGCAGTTGAGCGTACATAAAGGGTGTGTGAGGGCTTCGGAAAACATTTCAATCGTTGGCGTAATGCAGAAACGAAGCGATTTATCCGACTTCCAAAAGGGCATGATCATTGGCTTTCGGGCCAAGGGTGGAAGCATTTCCGAAACGGCTGAGTTTGTGAACTGTTCGCGTGCCGCCGTGGTAAAAGTGTACCGTGCATGGCAAAATGGGACTGTCCAAAATCAGCGACGTGGCAAATGTGGTGCACCACGGGCCATAGATGACAGAGGCGAACGACGGTTGCGGAGATGCGTTCGGGCAGATAGACGGGCTACCGTTGAGCAACTGACCACCAAAATGAACCAAGGGGCTACCAAAAGTGTCTCCCAAAGTACTATTCAGCGAACATTGCTGCGTCTGGGCCTCCGAAGCAGACGCCTGGTTCGTGCACCTATGCTGACTGCTGTTCATCGACGGCGAAGGCTAGAATTTGCACGCCAGTACAGCAGCTGGACGTCCACTGAGTGGCGACAGGTTGCGTTTTCGGATGAATCGCGTTTTATGCTCCATCGGACAGATGGACGTTGGCGTATAAGGCGTGAAACCTCTGAAAGGAACCACCCTGCAACCATTGCCGGAACGGTCCAAGCTGGAGGCGGGAGCATTATGGTCTGGGGAATGTTTTCCTGGCATTCTCTAGGTTCACTGATCATTGTGGAAGGCACAATGGATCAATACAAGTACGCATCTGTCCTTGCGGACCATGTTCACCCCTACATGCGCATTGTTTTTCCTCAGGATGATGGCATCTTCCAGCAGGACAATGCGAGGTGCCATACAGCTGCCAGTGTACGTGCGTGGTTCGAAGAGCACCAGGATGAGTTTACCGTCCTCCCCTGGCCAGCAAACTCACCTGACTTAAACCCAATCGAGCATCTGTGGGACCATCTCGATCGAGTTGTTCACGCCATGGATCCTCAACCGCGTAATCTAGCGCAGCTGGCCACGGCATTAGAGTCGGCATGGCTCAACATCCCAGAGAACACCTTCAGGGACCTATGTGACTCTCTTCCTGCACGTCTCGCAGCAGTCCGCTCTGCGAAAGGTGGTTATTCTGGCTTTTGACAGATGGTCACATTAATGTGACTGGACTGTGTAATTTAGCAGCTTTTAATTTATAATCCTCCCACCTCAATAAATATTCCACTTATAAAACCAATAATGAATTATAACAAATATTTTTGACAATTAATATTAAAATATTCAAGAGAAAAATACAGTAAGTCTGTAACACATTATAACCATTGAGCATAAATTAATACTGGGATGGAAAAATAAGAATGCATTTCTTCCTAAGTTGCTCTGATTAGTTAGTCATTGTCTAAAATGTTCACAACGATTTGAATCATGGATAAATTACAAATGTTTGTAATAGTAATGATTTTACAAACTACTACCAAACAAAAAATAAATGCTATCAATTTCATATTCAGTGCTTATGGCATGTTACATATTGCTTTTTAACCCAAAGGGCTATTAGTCTCAAAACAGCAATTTGGTCATTTCACTTTCTGAATTGATTCACTTTTCAAGCTGTTGCCACCAAATATTATTGCCATATATTATATTTAAAGAAACTAAATAATGAAGAATCTACATAAATGCATGAATGTTTCTTGCACTGTGAAAAAACAACTATACCTAGAGCCATCAAAATTTTAATAACGTAGTCTTCCAACTGAACATGGGCACTTAGGAGCCTGAATTTTGAATTTGTTTTATTATATATTTCAAACTTTGTAAAATTTTAATTTTTTATTAACAAATTCAATGATTTCAAAGCGAGCAATGGCAACACTGTACATGGGGAAAAAAGACAGCGTGAGACTGTGTATCAGAAATTCTAAAGATATGCTGTTTTGCTGTTCTTAAATATTTTGTGATATTGCTGTTGAATTGAATTTTATGTGGTTTAAATATAAAGAACATGACATTTTCAAAAAATATATACAAGTCTACTCATCAAAAATATATAATAGCCAAAGAATTTGCTGCTAATATTCTATAAAAAATCCAAAAATTATAGTTAAAAATGAAATTTTTGATCAGCAAGGGCGAACTTTCTGGCGGGTTTGACTGCCAACAATGATTTTTATGACAAAGTTTTTAAATTCTGCAAGATCTTCAAAAAAGTACTGCACTGCCAAATATGGTTAGATTTCTATATTTTCAGTTTCATATTTACATTAGTTTAACAGCCAAACTTTTTAAACTTCCAAGTGAGAAAAGCATTTGTAGCCATTTTGTGTATTGCTATATTTCCAATGATTTAAATGTTTTATCAAAAACACTTTCTCAGTTTTGCAATAACATTATAATCTATATTTAATGGAACTTTCAATGAATTTGTGGAACAGAATACAAAGGATTCTACAGCTTCAAAAAGGAAACTACTCAGTTAAAGTTAATAACTAAATATATTCCTGCAGATGAAACAATAATAAACAAGCAAAACTGTTATCAAAAGCAAACTTTATGTTACGAGTTGCTCAGCTTAAGAGTTCCTTTCTTCTGAAAGCCTTCAGTCAAAAAAATATTTGCACCAGGTGAAACACTATGCTCTGTCCTTTGAAGCTAATTGCAGTCAAATCCTTTTATGCTTTATTTATGTTACACTGTATTATATATACGGTGCATAGATAAAGTAGTGAGACTGATATTTTTAGTCCAAAGGGGCAATTTGCACAGAAGGACTATTAATTTTGTTTTGGTATTTTGCATTGATTCACTAAAAGCGTTGTTTCCTTTTCAAACTGTTGCCACCAAATATTATCGGCCTGCATTATATTTAAAGAAATTAAATAATGAAGAATTTGCATAAATGTATGTATGTTTCTCGCAATGTGATACAACAATGGTACCTAGAGGCATCAAATTTTGAATATTGAATGTTTCCACCCAAATATGGGCATCTGGAAGCCCAAATTTGTTTTATTATCTATTTCATATTTTGTAAAGCATTTATGAATTTTTTATTAAGAAACTCAATGATTTCAAAGCAAGCAATGGCAAAACTATATGAAAAAAAATTTTTTTTTATCTGCACACCGCGAGACTCTGTATCGGAAATTCTAAAGATATGCTCACTTCAAAATAATTTTGTGATATTGCTCTTGAACTGAATTTTATGGTTTATGTGCAAAGAACATGATATTTAATAAATAATGGTAATACACAAAATGTTAAGAACGCCCCTTTGGACATAATTTAAAATCCAAAACCTTTCAGATTTCCTTT
>KK113646.1:802707-839951 GCA_000611955.2 Stegodyphus mimosarum | reverse complement strand
ATTTCCTTTATATATATATATATATATATTTATTTATTTATTTATTTAACTTTAATTTGCAGCAGTTTGCCCCAAACTGTTTCAAAAAGCTTTTCATTGACTTGCTCTATAAAGAGCAACAATGATAATTGGCTTGAAGATTTCATATGATTTATGTGGCCTTTGAAACCTGCCGAATAAATTAGGAAGAACCTATTTTTAAGATCTTATTTAATAATAAGATCTTCAAATTTAGAAAACAAATTCATTTTAATAAAAGTATCACATTAAAACCACTCAGATTTTTGTGTGTGTGTGTGTGTCTGGTCTTATTATATTTTTTATTCAATTAAATTACAATCTCACATTTTATCCATCACTGTAATAACATTGGGAGGCAACACAGCGTTGAAAATGCTTTTGCCATTCTTCATAGGAGAGCTAAAATTCAGATACCGGAACTGCCTTCAGCTGGTTGGTAATGGCCCTTTTAATGTTTTCTAGCGTCCTAAAATTATGTCTTTTGAGGTAGGTTTTCAATCTTGAGAAAGAAAAAAATCAGAATAAACCAAAGGAGAGGGTTAAGGAGCCACATGGATGTTTCTACTTGCCAAAAACTCTCTAATTAAAAATGAGATAAGACAAGACACATTGCCATGATCTTCAACTAGTTCCGATTCTTGGTCTCACACACATTACTTTTTTTTTTTTTTTTTTTTTTGAAGAATTCCAAAAATTTGGCCTTAAAGGTGCAAAACTCTTTGGGAATGATTCCTTGGGCATCGAAAAAGAAAATCAGCAAGCTGTTGATCTTTGACTTACTCATTTTTGGTGGGCTTGAAGAATGCCATTTCTAGTTCCGACACTTCGTTTCTGGGTCATACTTATTTAAGACTCATCACTAGTAATGACACATTCCAGAAAATAAGGATAACTTTTAATTCACTTTCAAAAATCAAAGCACTTGTCCTTTTTCTTATTCTTTATTCCTACACAAGGTTTTTTAGAACAATTTTCACACAGATTTCCCTCATTCCCATTTCATCTGTCAGAAATCTGATAAATAGTACTAATATTTAAATTAAACTCTTTATTTCATCATTCTGATCATTATGACAGTCAAGTCATGATCAGGACTCACAAAATTCCAGATTCTGGCAACATTTTCACAGTTCTTTCAGTTGCAGGCTTTCCTCTATAAGGTTCATCTTCCATTTATATTCCCTTCCTTCTGAAAATGCCTTAAGCCACCTGAAAACCTAAACTCTTGACAAAATGGATCCTCCACAGGTCTGCTGACACTAAATGTTCTCTCACCCTTCCCTCCGAACAGGTAGCTCACAATTTTACCAAATAGAAGGCTAAAGTCTCATTACTTTATTTACACTGTACACTTTACAAATGTAAACTGATGTCACAATTTTGCAAATATTTACTTCTCCCAACCAGCAAGTAATGTTATTTTAACTTGCAAGTAAAGTTGATTGCCAAAGTCTAAAAATTTGACAGACTAAGACACATTGGCTTTTAATTAAAAACTATGTCCTTACTTAAGGTAAAAATAAGTACAGTCTGCTCTGGATATTGTTTTAAGATTACCTAGACAAGCATTTGAAATTATACAAGGTAATTTGCTGAAAAATTTGATTTCTAAAATCTAAATGAATGTGAAAGTCTAAGGAAAATTAAGGTTAATGAAGTAGAGGGGGGAAAAAAATTCTTGCCTCAAGAATTCTGAAATTGAATTACATAATACATCTGAAAGTAATTTCACAGATGTTTCATGAAATAATGAGTCTGAAAAAAAAAAAAAAAATCTTTCATGTATCACAGAATGGTAACGAAAAAGGGGTAAAATTCTGGCTTAGTATAAAAGAGAAGAAATGTAATTTGCAATGGGTTCAAAATATATTTATGCAGATGAAAAATTTGCAGCATTTTTATCACTGGAAGAAAAAGCTCTAAAAATCTGGTGATGATAGAAAAAATTTGAAATCGGAACACTTTATAAGGTAAATTATTAGTATTCCCATGACCCATTAGAAAAACAATGAAAACTTCTTGCAACCACTGTATTCACTGTGATTTAACCCCTTCGCGACGATTGTCACGTCTACGTGCCAGCAACGAACACACTCACTTCCCGGCCGACACGCAGGCGTGCCAGAGCGTTTTCCCGTTTAGTCCCGACTGTCACGTATTTGTGCCAGTGTCCCGGAACATTTTAAAAACTATAATTTCTACCACAAGATGGCACTGTATGTCCATATGGTTTCAAATACATGTACATTAGACCTTCTACTCGAAATGAGAGAAGCATGACTCACATACACGTGTTTCTGATTATATAAACAAAAGGGGAAATAAATGTTTCTGAATCGCCTGCTTTATGACGTCTCTTTAAATTCGCACGTGGTAGTTGTTTATTGTAAGTAGAGAAGTTTTATTTTCGCTAAAGCGTTGGGTATTTCGGTTTGCAGTTCAGTTTTTAGAAAATAATTAGATCTTGTTAGACGTAAATTCCTTCTGTTTTTACCGTTGCAATGTCGAAGCGTTGAAAATATTTAACAGAGCATGAAATAGCAGAAATGATGCAAAATATTTCAGATATTGACTCTGAAACAGATTCTGATATTAGTGATAGTGATACTATGATATATTCTGATCATAAAGAATCTGGCGAATCTAATGATGATGAGGACATTTCGGACATATGTATGCCGAGTACGTCGAAAGCAAGTACTCCTCCATGGTCATCCACAATAGAAAATTTTTCGGAATTACCGCTCCGTCATTATTCAGTACCCATCTTTCAGAAAAACTCTTAAATGGTATAAGAAGCTTTTCTTCAATATCATGGATATGGCTGTATTTAATGCCAATACTCTTTTCAACAAAAAAAGTAAAAAAAATCATCCTCTCCTGAATTATCGGCTTAATTTAGTTAATCAAATTATTTATCGGTATTCCTCTAAAAGCACCAATGTTAATATCACACCAAGATCAGCAGAATCATTAAATCCGCTCAGATTAACTGAAAGACATTTTCCAAAACTTTGTTCAGAAGATAAGAAAACGAGATCTTCTCGTTGATAAGAAAACGAGACGACGATGCTTCGTTTGTTCACATTCCCGGAAAAATCCTCCAAAACGGCAAATGAGTTATTACGAGTGCAAGGAATGTAACGTAGGACTGTGTGTAGATCCCTGTTTTCAAATTTTTGATACGTAAAGAGAATTTTAAGTAATATATTTAGTTTTCGGATGTATAATGTTAAAAGTCATAAAATGGTGAGTAATGAAAAAAAAATGTGTAAAATATGCATTTAAACAAGAAATAAGGTAATTAAAGTATGTATAAAAGTATCTATAAAGCCGTTTAAATACTCTATAGAGAATTATTAAACAATGCGTTGATACTTCGGAAATTTCATGGATTTAGGCTTAATAGCAAAAAAGCCCCCGGCCCTGGACGGACGCTCGCATAAGACACTGCCGGCCTCCGCGATAAGCGCGCGTTTGTGCTACTCGGCGCGAAGGGGTTAAACCCACTTTAAATGACCTGTGATCAGCGGTGTTATTGCGCAATCACTGGCAAGTTTAAATTTCTGAAATATGTAACCAAATTCATTTCAATAACTGCAAGTGTTAAAAAAAAAAATTACTGCTTTCATCATTTTTTGCTTCATCTCATGTGTGCTGTGCATTCAATCTGCACTCAATGTATTTATTATCATGTAATGTGTGTACTATCTATATAATGTTAAAATTGCTACAAGTTATCTTTCCAGAGTATAATGATTTCCAGAATTTCTTGTACTTCGCTATAATTTTGCAGAAATTAAATTTCTCTCAATTCTACTTAACTTTCTATTTTTAAAATTACAGTGTACAGACAACCAAGATAAATATCTTCATTCATTATTTTATATTTTTATTGCAAAGATGGACCAACTTGATGATTTTTAAATTTTCAAAACTTAATTTTGAAAATTTTCAAAAAACAGCACTGTATCATTGAAATCTCATTGTTTTCTACAATATTTTAATTGTTTATCTATAGAACATCAGCAGCTAATTTTTTGTTATGTATTTATACATGAGTTAATGCATATATATTTTTCCCACAAAACCCGAGAGTTCAAGTTTGGGAGACTTTCCTTGTACGTATAAAATTTTAAAAAGTAAACAATTACTCAAAGAAAGATTTTTTTTAATTAAAAGATCTCTATCTTACTTTTCACGTTAGCTGCAGCATTTGACCTGTCTCGTAACCTGCTTAAGCTATCAGATGGAGCTGTAGGCAAGCGAGGACGTCTGAAATGATTTTTTGAAACTTCATTATTGTAAAACATTTGTGGTATAAGATACTACAGAATTTAAATAGTCAAAGAAACAAATCAAAATTACACCACTTAAAATAAGGGGAGGGAATACTTACGAACTATCTGTATTTAAATCTCCCAAGTGTCTCATACAATATTTTATAGTTGAAAGCCAGTTTTTCATATCATTTGAATCATGAGCTTCAATTACGTACTCCATATGATTTTCAGTCTATAAGAGAAATAATTATTTATATGCCAATCATAATTCCATAAAATATTTTATGTATGTTTTAAACTTTTATTTAAAAATACAAAAGAAAACAATTAAGGACAGGAACTGCCAAAATACTCAGTTCATAAAAATATGATTATGAAACTTTTCAATACACTTTTTAACAAAAATGCAATCAGGGAACTAAATAAAAATATTAAAACTTCAGCAGATACCATCCCATACAAATATTGATGGTAATGAAAAAGCAGAGCTCTTAGCGAAGAGGTGTACAGAGTTATTTATTGAACAAAGTTTCATTTCTTTGGATTCCTTTAGAAGTATTTGAGAGAATCTTATGTCAGCTTACAACACAGAACTATTTATTAAATCGAAGGGTAAAATCTGGGAGAATGACTGGAATGAGTTCAGTCGCAGATCACATAGAGAGGCTGTGGCTAATTTCAGGCAGGGTACAGGGCCTGATTGCTTAGCTGAACATCTCAGCAGAATAGGCATACTGACTGATAGTCAATGCCCTATTTGTAAAACTGACACTATGAATGAGCAGCACTTGCTCATCTGTCTAGACCTTAACCCCAACTTATAACATAGTGATGATGTTATCGAACTGTATTTGCATAGCTAGGGATTGTATGACCTGAACACACAGTTGTTTCGCCTCCAATCACTGAGGACTTTTTTAGATTTTAATTGTGAAACTTTAATGTCTTAATTTTTTGATATTTTAAAGACTTGAATTTTAGTGCTGTACTTTTTAAATGTTTTTAATATTTTCATGATGTAATTTTGAATTTAATGTTTTGTTTTTGGTGAGTGGCCTAATGCAAATAAATTGATTCCCAAATAAATCCATAAGAAATAACAGCAACAATTTTCCATTGTTTATCAGAAACTGTTACTGTTACAGCCAGTACCACAATATGTTATGAGACATTTCATATGTCTCAGAACACTTTAGAATCTCATCTCATTTTATGTCTGAAAAAAGACTCTCTTTATCATTGCATTTATAAACATCTGTTCTTCTAAATTAACTGAAATGTCTCACATTGTTATTAAATAAGACAGGATGATGTAAACATGGCTACCGATAAAGTTCATTTACAACACTGTGTTTTGCTCTAATTCCAACAAAGAAGAAATGCTACAGAAGCATGTCGAAATTTAGTGACAATTTTTGGTGAAGATGCAGTTTTGGATGAAACATGCAAGAGATGGTTAAAAAAAATTGAAGTAAATGATTTTGACCATAATGATAAACCATGCTCTGGGCAGTTATCTTTGATCGATAATGATATTTATCGAAGTGAAGTTTCTTTATCGTGTGAAGCCCACGATAAAGAAAGATCCTTTTTTTGGCATCATCATAGATTGCATAAAAGCTTAATTCAACTCAACACACCATTTTGGGCCCTATTCGGAAATTAAGATTGGTCTATAAATATTCCAGATGCGTGCCTCATAAGTGAAAAAAATTTGCATGATCAAGTTGTCTTATGCACATCTCTGCTTCCTCAGAACAAAAATGAACCCCCTTTAGTCTGGATACTAACTGGAGATAAAAAGTGGATTACCTGCAAAAAAAAAATCTTTAGGAAAAGAACATACTGTACGCCTGGACAACCTGGCCCCTCAACCTTTTAAAATGAGTTTAAGCCAGAACAAAAGAATGTTGTATATATGGTGTGCTGTCCGAAGGTTTTGAAGCTTTTGAAATCCAAAGAAAAGCTCAATTCAGAGATACACTGTCAGAAAATGGCTGATTTAAACAAAGCAGTCAAGACAAAGAAGTCAAATGTTCCATACAAACTACATCATTTCGCATTATGATAATACCAGACCACATATTGTTTTGGTGACTCATCAGAAAATCACACAGCTAGGCTGGAAAATTCTGCCTTACCTGCCATACTCCCCAGAACTAGCAACCTCTGATTATCACATGTTTCTATCCTTGCAAAATTTTTTTGAAGGGAAAAATATTCAAAACTGAAGTAGATGCCAGTTTTTGCCTCCAAGGATAAGACGTTTTTCAAAAATGATATCTAAAAATTACCACCAGACTGGCAAGAGGTTATAAATAATGATGGAAATTATATTAACAACAAATACTTTTAAAGATATGAAAAATGTCTTATTTTCTTTCACTTTGCTGACAGACAAAATTTTTCGGTAGACCTTATATTATGACAGACAGGAAATAAATTCTACATACTTTCTTTTGGCAAGTTCTTATTTGGGAAAAATCCCCTATTAAGTTTGGATATACGAGCCAGTTGACCTTAGTTCTCCACAAATGCATCCCTCTCCTTAGACAGATAGCCTTACTGAGCTTTGCCATATTCAAACAAATGCAACTCCCATTATGTTCAACGCTGCCAATCCTACTTTCTGATTACCTGCACTGCATTCCCTCCAATTTGAACGTATGGTACAATTGCTGCATTTTTAAGTAAATGCGATAGCAACGAACCCACGCAAGTACATACCCTCATCTGTTTTAAGTCAGGGGTGGCCAACGTTTTTGGAAAGTGCGCCACTATCTGAAAAAAAAAAGTTACACATGCCACTTCTAACTTTTCTAATATACTAAAAAAAATATAAAAAGGTGAAATAATAGGCTGATTATGGGATTTCTTTTACATAAGTAGCGGACATTTAAAAAATAATATAATAAATTAAAACAAACATACAAACTAAGGTTTTTATTGTTAATAAACATTTTTAAAAGTCCAATCAGTTAGTTATGTATAAAATAAAAATGAGAAATTTGAAACGCTTAATTCTAAATAACTATTAAATAGTCAGTACTTAATTAAGGTGGCTTTTGAATATGTAGTTTTTTTGTTTTTAGGAAGCCATCTATATTAGGATTAGTTCTTGAAAACCCTAAAAACATTAGGTGTTTTAGGAGCATATCAATTAATCTTGAACGATATTTTGATTTTTTTTATTTCCATAATAGAAAACATTTGTCCACAAACATATGTTGATCTAAACCTATAAAAATATCTGACAGCTAAATCATGTAAATTTGGAAAATTGCTTATTGGTAAACATTTTTGAAATTCAATATAATCTGGATCACTTGCAGTTGAAATAAGTTCCTTATATTTGCTTTTCAGTGTAGTAGGCTGCTGTTGATCAATAATTTTGATTCGGATTTCAGTTAGGTAACAATTAATGCCTTACAGAGAAATTGAAAAAAAGTTTTGTGAAAATATCAGCAGTTTTTTTATCATCTTGAAAATCACCAAACCCTGAATGAATCATGTAAAATGGATATTAAATTCTTAAATCTAGTTAGGAGTATCTTTTGGACTTTGGTAGCTAGTTCCTGCATTAATGTGAAATATGTTAATTTTTTTGCTTCGAAATGGAGACAAAAAAGCAAAAGTTTGTTCAAAAAAGAAGATACACGACTAGCTAGGGTAAATACAATCTGTTCACAGTAATCTTAAATTTAAATTATTTAAATGTCCCATAATGTCGGTGAGAAAAGCTAAATCCCATAGCCAATCTTCATTTTTGAGTAGCAAGTCCTCACTGGGCAGTTTATTGTTTTCTTCCAAATATTTTAAACACACTTTCTCAAATTCTGTCCCTCAATTTAGTTCGACTTAGAGAAAAGTGCCGGAGTGTCACTATATAGTGAAATAAACCTTAATTAAAATTCAAAGAGCCATTATATTTATTTTAATGTCTTTATGTATTGTATCTATCGGTAGAGTTGATACAGATGATGATATTTTTCCAAATCTTCCATTTTTTTCACCAAGTCTTCGTATGCCACTGTTAAAACTCCACCGTACCACACTGTGGCATGCGTGCCATGGGTTGGCCATCCCTGGTTTAAGTACATAAGGACATAAAGACTGTACATTTACACAAACGTTGATTTTTCTACACAGAATTCTGTAAAAATGTAAATAATGGCCACATAGATTTCTTGTTTTCTCCTAAAATTTCTTCTTTTTTATAAAATAACGTTTTTTGTTTTGTTTTGTTTTTTCATGAACAAAACCTATGAATCATAACAACAGCCAAGCAAGCATTCTTTTCTTAAAATTTTAATACACAATGAAATATCAAAAGAATTGAAGTTTTTGACTCTTTTCTCTCTCTCTCTCTCTCTCTATATATATATATATACATGATAAAAATTATGTAAATCAGCTTTATGATTTAATTTAAGAATAGCCTCTTAATTCCTCATTTTTAATTTGGGTATTTTGTCTCTCTATTCTAAAAATAATCTGTGTAATTTCAAGATTAATCTATGTCACAGAGCTTGCATAATGCTGATGATGTAGTTATTTCAGAACCTAAACTTTGAGAACTGAAACAACCTTTCTCTTAACAGACTGCCATGTTGGATAAATGTGCACTTTCAGCTTCACCCTCTGTGCTGCTTGGACACAATTTTTGCTGTTCTGTCTTCCTATTGCAAGAGTATCAAAAACGTAAATGTGCCTATTCTAATGTAGCCACAAATACCAATTTAAATAAAAATGGAATGTAATCTACCTCAACTGCCAAGTTTCTTAGATGCTCAACATATAAGCATACTATGGAACCAGAATTCTTCCTCTTTAATATGGATATATGTTCAAGGCTATCAAATATCTATAGCATCAACACTGCTAGTACGTCTTTTTCTCTTTTTCAACATGTATATACTAGGTGTCAGGAAAGAAGTGATGAAAATTATCCAAATTGCATAATGGTTTACATTGCAGCAAAGAAGAACTAAAAAAATTTTTTTTCACGAGAAAGATTGGCACAAAGTGGACTTGACCTTTTTAGATTTCTGTGCCTAACTTACGAAAATGACGGATCTACATCACACCAGTAATGTGTTTGAATGTATAGTATGAGATAGAGTATTACCTAAACGTAGCCTTAACTACAAATGCTACTCACATTGAAGTGTACTAAACTACACTTTTAGTTCTTCCCCACTATGTAAAGCCCAATGCAATAAACACATTCACTTCAGATATACATATCATTCTTTCTTATCACTTCTTTCCCATACATCCTATATATTATATAAAAAATTCAGAATCTTAAAAGGCAATACAATTATTAATTCTGAGGAAGAAAATACATAAAATATATGCCAAAAATTTACCTTCAGCACAAAAGTATTCTCATGATCTGGCATTTCCAAAGCAGTAGTTTCTCGAGCTTCAGTTATCAAAAAACAGAAAAGGCCACTACGAGGTTTCACTGACTGCAAGATTTTTCAAATTATAGATGTGTTGTATTATTTTTTAATAAATAATAATTATATGAAAACACCTACATATAACTTTACAGGCTTATGAAATACATATTAAAATATTTATAAATTAACAAAACTTTCCACCCTCTTAATGAAATAAACAACTTTAAACTGAAACAATTCAAAGAAAGAGTATTTAATCTTTAAAATTTAAATGGCAACAATATATAAACCTTGAGTTACTTAATTTAAAAATATAAATAAATGGCCATCAAATAAATAAAAACAGCAAATAAAATGCAATATCCTATTACTTTAAAATAAGTACTACATAACTAACAACTTTGAAATATGAAAACCTAGAAGATTCTTGCATGAAAAAACAGGAAGTTTTTGTACTTAGGTGACATTATTAAAAAAAAAAAAAATCCAACTTGCCTTAAGTTCACCTTATAAAGCATAATTCGGGTTAATGAACTATGCAATTCTGATGTATATATATATTAACAGTAATTAATGATTCTAAATTTTATGTTCATTTACTAATTTTATGTTATAATATTTTTACACTCTTATACTGAGAAAATTCTGAACAAAGAAGCACAGTGAGACTTTTCAACAGAATTCAGAAATGTAAGTATACATGCATGTACATATGTACATATAAGGGTAGATCAAATGCAAATGGAACAAAAGCCACAAAATGAAAAGATATTATTTATTTTCAAATGTAATCATGAAAATTACACAAGCGCTTATTCCACTGTTGCATCAAGTAGTGAATACCTCATTCGTAGAAAGAGTCTGGCTGAGATTGAAACCAGTTTCAAACTGTGTCCATGACTTTGCTGTTCAAGTGTGGGTCATATGAAAATAGAACAATGGTCATAATTTGATATTTCTGTGTGACTGCCACAAAAACTGTGTGCAAAGGAAGTACAACAGCTAAGAAAGACAAACCATATTGCGGAATGGACATACCCTAGCTAATCGCGCACAATAACGATATGTGTTGGTGGTCAGCCAACACTGTCATCCGACAGACAATCATTTGTCATTTCATTCATGTCTGCACAATGTTTGTGACTAAAAAAGAGAAACATGGTGTTATTCGTTTTTTAGCAGCAGAAGGTGTTGAAGTTCGTGAAGCGCATCGGTGAATGAAAACAGTGTATGAAGAACACTCACTGTCACTGACTTGTGTACAAGACTGCCACAAGTTTTCATGATAGATCAGAAGCTTTGAATGATGATCCGAGACCTGGTCAAAGTCATATTGTCATCACAGACTCTTTGGTGAATGAAGTTGACCAGATCATTCATCCAAACAAGACGATGCACAATAAAGGACATCTGCAAGAAGATGGGTATGAGTTTCAGTTTCGTTTACATCATCATTACAGACAAACTGCATTACAGGAAACTGAGTGCACACTAGGTGTCGCCCAGTCTCGTAGACAATCAAAGGTGGCTTTGCATGGGATTGTCCTTGCAGCATCTTCTCTGATATTGTGCTGAGGATAATTTCTTGGACAGCGCCTGTCACAGGTGATGAATCCTTGTAACATCAGTACCAACAAGAAAACAAACGACAAAGCCAACAGTGGAAGCATCCCAGCTCTCAACCTCCAAAGAAGTCCAGGATGATGCAGAGTAAGGGCAAAATCATGCTTTTTTTTTCCAGTATGAAAAGCCTGCTTTTCATCATGTTCCTGGCCCCAGGTCAAGCAATCAATGCTGCGCAGTAATACAATACACTGGAATATTTGCATGCAACAATCAAAGCCAAGTGGCCAGGTATGTTGTCCTCTGGATTGATTTTCCTCCAAACAATGCGTGGCCACATATGGCCACTCGCAGACTGAAGATGCTTATGCGGTTTCGATGGAGTGTATTGGAACACCCATCATACAACCCCGACCTTTCGCCATATGACTTTCACACCTTTGACCTGCTAAAAAGGGCACTGCGAAGTTAACATTTTCACTCAGATAGCAAAATCATGGACACAGTTCAAAACTGGTTGCAATCTCATCCAAACCCTTTTTACAAACAAGATATTCACTGCTTGGTGCAACAATGACACAAGTGGTTACATAATTTTGGCGATTACATTAGAAAATAAATACCTTTTCATTTTGTTGCTTATGCACATACATACATACATATGTGTACACACACATATGTGTCTGAATTTCATCCGAATAACACAGAAGTACCAGCAAAGCTTTTCTTTGTCAGAGTATTTTTAAATATGATGGAAATTAAATGAGTAATTAATGTACATACTACTGCATAGTTAAACTTAGTAATTGCCATTTACAGTTGTAAAACAAAATTATATACAAATATAAACTGATTAAACATTGTTCGCATCTTTAAAAAAAAAAAAAATCTACAAATATCTATAGTGAATTAACAGAATTCAGATCAAATCAAATTTAATAAAATTGTTCTGAAATTCACTAGGGGTAAAGGAATGAATTTGCATAATTTAAGTTTCCTTAATTCAATAAATTTCTTATATTGGATGGGGGGCATTTTCTTTAGTAAAGAAACATTGAATTAAACATTGAAACATTTTAAACATTGAATTCTTCTTGGTGAAATTTATATTTTAACCATTACACTAAACCTGTAAAATAATGGGATATTTCACTCCTTTTACTGTTAAAAAGTATTTTCCCCATTAAAAACTATAACAAAATTTACTTCAGTGCATGAGCAAACTTTTATAAAAATAATATTACATTTTTTTTTTTTTTTGAAAGTTTTGAACAAAGGCTATTTACAGTATTTTTGGGCTCAAGTTTGAATCCGTAAGTCATGGACACTTGTGACTGTCTTTGAGAAATGAGGATGCTTTAAATTTATAAATCCAAATTTCTTCTTAAGACATCTGAAGTATTCAAACAGTAATAATTTCCGCTTGATGAACAGTTCCTTGCTGCCTATTTATGTCAACGTATGAAATAAAATTAATACTTTTATTTGAACTACTATTTTGATGGCAATAGTTGTGCTTTTTCTTCATACATCATAGGAAAAAAATTTCTTATTTGCAATCATCATCGAATCACATACAATTAGGGTAACTATGCCTATACGCATACACTTCAGACTTACCTTTGGCGGGGAATAGAATTCTAACATGTAACCTCCAGTAGTTTTAACTAATACAAGTCTGCATTTTTCCCATTTCTGTCTCCCATCCAGATAATCACCAGTTAAATAACTTACAATGCCTTCCCGAACACATTCAACTATTATTTTCGTCAGCTTTGTTTTCTCATGTTTATCACACCGTGTACGTCTATCATGGTGGTGCGAAAGTTCAACTTCATCAGAATGTTGTTTATGAAAAAGTCCTTTGCCGCGTTTCAAACCTTTAAAAGATAAACGCCTAAAAAAAGCTCTGTGGTGAGTTTTTGGAGATTCTCCTTCAGGATCTGATAGATCACTATAGTCTTCATGATTAGTCACTAATCCACGAATATTCTCCTGAGAATTTTCTTGCGTTTTAGGTCTAGTTCTAGGAGCTTCACCAGCACTTGCTACATCTTGAGCACTATGACCATTAGAAGATACCGAGTTTTCACCAACTTTCTTTTTCACTTCTAAATCAAAATATTCGATGAAGAAGTCAATAAATTTTTTGCTGATTTCCTGGTTACTTACAATCTTTCCAAGATTAGGATGATCATTTATAAACAAACGATAACTTTGGGCGAAATCTACGGCAGCGACTCGAGCATTTTTCTCACAAAACTCGGGCCAGAGAGCTTTTTCGTCGGTATCACCGTTACTTGTAGCAACTGCAGCCATGATCACTGTATAAAGAAAGGCAAAAATTTATCATAACTACTTTGGAATTCGACAAACGCACACATGACTCAAAATTCTATTCCGCCTAATTTAAATGCCATCACACCACCGTCTACTAAGCAGCCATACTTAGTTACGGAAGTAACTGCGTCTGCGCACAACTATCAGCACAAGTGGGGGAGCACAATGCGTATTGATTCGTTAATACAGCCAAGCCATTTAACATAATAAAATTCTTCAAAAGCACCTGTTCTTCAGTTCAAGAAATATGCTTTCCAAAATCGGTTTTGCAAGTTTGCTCCTGCGTTTAGCAATCAAATGCAAATCCAACATTTTCTTTTTGTAAAAGAAGCATTACCAGCTTGTTTTCAACATAAATACGCGCAAATAAAAAAGAGAAAGATAGATCCGCAGACCTCTCCTACACCTAAGGATGCCCTACTTCTCCAACAGAATTAGGAAAACTTGGTGAAGGTGAACAAAATATGAAAATTGCATCAGATCAATTACGCTGTAATAAAATAAATATAAATCCATTTACAAGCAAAAGCGAAACTGTTAACGCTCAAAGAAATCGAATAGTAAAAGAAGCACAAAGAAACTCCTTGCGCTCATGCAGAAAAGGTTTCTCTATGCCGAACACCAAAGAATCAATTTGGATAACACCTACTAAGATTTGCAAAAATTCAGACTCCGAAAAATGAAAATTCCTCAATCAAATCGATTTAACTCTAAACTCTGAAGAAAATATGAATCATCCTCAAGTAATACCGAAGAAGTGAATGTCGAAACAGAAAAAATTCATCCGATCGTTTTTTTCCCAAGACTCAACTGATTCACTGAAAATTGATGAAATATGTTTCATCAATCCGAACAATATCCGAAATGGAAATGATTCTCCGAACAATATCCAATATTTCATATATGAGAAATTTGTGAAGATCATTATGAAAGCCCTATCAGTTTTTGTGAATGCTAAAAATACAAAAGATTTCAGAAAATTCACAAATATCATGAAAAATAATAATACTTCTTTCCATATTTATCAGATAAATAGCGATAAAAATGAAACAGCAGTTTTGAAAAATCTATCAAATTTGATTAGCGAAGAGGCAATTTACAATGACCTTGAAAGCAGAAAATAATTACTCAAATACTAAAGTTGGGCAATTCATGAATAAGAAGTAAAGCTCCTTATCTACTTCCTTAAGAAAAATCCACCTTCCAGCTAATCCTTCTAGTAAATCCATCATCCATGTTCAGTTTCAATGCAAACATAGATAAGTTCAACCCAAGAAAATACCACGTCAGTGCTACAGACGGCAGAATTATGAACACACAAAATATGCATGCTGTTCTTGTAAATGCGGTGAAATTCATAGAAGCAAATTTTGCACACTAATCAAAAGAGAAACTAATTTGTACTTTTTGTGAAGATAATCACGTTAACAGCTACCATGGTTGTAGTTGCGGTTGCACCAGGGATAAATAGAAAGGGCTAGGTCATGGAGCCTCATGGAGGGTTTGAAAAACTGTATCTTTCAAATAGTTGCAAACGTAAGTTTTTATTTTGTTCATACATTCTATTTTTACCTTTGAATGATGTGAGTTGAATTTCATTTTGACGTATTTGTAACTGTACGAATTTTAGTACTTAATTTAGGGCATCAGTAAGATATCGCTCTCATTCAAATTTTGAGCTTAACGATTCAACGTTTGGACAGCTTTGTGAGATTTTGCATCTTTTTACTGTATTATTTTGAGGATTTCATTGGATTGTTTATTCATTGGACGATTATCCTTAGATTATTCACACTGCTTACTTTGAGCTGGTAGGTTGCTCCTGCGCTTCTTGACAATACATAAGTTGTTTTCGAACTGTTTTCATGGTTAGGGCAATGTTCTTTGCTGGAAATACCAGTTAGGCATCGTCTTTATCATGGATTGGATACGTGATCGTGAGAGTATCGAGAAAAAGCTCGCCACTGGCAGTTTGGATGAAATTAAATGCCTTTTAACGCATCTGAGTTATACGAAACATCAGTTAGATAATGGCGCCTTGCAGGTCACCCCCCATATGCAGAATATTCTGCTCGATTTGATAGCCACGTTGCTGCTAAAATTGCAGAATAGGAAGGAATAGGCCACAAATTAAGTAATACACAATCGCTTGAAAATTTAGCTGAAGCCGAAAAGCTTCAGCAACACCAACCCAACGATAATGAAGGGTGGATCAAACCAAGAGATATCACAAACGCACACTCAGCGAAAGTAGTTCAACATCAATCACTTCAACAAAAAACAAATTTGCAGCGTTATCCGACGAAATGGAAACTAATGCAGAAACCATCGTTAGTTCATAGAAAGATTTATTTATAAAGCCTAGAAAAAAAGCGAACAAAATCCCACCGATAATAGTTTCAGATTTCATCAATTGGAAAGCTTTACGCGAAGAACTTAAAACGATCACCACAAAATTAGAAGGAGATTTCAAAGGTAGTGATGTACAAATTAAAGTTAAAACCACTGATGATTACCGTGCAGTCACCAGATTTCTTACGGAAAGAGAATTGCCGTATCACACTTTTCCCCTCCCTAAAGAAAAACCAATCATGATTGTGATTAGAAAACTCCCATTTTTTTCAGTCCTGAAGACATTAAAGAGGATTTAATCAACAAAGGAATGCCAGTACACATCGTCAAGCAGATAACACGACGTCATGGCGAGGAAATGAAAAAGCTCTTCTTATTTCTAGCGTAAGTCGAGCGCAGTGTTCAGGGTAAACAAATTTTCCAACTAACCCATGTTTTAGATCTCGGCATTGTTGTAGACACTTTCAAGGCCACTCCTGGCCCCAAGCAATGTCCTCGTTGCCAGAGATATGACCATAGTACGATTCACTGTCTCCACAAGGCTCGCTGCCTAAAATGTGGAGAATTTCATAGCACGCATTTGTGCACTAAAGGCAGAAGTTTACCAGACAAATGCTGTCTCTGTGGGTGTCCCCACATTAGTTCATATCGCGGATGTACAATGCACCCAAATAATATCCAAAAGAAATTTGCCGCCAAAAAAGTACAACCAGAAAATCCACAAAAATCCAACACCGACACTCCATCTCTGGACTTAGAAAATTTCCCACCGCTGCCTGCCAAGCAGATGCCAAAAAAATAATAATAAGGAGGATCAGCTCTCAGCCAATAACAATGAAGTTGCCACCAAAGAAGACACCGAGAACAAACCAGGATTTGCATAATGGCTAAAAGACACATTCAACATTATTGAAAAATTATTTCAAAAATTTTCTAAAGTCAAAACGCTCATGGTTAAAAACCAAGTTGGCATTGAAGCCGTTGACATATTATCTAACCTACACTATGAGTTCTAGGCTCCCAAGAATGCAACATCATTTTCACACTACTGTCCAAGCAGTTTGAATATAACGTTTTTAATGCGAATGGACTCAGTAACAAGAAGATTGAAATTCAAGATTTTCTTATGCATAACAACATAGACTTATTTCTCGTTAACGAGACGCATCTCAGAAAATGTGACAAGTTTAAAATTCATGGGTGTAAAACCTTCCGCACGGGCAGACAGCATAAGCGCTGTGGCGGCACACTCATCGTAGTAAGAAACTACCTACAATCAACAGCGTATGAAATTACGGCACTCACCTCTATTGAAAACACAGCTATCATAATACATTCAAAAACAAATGATCCTTATATCTTCATTTCGGCGTACAGTCAGCCTCAGAATACTATTACAAACTCGGATATTCAGAATCTTATGAATCACAATCTTCCCACAACTGTGGCTGGTGATTTTAACTCGAAACATTTCTCCTGGCACTCCAGAAGAAGTAATAGTAATGGAAACACTCTGTATGATTTCTCTCTCATAAATGACATCAAAATTGACTGACCAAGGGAACCCACAAGATATCACTACACTAGCATCTCAGAAGTTCTTGACATAGTAATTACAAAAAATTTCACTCAAATTTTCTATTTAGAAGTTAAACAGCAGTTAACATCCGACCATCTTCCTGTACTATTCACAATTTTTGGATTTGAAAAAGAACAACCACTTGAAACCACTATTAACTGGGAAAAATTCAACCATCACTTGGAGAAACTACCTGCACACCCCGGCTCTTGCAGATATTGTTGATACAGAAGGCACAGATTAACAAAATTAACAGCCGCATACATGCTGCACTTGATAAATCAGTTAAAATCATAGAAGACACATCCACAGAACTTCCAAATCATATTATTGAGAAAATTAAAGATAAAAATAGAACAACTAAGCAGTGGAGAAGAAGTGGAAATCCTGCAAGACTCTCCTTAATACAAAATCAGACATCTTAATCAATGGCTAATGGACTATCGCACAGAAAGATGGGATAATTACCTAGATAGTTTAGAATTTGATCCAAATAACACATGGAAAATTGCTAAAGCACCCAGAAACTCTTCGCCAAAGCACATTGGCCCCACTGAAACCTCAAATGGAATGGCCTATTCAGAAGTAGACATGGCAGAAGCATTTGCCTCTCATTTGGAATCTACTTTCACAACTTATAACACACATGATGAAGAGATAGAAAAAGAGAGATTATATTAGAGATTTTATTATTCATCTGGACTACCAAATTGGCACTTCACATATCACCCCTACTTCTCCATGAAGAATTGATGAAATCATTAAAAAGCTTAAACCCAGAAAAGCCTCTGGCTATGACAGAATTTCGAAAAAGCTACGAAAAGCACTGCCATAAAATTACATAATTTTAATCACAAATATAATAAATGCCTGTCTACGCTTAAATTATTTTCCGCTACCATGGAAGCATGCTCGTATCATTACATTACTCAAGCCAGGAAAGAACCCAAAAAATATCAATTCTTGCCGTCCAATTAGCTTATTATCAAGCATGGGAAAATTTTTGAAAGCATACTTCAAAATAGATTGATTAAACATCTAGAAGTTAAGCAAATACTTATGAATGAACAACATGGTTTCAGGCCAGGTCATAGCACCCAGCATCAACTTCTAAATATTACAGAATTTATTGCAGAAGCATTTTCTAAAACATCAGCTGTTGCAGGTTGCTTTCTGGATTTAGGAAAGGCGTTCGACAAGGTGTGGCATGAGGGTTTACTCTTTAAGCTACACCTTGCACGACTACCCATTAATTTTATAAAGCTTACACGCAGCTACTTGAAAAATAGAACTTTTCAGATTAAAATCAACCATACTCTTTCATCCAAGAAAAGAATTAGAAGTGGAGTGCCTCAGGGCAGTGCGCTGGTACCTTACTACTTTGCAATATTCATTAATGACATGCCACATCCATTAAATGCAATGTTTTCTTATATGCAGATGACACTGCAATTTTAACTAAGTCTCTACAGCCGCAACTTGCTATTAGCAAACTGAAAACCTCTGTTAATATAATAGCCCATTTTTGCAAAATTATGAAGCTTAGGATAAATCCCACCAAAAGTCATATCTTGCTTTTTAGAAGGTACAAGAAATACACCCCTGTTCAAATCAACATAAAGACTAATGATCAAACCATCCCTGTTGTTACTTCCACTAAATATCTTGGAATTCATCTGGACTCCCAGCTTCTGTTCAAGGAACAAACATCTGCTTTATGCAATACCCACTTGGGCAACTGTTTGCAACACACACAGAAAAAAGTTTCAAATGTTTCAAAATAAGATACTTAGAGAAATAATCAATGCACTTTGGTTCATAGGAAATTTGCAAATCCACCAAGAGATCAAAGCAAAACCAATAGCTGACCAAACTCTTTCTACCAGCCACAGTTTCTTTACAAGAAAATTAGAAATTGCAGCAAAAAGGCCACGCTCAATATTCCGTAATAACAAATGTGATAATTTCTGTGAATGTTTTGTAAATTTTGTAAATATGAACTTTGCGTAACTTATTTTGACAAAGATGGACTTTGTGTTACTGCGGCAAAGTGTTTTCACTGTGTTCAACAATTTATTCAACTATATAATCAAGATTCAGTATTTGTGTAATTTGTGCTTCATATTTAACCTTTTATATTTATTCTTCATTTTACTATTTTTATATTTACGCATGGATTTTGATTCCATATTCAGGACTTGAACTTTTTGCAAAGCATGTGTTTTATTAAAAGAACACCTGAAAAGATAAAAAATTCTCATTTTAGCAAATTTATTCTTCAAATTTAGTATTTGTGACATTTTTCTGAGCACAGCAATAATAAATATGCCTATGTTACTTGCTTTTTACTGCCAAAATTGCCAAATTTATCTAAACATACCAACGTCATTCGTCATCGCCAGCTCGACGGCTTTCCAGACTTTCATCACTGATATGTATAAGAAGTGCATGGATGAGTTCACCTTAATGGAGGAGCCCTTAGCTCTGTGAGTTTTTACTCCAGAGCCATAGGGTACTTAAATCCAACGCTATCCGGTAAAAGCAGATTTGCCTGCTAAGTGCCGTTGTATCCAATTAACGATACCGATACCGAAGATATTGCTGTTCTATTCTTTTTTGTTTAAGAGTAAGTTATGCTTTGTTTTTGAGACAAAAGAAAAACATCTTTTTGTGATATTTAAAGATGAACATACTGAGTTTCGATGCGCTTACGTAGTAATAAATCTGTTTTATCAAACAACTTTAAGTTTTAATGAATTTGAATTAAATTTGAGTATTTTTGAGAGGCCATTATTTGTCAGAGGGTGTTAACCGGAAGTAATCTGACGTGTCTGTACTGCACCTGGTACAGACCTGGTACAGGTATCCCAAATTAATTTTAATCATACATATTTGTTTTCTAATAATGTAAATATTTAAAATAATTTGTGTTTTATATATATATAGTTTTAGCCAATTTTCCTTTTAAATTCTATATTGTAAAGTATCGTTCATGTAATATGTCTTTTTGTGCTGTAGCAACATGCCATAACACTTATAGAAATACGAAAGGAAGAGATGTTCTATTTCATGCTTTCGCAAAGGACAATTTGCTTTTGACGAAAGAATGGATACATAAATGTCGAAGACAGGATTCTATTAATGTGAAAAACGCAAGAATTTACAGAGAACATTTTCTGTACAGTGATTATGAAGGTGACATGAGAAATCGATTGCCGAAAAAGAAACTGTTGAAATGAAATGCTGTGCCGAAAGTAAATTTATCGTGTGCAGTAAACGAAATAACACCAAGAAATCGGAAACAGGCGAAAAAGAAAACTAATGCAGAGTGTTTTCTTTTGAAAGACTACACGAATTAAGCCTAAAGAAAACTCATTTTGAGACCGAAAACGAAATTGAAGCTGACAAAAATAAATCAAATGTGAATGATTTTGAAATAAAACTCACAAATGATAATGCCCTAAGTGTCAATATCCCTGAATGCTTTAAGTGTAAAGATAAACAAGAATGCATTGAAAATTTGATGATTGAAATAATATCCTTAGAAAATTGTAATAAAATATTGAATAATAGAAAAAAGAAAAATTATAGAATGTTTGCTTAGCGACAAAGAAGGTGGACGACATTTAGAAAGAAAGTTGTATCAGAAATTCAGAAATTAAAATCCCAAATAGCGAAATTTAGGGAAAAAATAGTACTGATCGGAGAATTTGGAAAAACGTCACTTCCGCACGGAATTTCCACTTCATTTTCCGCCGACGGAATTTGAAGGGGTCAGACTCGCTTTCCAGTCTGTTGTCGAGTGGAAAGAGTATCCCACCTGGTTTTCCGTTATCGATCTCGATCGATGTCCCCTTGTCTCCTTCGTTAAATCGATGTCTGGTAGCTCTCTTGTCGTATCAGGTCTTCATCTTCTCCGTCGTCATGTTGATTCGCTCTTACTCAAAATTGTGCATCACTTCAAATCGTGCCTCGAGAACTTCGATGATGTCCAAACGGTATCACCTTGAACTGCCAAAGTCCTTGTTCAGTAGTAAATGCCGTCTTTTGTCGGTCATCAGGATGTATTTCTACCTGCCAATACCCACTCTTTAAACCAAGTGTCGGAAACCACTTTCTTTAAAGAGTGTCCAGAATGTAATCAATTCTAGGAAGAGGGTAGCTGTCTTTCCTCGTAACCTCATTCAGCCGGCGATAGTCAACGTAAAATCTTGTTAAACAGTCTTTTCTTTCTGACGAGGACAATGGGAGATACTCATAGACTTTCTGAAGGCTCGATGACATTGTCTTCTTCCGTATCCTTTACAAGTTTTCCTACCTCTTTCTGTCTAGCAATAGGTAGACATCTTGAATGCTTCTTAACTTACCTTCAAGAAAATTTCTGGGAAAACCCCTAAAAATGCGTTCTAGAATGTTCTTGCTACGTCTATGATATATCGTTAATTTTGTCACCAAATATTGCCGAATGTGGGATTTCTTGCCAAATCTGGCAATCTTAAGCTTACCATTGAGTCACGCTGCTCATCCAGTAGAGTTCTCTCTTCGCTTGGCTAGAGGAGCTTGGTTTTCGACTCACTTTGCAGGGAAGCTATTTCACCGCGCAGCCGCTGCTCATTTCGCAACGTAAAGATGGTAAATACAAATAAGAGTGCATGAAAAGAAAATATTTTAAAATTAAAAAAAATTGCAAAATTTCAAATAAAATTACATAAAATAACGCTTAACTTTAATTATGCAGCAGTTTATGCTAGGGACTGAAACATATTTTTCCTTCTTTCACCACAATTATTTTGATTGTGGGCACAAAATTCATGAAAATGAAGAATTTTATTCAAATGAAACCATACATTGAAGAAGAAACAGCGATTGCCGCATTACTGTATCGCAAAATTTAAGTCCTAATGCGAAAGGAATGGTCACTGAGTGTATGCAGGATAAATGGTGAACGCGATATTCACAGCTCCCGTGGGACACACGGAGGGTTCGTCATAGGATGTTCTAAGGCCAAACGATAATTTTTTTTTCAAAAACGATTTCACTTATGATTGAGGATTAAATTCTCATAAAGGTTTTCTTCTTAAAGAGATAAACTCTGAAATCTCTAATATAAAGCGGTAGGTATATTTTATCATCAGTAAAGTTTAGTGCTGCTTTCAAATTTTATCAGAAGACTTGGCGATATAAAAAATTAAGTATTGCCTCTTGGCAAAACCCAATATATTTCTCTTTCGAATTTAAAAAACAAACTCATTCTGCAATGAGTAAGATGTTTCAAATTTAATCAGAAGACTTGGTGATATAAAAAATTGTGTATTATCTCTCGGCAAAATTCAGTATATTTGTCTTTCGAATTTAAAAAACAAACCCAGCGATTTAAAGGAAACGTGCTGCTACTGCCAGAAATAAAATATTTTGCCTTCCATGCGGCAGTTTGTTGCTCACTAAAGGGTAATATATATATTTTTTTTTCAAATTTACTCTTATTAATTAATTACTAAGCAATTTAAACGCAACGAACACATACTCATTTTACTTGTTATTAATTACTAAGTGGACCCATGAAATTAGCTGGTTTCATTAAAATCATCTATAAAGTGTGTAAAGAAAGAGTACCCGTTTTTTTTGTTGGGTGTGTAATTCATACAAATCTAAAGATTTTCCGATCTTGACAAAATTTTGCGCACTTGACTTCAAAATAGAAGGTCATTGCCTGCATTTACGATTTCAAAAACCCACCCCATTGGATCCCTCTTCAGGGTATTTATATGAGAAAGTTGCACTCACGTCACCTATCTTAGGTTCACTTCACCACTGCAGCGCAGTGGCATAGCAAGGTCTGATGGCACCTGGTGGGGAGTTTTAACTTATCATCCCCATGTGTACCAAAATATTAAAAAAAATAATTGAGGAAACAATTTTTATACAGTTGTTTAAATAAGGGCGGATAATGTTAACTATTGTGTAAATAATTTTTATGAATGAAAAATTACGTAAAATGCCTTTTTATTAATAAGCCAGTGGCAACGAACCTTCTATAGACCTTGGCATAGAAGTTGGTGAGCTCTTGAATTTATGCTTTTTTTCTTGCGTTTCTAAGTTTATTTAAATAGTGATTAAGTGTTTTACGTTAGTGCATTTTAAGTGATATTCCATCTAGAGTGACTTTGATTTATTATTATAAGTGATACTGAAAAATTAGCGTTTTCGTGTTGCGTGTAGTTAAGCCTAATTAGGCTTAGTGAGTTCTCGCTTCGAAGAGTCCGCATCATTGATGAGGTACCTGCGCTGAGTTCCATACTACTCTTCTTAAATTATGATAGGTATATTTTTTGTTTTACCCTTCGCCAATTTCTGGTTAGGTTTACGTTAGCATATTGTCATGAATGAAGAGAAGGCTTTAGGCACGTTGCAAAAGGGTGCGAAACGCACAAAATGGAGATTACTCCAGATAATATCATGCAAGTTAAGCAAAATTTACATACTGAGTATTTTTTAAAATGTGAAACTCAGGCAATCTTAATCAAGACCAAATCACTCACATAAACGACATAGAGAAAACAGTTCATGCTCTTAACGCATTTGAAACTGAGTTAGAAAATAATAGTTTAGCTACACCATCAAATTCAATGGATATTTCAGTAGTTTATGAAAACAATAACTCATCTAAAACTACGAAAAAGAAAATTTTAACGGACAGTGAGGATTTTATTACTCCTAGAATTACCCACAAAAGAACACTTTCAAACTCTGAATTAGAAGAAACAGTCCAAAGAAATAAATTTCAGGATCTTAATCCTGAAGACAACACGGATGCTTCTCAAGGAGAAGGTGAATTTATTACGTCAAATAAAACGGCAGGCCATATCCCTCCCATAGTCCTGGCTGATTTTACAGGGGACTGGGATAAGTTAAAGGATGAGATTGAAAAGAAACTTAACATTAAGAAATATCGCGCCAACCTTAGAGGGGGAAATATGACAATTAGAGTCTTCGACTCTGATCACTATCGTTCACTTACAAAATTTCCAAGTGAATTGGCTATGCCTTTTCATACCTATAAAATGAATAATGAGAAACCTATAAAAGCGGTAATAAAGAAATTACCACGTAATTCCAACTCAGACATGATAAAGCATGAGTTAGAAAAAGAGAGAATTTCCGTAATCAAAATCTGTCAGATCACTCACATTATAGAAGGAAATATTGCCCCTATGCCTGTGTCCCTTGTGGAACTTAAAAGAAATAAGGAAGGCAAGAAAATAAGTTAAAAAAATCAGAGGCCTAGATGTTGCCATTGAATCTTTAAATGTCACCCAGGTCCCGTTCAGTGCCATAAGTGCCAGAGGTACGGGAACTGTCTGGATAAATGTAATTATAAACCCAGATGCCTTAAATGTGCAAAATCACACGAAACTTATACCTGTAAACAGACAAAAAATGACAGAGATAAACCTCCAGTTTGCGCCCTTTGCGGTGAAAATCACTTTTCATCGTACAAGGGTAGTTCCAAAACATCCTTTAAATGTTAAAAAACAGATTGAAGCTTTTAGAGCACAAAAAGAAGCAAAGAAAACTCAAAATTACAAACATAACGCTGAAGATTTCCCTAATCTTCCTGGCACCAGTCAGGAGAATAAGCCGCAGAAAATCCCACAAACTACCTCTGCTTGGAACAAACCAATCAGCACAGAGAAAACTATACCCGGATCGAAACCCAACGAATTGAATTTCTTTGAATGGTTAAAGCTGCAATTTATGCAAGTCAAGGAATTCCTCAATAAATTCAAGTTAGCTAAAACAATATTTGATAAATTAGAAGTCGGCATGTCTGCCACAGAATATTTTACTAATTTAAACTATGAGTTTTAAACCCATTCAATGTTTTGGAAATTTTATTTCAGCTACAAACAGCTTTTTGAAAATTTAGTTAAAAGTTATTTCAACGCAAACGGTATACGACATCAACAACTCCAAATTCTTAACTTTCTTAACAAACATAAAATAGATATAATGTTTGTTAACGAAACGCATCTTCGTCCCAGTGACAAATTTCGTTTGCATGGTTACAATGTCATCAGAGAGGACAGATCTTATAATAGAGGCGGTGGAAATGCCATCATCGTTAAAAGTCACATTAAAGGTACTAAATATAATATCAATAGCTCATGTACTATAGAAAATGTTGCAGCACTTATGTATAGTGGTTTCAGGGAACCGTACCTATTTATTTCTGTATGTAACCCTCCATCAAATAGTCTTAATTCAACAAATCTGGATTTACTCACAAACCATAATTATCCCATAGTCATTGTTGGAGATCTAAACTCTAAGCATTTATCATGGAACTGTACAGCACCAAACAGAAACGGGAATATACTGAATAATTATATCTTAAATAATGACATAAGACTTTTTGCTCCTGAGCAACCCACGCATTATGCTTCGAACGGACGAGGAGATATACTTGACATTGTATTTATGAAAAACTTTCCCAATATCCCTAATTTAGAAGTTTTTAACGAATTATCCTCAGACTACCTTCCTGTCATTTTCGATTTTTATGGTTTTTACCCACCTCTTCCCAAAGTAACAACCAGAATCAACTGGCAAATGTACGCAGAACAACTTAATTCTATAAATAGCCATGCTTCAATGCAGCACTGTAGTGACATAGAAAATGAAATCTCAAAACTTAATAGCAAGATGCATACCGCCATTAAAAATTCTACATATTGTGTTAAAAAAAGAACCCCTACGGCATCCCTAAAAATATTAAAAACATAATCAAGGAGCGTAACAGACGCCGTAAAAGGTGGCAAATCACCGGCGATCCTAATGAAAAACGGCGAGTTCATTGCCTTAATAGAAAAATAAAAGAAATACCAAATGTGATAAAGATACCAAATGTGGGATAATTTACTTGAAAACATTGATTTAACGCCGGACACAATCTGGAAAATTGCTAGATCACTGCGGAAATCCTCAGCCAATCAGACGCATTCTATTAATCACATGGGTCAAACATTTCACTCTGAAGAAGAAATCGCTGAATTACATGCCGAAGAACTTAGAAATGTTTTCGATAAACATCCCGAAGAAAACTCTGAACGTGAAAAGGAAATTACTTTCTCACTCAGTAACATACTCAATAGACCGAATACTAATTTCATCTCCCCTGGAAGTTAAGACAATAATTAAGAATTTAAAGAAGAGAAAAGCTAAAGGTTATGACTCAATTTCTAATAAAGCCCTTTAATCTCTACCCAATAGATGTATAGTATTAATAAAAAATATCTTTAACGCCTGCTTCTAACTTCCTAGCTGCCTAGCTTTCTAACTTCTTACTGCCAAACCAAAGAACCTCTATGTAAAGAAGGAAAGGCTCCGTAGACGTAATGTAAACCACTTTGTCTGCAACGCCGCTGCAAAGAAAAGGGAACATTCGCCAAGGGATTTGGCGACGGAATCTGTTGGCGAGAATTTCCCCTCTGTGATGTGCCGGTTCTTTGGTACCTAGCTGACATTTTCCCCCTCCGCGACGTGTATAGGAAATTGAGGAACACGGGTTAAGATGAATCGTTCTTTGACTTGTCGCGATAATTTAAACTCGGAAATGATGAAATATTAGGTGAAGTTTCACTTTCACTGGCTGTTGAACTTCCATTGTCCATATCGCTACTTGAAACCAAAGAACCTATTCTTTGTTTAAACTCTTGCTAAACGTAACGGTCGAACCTGTCCAAACCAACTTCGACATTCAGCTTCGAGCTTTGGCACTTTTTGGCGACAGATATTTCACGCATGCGCAGTTGTTTCCCTTTTCGTTGGAAGGGAGCCACTTCTGCTTCTGCGAAGTTTTCCTTACAGTACATATTCTTTGGCCAAACAGCTTTATCAAACTCATCTATTCCTACTTAAAGCGAAGAACCTTTGAAGTCAGGTCAGAAGATACTCTATCTACCAAAAAAGTTATTTTCACTGGCGTCCCACAAGGGTCCGTTTTAACCCCAATATTTTTTACAATATTTATTAATGATAAGCCAACACAATTCTCCTCCAATATCCTAAAGTATGCTGATTACACAGTTATAATTACTAGCTCCAGAAGTCCCCAGCACGCTCTGGACAAGTTACAACTTCAGGTTAAAATCATACAAAAGTACTGCCAAGATTGGAAAATATTTCTCAACTCATCTAAGTGCTGCATAGTTAGTTCTCTTTAGACGTTACAACAAAAGCTATCCTGTTAACTACAATATCACCTTTAATAATTCCCTAGTTCCTGTTGCTGATTCTTACAAATATTTAGAAATACACATTGATAAAGCTCTCAACTTCAAGACCCATATCCAGTATATCTTAAATAAGGCAAATGCTGCTTCCATGTCCATCTACTCATTAATAAGCAAGAAGTCAAAATTAAATCTTCGTACGAAGAGAACCTTGTATATCACTCTCATTCGGCCAGTCATCCTATATGCGGTCCCTGCCTGGGCTACAGCCAGTAAACCGAAAGGCAAAAGATTAATGTTTTACAAAACAAAATCCTCAGAAACATAGTAACGCACCATGGTATGTTAGAAATGCACAAATTCATAGTGACCTCAATATCTACCCTATACAAGATCAAATTCTCATAAGTGCTCATAATTTCTTTGAAAAAATGAAAAACTCTCCATATACAGCTATCAGAAGCCTCACAGAATATGATACTACTGAAGAATATACCGTTAAAAGATCTCGAACCCACCATAATGCGTTATGGTGGTAATGTATATATTGCATCATATTATTTCTTGTAAACTTCGCCTCATTAGTGTTACTCGAAATTGTGTGTGTATATATTTTACTTGCAAAGATAGGACTTTGTACTTATTATCTCTTGCAAAAATAGTATTTTGCCTTTTTTTAAACCAAGAATTTTTCAGATTTATTTACATTATTTAATAATTTCTGATATTTAACATATCGATATGTTATTTAATAGTAAACGCAGTTTTCGAGTACTTATAAAACAAAACTAATGCTCAAATTAATTTCATGAGTACTTCCTTTGCAAGTATTACAACTCATATTGGGGTATGTTTATATTAATTTGATAATTTAAATAACTCGTTGTCATCATATGAGCGTAATCCAAAATGCACAGAATTTGACAAAAAATTAATAAAAATATGAGCCAACTTAAACCATTTAATACCATAAAGCTATTTGATGAAAAAAATAATTGTATGTCCACATCATCATGTACATTTATAATGATCTTAGAGAAAAAGTCACATGACATAAATATTTAAAAACTTCAAATTAACTTTTTAAAATTTCATGCGGTATATAAGATAAAATAAAGAAACTATTTCGATAATTTTAAATTTGCATAATTTTATGAAACTATTAAATTTTTTATGAAATTATCAGTTACACTGTAAAAAGGAACTTTAAAAAAATGCCCCGATAAAGCATTTCTTTTGCAGAGGTGAACTTTTAGCACTGATCTAATAATATATTTATAAGATTTAAAACTGAGAAAAATAACAATAACAGATTACAATGCAATGCAGGATTACCAGATAAATGTAAAATTTTTACACATCATAATTATGTGTGTTAATAATTATGCATAATTACATATAATATAATGCCGAAAATTCTTAAAGCAGAAGTTACTGGATTAACTTAACAGATGCTAATTAATAGTACTTTCTTTAACATGATTTTGATGGACTTCTTTTCAACAAACGAATTTCTATGCATATTACATACATACGTATATATATATATATATTTGCGTGTTATCTGAAGATATGAATGCAATATTTGGGACATTAAACAATAATCTTCAAGGAAAGTAGGCATAAAAAATTCAACTTCGTTACTATTGGAAAAGGTAAGTTTTCTACAATATCCCTCCTGGTCTATATTGCACAATTTTAAAAGTTAGCATACTCATTAAAATAATCTAAATGTATGATGTTTTGTTTTGCGCTACAGTCGTTTACTGAATTCGGTAATTAACTGTATTGTAGTTTAGTAAACAACTGTTTGCTACAGTGATTTACTAAATTCATTTTTGCAAACTAACACTTTAAATAAATTATTTGTTTTTCCGAGGGACATTTTCTTATGCCATGTAAATGAACGGTAGCTTTAATTGATTTAAAACATAAAATGCATGTTTACGAAATTTATTGCATTCTTTGTAGTCACTTTGAAATGAAATATTGAAAGTAGTATTAAGTCTTTAAGTGTAACGTAATTTTTAGAATAGAAATTTATTTTTTTTTGCATTTAAATTTTCCAGTTACATATATATTCTATTTTGCTGTACATACCTAAAATGCGGACATGTAAAAATTTGATATAAAAATGGCATTTTCACTTTTAATTATAACATGCAGAAAAATTTTGCATATATTTATATAAAAAATATGAGATTAAAATAAGTGCATTTTACGAAAAATGCAGTAAAAGGGTATTGAAGATTTATGCAAATTTTTTATCAAAAATGTGCATTTATACACAGTAAAGAGGAGAAGACATCGAACTATATTTTTACGCTAAATTAAAATTAATTATCGAACTAAATTCATTCGCATATGCAAAGAAAACATAGGGGAGATTTAGGTCAATTACTATCAAATATATACGTTTTTGTACCGTAAAATATGGGGAATATCTACGTTAATTTATATCAAATATATACGTATATATACAGTAACAAATCGCAAATATATACGTTTTTGTACCGTAAAAATACGAGGAATATATACGTTTATATTATACGCTTATGTGAAGCGAAAAATTGGAGAGATTTACGTATATGCTATAAATATACGTAAATTTTTAGTAGAAATATACGTAAATCCCTGATATTTACGTATATTATACGTAAAAGTTACGAATGAACAGCAGTCTCTGGCATAAATATACCTAAATTTTACGTAAAACTTACGTATATTATAACGTAAAAATATACGTAAATATCTAGTAATTGGGACTGGACACTTTTTATGAAATTTTTACGTTCAGCTTGAACGTTTTTTATACGAAGGACCATTCGTAATTTGCACGTATTTTTCTCGTGCAATTTACGAATGCATGCTGCCTGGGTCAATAAGTCATCCAAATTACTAAAGAAGCTAAAATGATCATCACATCCACAAGCAATTATTGTACATATTTCTCATCTTCAAATACTTAAAAAGTTATTTTACTCAAATCTCCTTATCGGACTGAAGGACCAATCACTTTACTTGTACACGTCATGTGACTTACATTGCCTAGCCTCCCTCCTCTTACTTAGATCTCACTTCATCTCTGGACGCCATATATATAGCATGCACATCAATTGCTATATATAATTGTTTATCAACTACAAAAATTATTAATTAATGAGTATAACTCAATTATTGATCTCGCCTCTGTGCATGGTGTTAAACACCTTTAATTTAAACTTATACTGTTAATGGCCATTGATATAATATTTATGTACTGGTTATAACTCTTCAGTAGTTGACTGCCAGCAGCAAAATCAAGATCCAATAAGCCAGTTTAATGTACAATGTAAGAAATCTTTTTTCATCGTGATAGTATCTAGCGCATAACTTTACTATTATCATAACACAATTTAATAAAATTCAGTTGTTTACAAGCTCTGTTCTCTAGGCTGTATTCCAGCAAACTGTATTTTAACATACTTAGAATCTCTTCTTCCTAACGTTTTGTTTCGCAAACTTTAAAACTGCGTCATCCAAAATCGCTTCTTTTAGCTACACTATTTTCAATTTATAAAATGGCTGAGCTAGAGAGTCTTGTTTGATTCATAGTGGATCTGAGATAATTCTTAATTAGGTTGAATTTCAAAAGCTCCTCTTATGTGATGCATCAAAAACACATAAAGTTAATACAAATTTTAATGCTAAAGTGAGATTCGAGATAGAGTTGAAAAATTCATATACTACAAACTACATATAATACAAACAATTCAACTACAAACTATAAGAATATTAAGGAAATCCAACAAGAGATTCTTCTTTTGGAACTTTGGCGGCTTTTAGAAATCTTCTTAAATCTGGAATTTCTGTAAGGATACCATCTGCACAAAGATTATCGTAATTTTCAATCAAACATTGTTCAAACTTAGAAAGTTCAGTTTCCGAGTTCAACTCTAAGATTGCAGACGATCTGATATACATTCAATGCCATCACAACTTCCATCTATTTCTTTTGATTTGAAACCCTTCAAAATACCCTAACATGGATTTTTCAGTTCTTGGTCCAGCCAGCGGCTCCTCTGCTGCCTTCTTACTCCTTCGGTAGTAAAAGAAAGAACTGTAATTCCTTTTACTACCGAAATGCCCATCTCTTCCCAAGTGTCTTTTACAAATTTCTGGGCTTCTCCAACAAGGTAATTTCTTTTGTCTTTGAAAAAGACCTTTTGATTTCTGACCTTGATAGTAGACTTCTCGAAGATTATTCCCAAACCCGTAAATACTTTTGAACAGCGTTGAATTTTTCTCAGACGTTATTCCATAAACACAATAAGCAGAAAAACGAAAAATTACATATTGCAGGCAAAAGAAGTTCAGCTGCTCTTGTCGTTTCAGAAACATCTCACAGTTCTTTAATGGCATCGACAGTCTTCTTAAAAAACTGAAACACAGGATTAACAGCTTCGTAGCCCGTTCAATAACTTCTAAAATATGTTCAGTTATGTCAACGACTTTCTTCCCAGTTAGCTGAAAAAGAGCTGAAATGACTCCTTTATTTCAGCTTTTTCGTTCCCTAACCAATGATTTCTCTCATTTCATCTGTGTGCGAGATGTCTGATATACTGTCAAAGATGATACTAAAATACTTTGCATTTTTTATATTAGCAAATTCTTTTCCTTAACAATTCCCAAAGTGAGATAAACTCATTTTGTGTAGTAGGAGACAAATAGCTTGTTAATATCTTTATCGACACTCTCTGAGATGACTATTCTAGTTTGATTAAGTACTCTCTCAGCATAGAATCATACTTTAATAGAAGTTCGATCAGCTGTAGAAAATTTCCTTTGTTATCTGCCAACACATGCTCTTTGTTGTCGCTGAATGGAAGATTTTTTTTAGCCAAAACATAGTAACTTATAGGAGTCCTTTTAAAAGATCTCTCCATTTCCTTTTTTCTGTTTCTGCAGCTGTCTGGCTAACTGGATCAGTTGTTTTATTAACAATTAGACTTGCTCTTAAAGTTTTCTATTTTGCAAAATAAGCTCCTTGTTGTTCTGAGGTTTCATAGTTGTGAACTTTCGGACTAAGTTTCCAGCAAGCTTGAACCAGTTACAAATTTAGATATATTATCCAAACTTGGATCTCTGTCAGACAGCCTTCCAACAAAAAGAGTACTTTAGTTTTTAATTGAGTATGCCGTCGAGGTTTTCTTGGCTGACTGATATAGAACCAATCAGACGTCAACTGTTGGTTACTACCTTTCGGCTTAGTCTTATCTTCTTATATCTTAACTAAAACAAATGTTCCATCTTTATTTTGAAACACTCCTTTTCCTCTTTTAATTAACGCAAGATTATTTAAAGAAATCTTAGATTATCTATAACAAGGAAAGGCCAGTCAGAGATGTCAGACAACAAAATATTACTATTAGTTTCTTTCTTAATTTGCTTTTTCTTTTCCTCCCTCTTCCTCTTTGTCTCCTGCGCTGTCTTCTAATTAATTTTCTTTTTCATTATGATTATCTCCGAAGCTATTATTTTCTTCATTTTTTTTTAGCATTTCTTTCTCCTGTCTAATTTGTTCTTCACTTTCGTGTAGGTTTTTCATTAACTCCAGCTTCACTCTCGGATTGAGATAATGTTGCACTGTTTTCTTTTATACTTGATGTCGAAGATTTAACAAATTACAACACAGAGCCGGCCAGCGAATTAAATTCCGAAACGTAAACCTTTTAGCTTTTAAATTTACAGAACTCCACTTGGACGGTGTCACTTCATAGTCGTGTATCTGGGGGGGAAATCATATTTTGTTTTGCAAAAAATGTCTAGTTCTTAAAACTTCATAAATTAATTAAGATTGTCTGCAGACATATACGTACGCTCACATACAGATAAGCATTTTGTAAAAAACACTTTTTTTAACTTACGAAACTTCAAAATGGTTATTTCCCCCAAAATATAACAGTTGTTCTCTTATATTTTGAAGGAAGTACTGTACGTTTTCCACCTTATAATGTCGCGTAGATGAAGGGATCGTACAAATGAACAGGCAAGTACTCAAGTCTAAACTCAAGACTTTATTAATTCGAACTGAATGAAGAACTACTTATATACTACAGCTGATTAGCATGCTAGAACATTCCAGACTCGGAATGTTCTAGAACATAAAGAAAACAGATTAATAAGAAGGAAATTTACATAAAAATTGATTATGAGGCATCTTGCCTTTGATAGGTTTCGAACTCGGTACCTTCGTCTCTCGAGTCTGCGTCTTATCCACTAAGCGGATAAAACGAAAGGAGTCGAAAGGAGCAATTTTCTGGAACATAAAGAAAACAGGTTAATAAGAAAGAAATTTACATAAAAATCGATTATGAGGCATCTTGACTTTGATAGGTTTCGGACCCGTGACCTTCGTCTCTCGAGTCCTGTGCCTTATCCACTAAGCTATGAGGAGCTTAGTCGAAAGGAGCAATTTTCGCTACAATAATATCTAGTGATAAAGTAATATAATAATGAATTTATGATATTTAAAAAATTCAAAACTCTAGGTGTCAGAATCAATATCATAGAAGAAAAAGAGAAGAATGATTCGATGAACGAAACGAAGTACTGTTAAATAACAAACAAACAAAAAAAAGAGAAAAAAGCGTATTCATTGTCTAACAGATGAATATTCTTCATAGAGTAAGTCTGATTAATTTTTAAAAACTACACTGCTGGCCACCCAAATTGCAACACGAAGAAAGACAAGAGATATTACAACAAAATTTATTTAGTAGATAACATGTTGATCAAGTATCAAATGATTCAAAATTTATATAGACTTCTGTGAAGTGTGGTTTCTTCTAGAATCAGTAGCCAGACTAGCCGTCATTGTTGGAGATTACCGCTGCCACACGCCTCGGCACTGATTCAAAGAGACTTTTGATGTGTTCTTGGGGTGCAACAGACCAAGCAGCTTCTACAGCTTGCCAAAGTTGATCTGGTGTGTCAGCTTGGTATGTAATTTGGGTCAATCATTCAGCAACCATGGACCACATGTTTTCTATCGGCGAAAGATCCGGAGAACGAGCCGGCCAGGGAAGTAATTCAATCTGGCGATTGACGAAGAACCCTTGGACAATGCGTGCCACGTGCGGTTGCGCATTATCCTGTTGAAATATGGCTGTGGGCAAGCCCTGAAGGTAAGGAAGGACAACTGGCTCCAACACCTCGGAGATGTACGCTGGCTGTTTAAAGTACCGACAATGCGTACTAGAGGAGTGCGAGAGTGATATCCAATACCGCCCTATACCATAATAACCGGTGCAGGACCAGTATGGCGGTACATAACGCAGCTGTTCAGCATCCACTCTCCACGGTGTATCCAGATTCGAATACGACCATCATGGTGTTGCAGACAGAAGCGTGACTCGTCAGTTAAGACAATTTCCTTCCATTCTGCCGTCCACATCCTTCTTTCATCGCACCATTGGTGGCGGAGACGGCTGTGGTTCTGCGTCAAGGGTAGACGAAGCAATGGACGTCTTGCGGACAGACCACTCTGCTGTAAACGGCGTCGAATGGTACGCGCAGACACTGGATGATGCGTTACAGACTGAATGTGCTGTGCTATGGTTCGTGATGTGACCGTCACTGCCATGCGCACAATGTTCCTGTCATCACATGAAGTGGTGCACTGGTGGATGCGATCGAACACGTCGTACCCTCCTGCATCCCACGGTCACATATCCGCATTATAGTTGTTTGGTTTCGTCCAATACGACTACCGATTTCTCTGAAAGATAATCCACACTCTCGGTAGGCCACTGTCCTTCCTCTGACGAACTAGTAGACTTGATCAAATGATGACCGCTGTTTACTACGAGGCATAATTGATTTTTTTTTTTGAAAAAACCACAAGAAAAACACAATTGCCGAACTTGAAATCGTCGAAAGCTCCAAGCCTTAAATGGCGCCACAGGCGCGTGTGATGTGCGCCTGCGCTGAAATACTAATCATTTGCATATCTCACCTCCACTAATGCATGTTGTAAATTTCATGTTATTTGCATGCTTCTTTCAGGGTGTTGCATTTACGGTGGCCTTGCAGCATGGTAAAAAAGTACTGCTCATAACGAGATACAGTGTCTCATAAAAATCATCGGACATTGTAATTTTAGTATTTTTCAAGTAATAGGAGTAAAAGTGTGAAATAAAATAATACAGAATATTTTCCCCTTGAATACATGTTTCCTTAGCTTCCTCTTTGCACTAAATAAATTTGAGAATATTGTATAGTATTTTTAAAAAATAGCGTTTTAGACTAAAATAGGCGAAAAAAAGATATTACAAAAATAATCGGACATTTTCATAATTAGTCCAAAGGGACAGTTTGCCCAGAAGAACTATTAATTTCGTTTTGGCATTTTGCGTTGAAATGTCAGTTCACTTTTCAAATTGTTGTCACCAAATATTAGAGCCCCTGTGTTATATTTAAATAAATTAAATAATGAAGAATCTTCATAAATGTATGTATGTTTCTCGCACTGTGATAAAACAACGGTACCTAGAGCCATCAAATTTTGAATAGCGTACGTTTCCACCCGAATATGGGCATCTGAAAGCCCAAATTTGGAATTTGTTTTATTATCTGTTTCATATTTTGTAAAACTTTAACCAACTTTTGGTTAACAAACTTAACGTTTCAAAGCGAGCAATGGCAACACTGTAGGAGGGAAAACCAGTTTTATCTCCAGCGCGCGAGACTGTGTATCGGAAATTCTAAAGATATGCTGATTTTAAAATCATTTTGCGACATTGCTGTTGAATTGAATTTTATGTTTTAAGTGCGAAGAACATGATATTCAGCAAATAAAGGTAACACACAAAATGTTAAAAAAACGCCCCTCTGGGCGTAATGTAAAATCTGAAAGCTTTCAGATTTTTTTAACGTTTTATCCGTTACTTTTATTTCTAATTAAAATCATCTGCAATAAATAAAAAACGAACTTTTATGGAATTAATTTGGATAAAGAAGCTAGGCAACAATCTAAAAATTGTTTGCTTTTATAACTCAAATTTTTTTTTTAGAGAATATTCGTTATTTTAATGTTTTCTAACAATGGCTTTGTCACGAAAGGAAACATCGTTAGAAACCCAGAGATTAATGATTTGTATCAAAAGAAAGGGAAATCTATAAAAAAAATTGCCGATTTACTTAACTTAAATAGTTTTACAGTTTTTGATATTATTAAGGAATGGAATTGTATTCAAAACAAAAGAAGACCATCTAAGTTATCTGACGGAATGAAACGCTTTATTCTAGGGAGTATTAAAAAGAATCCAAGATGGAATGCTCATAAACTTGTTACGGAACTACATGGTTATGTGTAAATACAGAGACTGTAGGAAAAGTAATGCAATCTGCAGGATATGACGGGCAAGTAGCAAGAACATTTTACGTCAGTAAAAAAAAAAAAAAAAAAAAAAAAAAAAAAAAAAAA
>KK113646.1:778096-795867 GCA_000611955.2 Stegodyphus mimosarum | reverse complement strand
AAATTCTGTGTTCTTGCAGAAATTTTACTGCAGTTTCATCCAATGTAGGAAAATCACATAAATACATATTTTAAAATTTAGTGCGAGATCAAAAATATCTTGATCAATTTATAAAAACTTTTGTAACACAGAGAAGGGACATAGGAATATGATAATGTCTGTTAAAACCAAATAATTGTTATGTGCATGGTTGGCAGATTTTGGTACACTCTAAATATTTGGCGACTTTCACTGAAGTGATTGTGATTATATGTAAATGCACATTTCTTTTAGCATTTAATTATTTTTCATAGATCTTTATATAAATTAATTTGATGATAAGTATTACAAATGAAAAATGACACAATAGAATAGATAAAATGCTTATTTATGTTTACCATTCAAATTTTTTTTTTGTCTCCGACAAGAAATACAAGTGATAATTTAGTAACAAAAATTAACATCAGCTTTTTAAACGATTTTGTGAAATACACATTATACATGAAAACAAAAATATTAAGATTCAATTTTATCACTACAATAGATATACTAAGGTTCTGGTGAGGAGGAATTTCAAAAACATAATTATTTTATTAATTTCCTCAAACTAAATCATATTTTTTTTAATCAAACAATTCACTAATCTCAAAAGTAATTTAGTTACTCGCATAGTCAAGCTGCTACTGATTTGAATTGCAGTTTTGCTTCAAAAGCAACCTGAATCAACAGGCTTAAACCTTTGCATCAATAGATGAAAAAGCAAGACTATGCTTGAAAATAAATCAAGACACAATTTAATTGTAAAGACAAAGGATAACAAGTGCTTACGATGGTTTTCTTGCAGTGCTCTTTCCAGCAAGTCTTTCAGAACGATAGTTTTCATAATGCACATCTTGAGTCACTTCTTGTAAATCTTGCATGTGAGTTCTAATAATATGAATAAAAACTTTACAAGAGATTCATTTCATTCAAAATATTAATACATAGATTCATATTAAAAATTATATCTTGTTCTTTTAAAAAAATGCAAACTCATTTTCAGCTAATACACAAATGATTAATCTACAACCAAGTACTTAACATATGATGTTAGAAACTTCTTTTACTAATTACAGTAATGATGTTAAATGTTTAACAAAATTATCAATTAAATATCATAAAAATTATATCAAAATGATATAGCATTTAAAAAATATAAATTACTTAGTAGTATTAAACTCAAATTACTTAGTAGCACTTATATATTTTTTAAATCATTCAATCTGAATATATTGTCAATCTTTCCACTTCATGGTTTACATTCGTTGATATCAATGTGTTTGCTTCCCAGTTTGGAACTTGAACAAAAAAGCACTTCCAACTTTCACAACATAACCTGCCAAATATCCAATGCTGTAGAAGTATCCTTATAGTATCCTTTATCCCAGCATGAGCAAATTCTCATAAATTTCAACTACTTTTCCAGGGTCACCTATTTGTCTTTTAGGTTGTCGACGTAAATCTAGAGAACAAACCTCTCTCATAAAATTCTTCCAATCAATCAGGTATTTTAATACATGTTGAGCTCTTTATTGCACCACTTAAGCAATGTTAGTTCCTTTGTCCAACAGCAGATGAAACATGTTAGGAATGGTATTCTGGAAACCAGAAATTAATTGTCAGATCAAATGCTCTTTTTTTGTTTACAACTTTTCATATTGCACCTGCATATACTTTCATTTACATACACAAAGGCTGCTTGTACAATTTTTTAGATGATTTTCTTTGGTGTTAAAAAAAAAAAAAGTCTTCCACTTGGAATTTTTTTTAACTGCAACCATATTTTTGACAGTATATATTACAGTTTGCTATATGACAATTTTGTTTTCATACAAAATGTCACTTTTAAAGAAGCAGTGGATGAAAGGCTACGTTTGTGTTCTTTCTGCAGAAAACTATTCATATCTAGTTATTACAAAATATTGTGAAAGCCATGGTTTCTCGATAGCTAAAGCTAAGATGGGTAATGTTGTCAAAAATAAAGGGGATGTCAAAATTTAGCTTCAAATGGAAAAATTGTTCCAGATATGTATCCAAGGAAAAAACGGAACGTTTTGAATATTACAAAAGTAAGATCTTTAATGTTAAAAGAAAATCACCCAAGTCAAAGGACAGTTGCAAAATCATTAAAATGCTCAATGTCAATTGTAAACAAAATGATTAATGTTGATTTGAATCTTAAAAAAAAAAAAAAAAAAAAAAAAGTTCATCATCTTTCTCCACGACATATCTCCAAACACAGAATGTGCTGCAGAATTCTTTATGAAAAATAATTTTCTAACAAAACTGGAAAAATATTGTCACAATAGATGAATCTTGGGTGTTGTGACAAACTGTAACAGCAAATGAATCATTAGGAAAACAACCAGCTGGATATTATTAGAGACTTCCTGTTTTGGACTAACTTTAAGAAACTCATTTTTAGAGCCAGGGTGTAAGCGATTCGGCCAGGAAGAATGTCCTGAAGGCTAATGGGTCTTTATCCCCTAATGCTTTTATGATGCCGACTTGTTCACGGCTGTTCGCTGCTCTTTTGTGAGAAGAGACGAAGCAGTGGAGCTGAATGGACATGTAGTCAGAGAACTCTGTGGGAAACTCGCTTTTTCCCTTCTGTAAGATATAGCAATGTAACGGTTTACGCTATTCATCCATTATTTAATCACGAATGAATTTGTTGTTGAGTTTTAAATAAATTTTAAAAAGACAATCCTGTCTTGCTATTTTACCATAAAAGCTCGGAAACGTTACAGTGTATTTAAATGGCTGCAATAAAAAAGATCTATTTATTATCATCAAGGAGGGGAAAAATCTTAAAACATGGTTCAAAGAATCTAAAGTTTTCCTAAGGGATTTATTATTGTTATTCGTTTTTCATATAACAGCAAATTAAAAATAAAGAAAATGGAGAAAAATGTTAAGGTCAACTCCAAATATTATCAAAAAACATATTTCATGTCCAATTTCCAAATATGAAATACCTTCTCTTTACACACAGTGTGATCAGTAGAACTGCATCAAGACAAAGAAAGCAGTGACATGTCAAAATCTACTGCTAATTTCTTGGGAAAAAATGGAACAAGAAACAGATACCAAGGCCATGTCCTTCACTCATACCCTTACTAAATCTTCTGATCTATCACCAATGTATTCTTGCGCTTCTGGACTTTTAAAAAGCGGGTTGTTTAAATGTCAGCTTACAACCTGCTTAGATGTTGGAAAGTTCGAGAGCAATGAGCTCTTTCGATATCATAAAAGGCTCTCTAATACTCTTGAAAATATTTTCTAATACTCAGTCTATAAAGATAGTGAAGAATAAAGGCTATCAAATAGAACATTTAAAACAAAAATTTCAGGTAAAATATTTCTGTAGTTTCATTTCATGGCATATTTGACTGTGAGGTAATATATCTTTTTCTAATGATACAGTATCTTCCTGATTCTGTTGTAAATAAAAAACTGTCAACATTTTTTTTACAACATTTAAATTGAAGAAAAAAAAAAGACTATTACAATATCACATGGTTTGTCAAATTCAGCAAATAGAAGTTGAAAGTGAAAGTACAGATTTTTACGTAATTTGGCGGTTCATCACGAGGACCATGAAAATCAAGTACTGCCAAAATATAAATAAAATACTAATTAAAATATAGAATAAAAATATTTTTGTCCTATAATATTTTATGGTTTTAATTGAATTTCTGTTTCTTGGAGATGACATATAAAAAGTTTTCTAATAAGATATATAATAATATATACATACGGAACAGGTACAATTAAATTCAAACTTTAATCTGTAATAGTCCCATAAGACACTTACGGTTATATTATGGATTAAAGTTTGAATTTATATTTGATTATTTTCCCTTTCTAGCCCTAAAAGTAGTAATATCCTTATAATAAATCATTTTGGATTGCATTATTTAAGAATTAATCTTTATGATATGATTCCTATATAACATTAACGATGCACCTGCTTACATAATAGCGGAACTAAAACTGAAATCTTTTACCCAATAATAAAGATAAATTTGAAAACCAAAACTCTTAACCAAGTAGTAGCAACACAGCTGAATCACAGCTACACTATTCTTATTTTAATATTCATACTGGAAATATTCACCTTCTTCTTACGAATCTCCGTGTTGTTGAAATATAGTCCACCACTTTGCTTCTATCACTATGTATAATCTGTAAGCACATAAAACCCGTTTGCCTATACTGCTTCAGTATGTTTATTTATGAATTTAGCTTCAGAGATAATCATAATAACTTATTAATGTAACATTTATATCACTGTAAAAATATTTCATAACATAGCCCTCTCTATGCATAAATTATTAAGAATGTTTATTCTCTAATTATTATCTTTTTATAAATTATTAAGTTTGCTTTTTTTACTGAGTTTTTTTTAATTTCATTTAAACTTTTACAAAAATGATGATAAAAACAAAAGTGCTTGTCTTTTGCACTATTCAATGGATGAGAACGCTGAAAATGTTTGACAACTGTCATTAAAAATTGCCACTTGTTTCTTCAAATGATAGCTTAATCAGCTTATGACCACAGATCACAAAATTCTGGAAGATCTTGAAACCTTGAATTGGCACTAGCAGACTATCTCTTTCCCAAAGCTAAGTTTCACTTTTAAAGGTCATTTAAACAGTTTAAAAGATGAGTTCTAGGAAAGAAAGAGCAGCCATACAAACACACAAAAAGTTATACAGATTTGCATTCATGTGAGTATCAGGAGCACAACAGTTCGACAAGACTGACAGTCTTGCTTCGATTAAGATGTAATGATGAAGCAACGAAGATATAACCTCTTAATCATCACTTTCTTTTTTTCATTTGTAAATAATCATCATAATGTAACTCCATTAACAGGTAAATTAAATAATTTAGTCATCTAGATGTGTTTCATCTTTATAGAAACGATCTAGATGCCGAGCTTACATGACGGCTTGGCCAGGCTTCAGTAAAGCTGCTACTTCATTTTGATTATTGCTTATGAATTAATTGAAGAATCTTCTGAGCTGAATTTTGATGAAGTCATACTATTTTTAGCTACCACAACTCTTACTGCATTAACACCATAACTTACTTTTTAATCTGGAACTGCTTTTTAATTTTACTGCATTAACCTCTTAAAACACGAGCTTTTTTCAGAAAATTTTTTTGGGTGGTTTTCAGTGGTGCAACATTTGGTTGATTTGTACTAGTTTGATACTAATTTCTTCTACAGCTAAAATTTTGTCATTGTTATCTTCAGATTCACTTCCATCACTCAAGAGAACATCACTTTCATTGCTGAAACTTCCTGATAAAATGGCATAATCAAAATCGTCAAAGTCACACATTATCAGATAACTTTTTCTAAACAAGTTCCAAAAACATTTATTAAAAATTAATTTATGTTAACTGTTTACTTTTATGGTAATTAACACAATAGATATATTACCTTTTCCATACCAAACAACTGTTTTATAGCAAAGAATTCTTAACAAATCATCAAAATGCACTGTGATTTATGCAAGAAAAATGCTGCATAGTTGTGCCATCTATGGTAAATACTATGTTATATACTATGTTATCTATGGTAAATACTATGTTATATATGATTATAATCTAGCCTATCTATGTTTACTAGAACATATCTCAGATGGGCATTAAAAATAAAACAATGCGAAATACAAGATCGCCTGCATGACACATGGGGGCATGTGCAAAATTTGCCAGTAACTTTCGCCAGTGTCAGACACAGGCAAATGCATTAAGGGGTTCGTCTGTTCTTCACTTGTGTTTTTGGAAATTTGTTCTTATGTTTATATAGTGTTCTTAGAAATATTTAAATCATGAGACTGGCAACTCTAAATGATATTCCACACATAGCTAAATCCTTAAAATCTTCTTCAATAAAAGCAATCAAGTTACTACATAAATTTGTGTTTGGTCAAGAAGGTGACTGTGCAAATCGTAAATGATTTTGCGAGTTCATGATACTTGATGACTCTTTTCAAACTTCAGAAGTTAAAAGAATGCCTATTAAATATTTTCACACCTGCAGATCTAATTTCAGTCCCCAATGTTCTGAATTTAGAATGTACCACTTCCACTGATGAGTGTAGCAACAGAATACACTTATTTTTAAATAAATCTGGCAAAATATGTCTTGATGAAAGAGAAATGCCTTTTATCCCATTTATAATTACTTTTTACAAATTCATTTTCAGAAAAATAAAATATTAGGGAAGCTATAATGTTTCTGTACAGGAAATTAAACAAATTTTATAGCTCTATCTGAAAAAAAGAACTATGAAGAAAAATTTACTTACACAAGCATTGTGCGCAGTTTGATGAAATCACAATGATCGGGATTCTCAATTTCTACAACACCCCATGGATATAAACGTCCACGAACTTTACGACCTTTTACTTCTATTGTAGGTATTGCAGCTGACACAGCAAAGGGGACTGCTTCCTAATATTTCAAATAAAAAATGATTTGAACTGGGCTAAAATATATTTATTATGCAGAACATATTGAACTGGGCTAAAATATATTTATTATGCAGAACATATCTTTAGACATTCCATCAAGATATAAAAGAATAATTGCAATTACTTTCAATTGCTTGACTTGTTCTTTGTAATCTTCATCTTCATCTGAATCACAATCAGGAAGGGGATAGATACGAATGCCATGTTCATCGATTTCATGCATTATCTAAGGAAGGAGGAAAAAAAATATTTAATCACAGGTACATTTTTGAAACCGTTATATTCTAATCTAGGATACTGGGTTGAAATTTAAGCAATGACATAGTTTAAATAATCAAGACTAATTACAATTATGATGCATAAATGCATGTTCTCAACAAAGAACAATTGATTTGTAGAAGTTTTCAGAAGATTAAAAAATAGAAAATTTATTTGCATTCCATTTTATATATTATAACGAAAATTCATTACATATACTGATGAATCCTCTCAATAGCAATCATTTTTAAAAAGATCCGTATTTCTGAGGACACAATTATGTAATCATACTGAAATTCACTGATTGTCATAGTCTCTAAAGCCATAATTTCCACATGAAGATCAAAACCATTTTGGACTACTGGCAATGGCCTGAGGAAGATTTCATTGCATGTTCCATCTTTCCTTTAGTAACTAATCAAATTAAGCAATGAGAGTATAGCTTCATAAGTTTAATATTTTTTAAAATTGTATATTTTTAAAATTTAGTTAATTTTTCTTGCTTATCTTAGAGTTCCTTAATGAGTTTAGAGGATTTTTTTTTTGTTGATTTCAAGTTCAGATTTAAATTTAAAATTAATTTTTGTTTTATTTTGTATGTAGTCTCTTAATTGTGATGTTACCATTTAATATCAGTTCATTTTCATTAGACTTTCATTTCCATACTGTGTGTTTATGTCATTTAAGTTCTCCGAATGCTGAAAATCCGTATCAGACTTATGCTCAGATTTTGTTCTAGTTTCGGTAAGCTTTCTACAGCAACAGTATTAGATATGTGCATGATTTCATTAAGTCTCATTGTGTAAGTAGATACAAACATAAAATCTCTAATCTTAAAAAGAAACATACCCTTTTCTTCAGCTGCATAACTTCTTTCTTGGTTAAGGCATCAGCTTTTGCTATAACCGGAACGATATTAACTTTCCCATGCAGTTGCCTCATAAATTCAATATCTAGAGGTTTCAAACCATGTCCATACGGAGATATAAAGTAAAAACAACAATGTACTCGACTGTCATTGATGTTTCGACGATTTAGACCACTTTCATCTCTAAGAAATCTTTCAAACTGGTCATCTATGTATTGGATAATCAGTTTAAAGCTAAAATGATAATAATAACAAAGTAAGGTTTTTCTCGTTATTATTATTGTTTTCCTTAAAAAACAACTTCTTAAAATAAACAACTTACTGTTAAGAATATTCAAGTAATCATACTAACTTTTAATTCTACATCCATATAAAATAAATTGCAGTCATAGAAAACAAAACTATTGTCACTAGAAGTAACTATACATAATTTAATGGTTTTTGATTACTGTAATATTTATTAGCTGATAACATAAGCAGCCACCTAAAATAGTTGCTTATTAAAAAAAACATGTTTATAATAAATCTAGGTAGTGTAATTCAAAGAATTTAGTTAGTAATCAATGATAATACAGATAAAGTTTGCTTACTTTATTAATCAACAACATATTAAATTTGAAGGAAAAATTAAATAGTTTTCTTTGCAAAACGGCAATGCACTGTCATGCTGAAGACAAAAATAAGTACTTATGTATTATCCCATCAACTGTGAGGTTTGGCTACCAATGAACCATGAAAGTTGGTGGAGATCCTGCTAAAGTCATGCCAAACATTCTGCAGAATTCTCAGCTGCGTTTCTGTTTGCAACTTCTACGATAAAACACTTGTCAATCTCTGCAAAATCCACCAAATAGCCAGTGCTGTGGAAATATTTGAACCACTTCGTTTTTGGTCTTGCAAAAAGGCTTTTGTTGATTTCTACTATTTCATTAGCCTCCAATTTTACAGGAAGCTCTGTTTAGAGACCATGCATACAAAATGAACGCAGGTAATTTTTTAATCTATTATTGTAAATAAACTGGAATGCAGTCACAAATGTAATTCCAAAGGCCTCAAATTCCTTTTTTTCTTCAAAATGCAAGGGAAAAATACAACAAGAACAGTGAATTTATATTTTGTTCCTAAAAACAAAATGCAGCTTATTAAGAATCAGTTGGGACAAATCAAAGGAAAAGTGTAGATGCTGCAATCAATAACTGGCACTACTTGGAGGAAGTTTCATGGTCGACAGAATAATACACAATCTATGGGCAACGATAACACATTTGTTTTAAATAGCTGAGTTCTTTTATGAAATCTAAAAGACAAATAAATCACACTTCACTGAGTGGCAATACATTTCTTTAAAAATTGTCGAGTTTTGATCAAATTAAAAAAATAAATATAGTACCTGTGACTTGCTAAAATAAATTTCGTTCCAAACATATTTGATTTTATTAAGTGGCGCTGAGTTTAACAGAAGGCAATCTGTGCAATGCAAATTGTGATATCATTTTTAATCTTTTCAAGTAATGTAATAATTAAAAACTAATGCTAAAATTAAACTATTTACATAACTTTAAAAGTCATTTTTGAATTTTTATACATATAAAGGGGACAACTAATTAATGACCACATTTTTATTTGGTGTAATTTAACTCATGTAAAACTTTCAGCTACTAAACTAAAAAAAGTAACAATATATGAAAATACAAGACAATAACAAACATTCCTTATGTTTTAAAAACTATAGACCTTAGGCATCATTCCTTGAATTGCATGCATTTCTGACAATGAACTAAGATGTCATCCATAACTTTTACGAGTGTTTAATTTGATACCAAGTGAACTCCACTTTTTACGCTGGTAGTTTTCAGATCCTCTACATTGTCTGGTTTGTTGACACAGACTTTAAATAGGCCCTTTAAAAAACATTGCAGCAGTAACTGCCTTGTTTCAAGACCTGTGTGGCTTAATGTACTGTCTTTCTGAAAGAACAAGTCCCTAACATTGATGTTCGGATGTTTTAACTCAGGAATTTAATGGTCTTAGATTTTTTTTTTTAAAGCACTACAAACTTGCAGTATAAACGTGGTCAATAATTAATTGTCAGCCTATATTTTCTTTCTTGATAAGCCCATTTGAGTTCAAGAATTTTTCTTAGAATTTGCAGAGCTTTTCTAGATTTGATTGATGTTGGCATATTGTTTTTCCATTACCACTTTCTTGTCAGTTTTTACATGTGCTACCTTGTTATTTTTCTGACTGACATATATTATAAAAGGAATCTTCATAACTTCACTTGATGACATCTCAATTAGCTATGGCTTGCAATTCCTCTAAGGCTTCTACGTAAAAGTCATATTTTCAAAAACAATTTTTAAACTGATTTTAAGAGGTCACCCCTGCGTTGACTACAATATGCATGACCTCTAGCAGAGCAACTGACTTAATTTACCTCCTTAGTACTTGCTTTTCAGAGACATTTGACAGCTTTTATAATACCCTGGTCTACAGGCTGAATGGTAGAAGTGATGTTTGCAGAAGAAACACTAAGCGAACACTGTTTTTCAGAAAGAAGTGCGTGTGCTGCACAGTTATTTAATTAGTAAAGTTCTTTTATTACTTTTTATTTCATTGTTCTGTTTAAAAAAAAAGTAAATATACTAATTGATATCCTTCAGGTCTTGTTATGGTAATGTTAGAGATCAATTCCTTACTCCTTGTTTTCTGCTTTTGTCAGTGCTGTCTTCTAATTTGTTGAATCCATACTGCATGTTAATAACACAGTAACTCATTCCTTAAGTTTCTTACATCAGCTGCTGTTTCACTTTTAAATGTTGAAGTGTCCTTTGGCAATATTCTTAAATGCAGAGCAGTTTCATCTGCTCTATAGATTTCATGTTGCTTGCATTCATTTAGCAACTTAAGTAAAATGTCTTTTATCCAGTTAACAGCTGCATAATGAACTGCCTCTTCCTTCTCACCATGTAGTTTCTGATGAAAAATGTTGAATTCCTCTTTATCCAACCTGCGAGCCATCTGTCAGTTGATACAAAATTCTCTGCAAGCATTTAGCCGGTAATGGGAAAAAAACCCTAGAAATAGGAATATTTTTTAGTTTTATAGCTGGACACCATTTTAGAAAAGCAATTTGAGAGTCTCTTGATTTTCTTTCTTCTTTTGCACTTCCTTGAGGCATTTGCTCTTTTTAATAGGTCTTCATTAATTATAATTCTTTGCTTACACAAACTGCACAATGCTGTTCAGGAAATTCTCAATTTATACGTACATTTTCCCCTACCTGCAATTATCAAGAACATCAAAATCTTTTAACAATTTATCCTTTTCGTTCAGTGTTAAACCTTTTCGCTTAGAATTTTCAATGTTAAGCAAACATTAAAAAAAAAAAAAAAAAAAAAAAAGATGTTTTAGTGATTTATACAAATTTCTAAACTTACATTTCTAGCCAGCAGAACGATTGCCTTTTTTGTCTGTTTAATTCAGTCGGTATGCCACTTCATAATAAATTATGCTTTCTTTGCTTTTTCTTAAGCCTATAGTTAAAGACTATGAATGTACAGTAATTTTAAGAAGCATTTCATGAACCTTATTACAACTCTTTGTGAACATAATGTAGATATCCCAAAGGGAAGATTTTGAATGTGGGAACCTTAAAAGATAGGACATAAAGTTGCATTTCCACCTCCTAACCAGATGGTATTAAAAAAGGAACCTTCATTCATTTACAATGCCTTTAGCATATTTTTTTTTTTAATCTTCAGATCAGGAAGTTCTACCCCTTTCAAAGTCCCGCAAGATAAACAATTCTACAAGCAGTATACCACAGGTACAGGAGCTGGAGATATGAGACTTTTGCTCAAATCCACGTTGTTGAAGCAGTACATACTTTAATAATAAAACCATGGCCCACAATACATTAAATGGATGAATAACAAAAACCTTTGACAGGAACAAATACGATATTTCGGCATTGAAGATTCCGTAAATATACATAAATACACCTTACGTTTTACTATGCATTAAGACCATGGTGGAAATCATTTTCTTTGGAGGATATTTGCAGCAGTTTCCAAACACCATCTTTAGTTTTATTTTGAAAAAAAAAAAGTGAAACTACAGGGAGCTAGGTCAAATGAATAGGCAGGATAGAAAACAATAAACCCAATGTTATTTTCTAAAAGCTGTATAGTGTTCACTGATTTTAAGGTGAAAGCAATAAAACTATATGACAATGTGGCAAACATTCAAATTTTTAGTTAAAATCTCTTGGCAAATTTTATAAGACTCCAATATTTGTCTGTGAATTCTTAACTTATTAGGCAATTATGATCTTTCTGGATGAATTTAAAAATCTTTTCAATATTTTCTATTGCTTTGCTTATGTTTGGTCATTTTGAAACTTGTCATAATACAATCAAGCTTAATCAGCCTTGAAATATAAGTCATTCAAAAACAGTTGTCTGATTTAAAATACCCAACACCAAAAGCCATACAAACTGTATCAACAGTTTCAGTAGGAAATTTACAAACTTTTATGCAATATGTAAGAATTTCTCAAACTTTTTTCAGGTGTGGATCATATTCATAAATTAAAATGTTTTTGATCCATTTTCCTCTTGTTCCTTTAGATAGCAATGTTTTTTTAACATATGTTACTATCAGCATATTTATATTTCGAAAATACGATTAAAATTAATTTAATTTTACATTTTTTGCCTTAAATAAGTAAGGTAACAGAGGATAATTTATATGCATTTTCAATAATTCAAGGTTATTACAGTTCTGATAATCTTAAAAAAATTAAATTAATATTGACATTCACAAGAATGAAATGGATGAACCTGCCATTTCATGCATAGTTGTTTTGCGTTTGGATGTATGTAAGAAGCACTGGAGTTGGTAATTTAAATCTTTCTTTTGTTATTAAGATTAGAGAAAGAAGTCCACAGGTAGGATAACAGCAATAAATTTCATAAAATGTCAGTCTTGGGAGAATAAGTAATAGATGGTTGCCATATGTATTTTCCAAACTCTTGAGATTTTGAGCTATAGTCTGGCATACGCAATTAATTTTTTTTTCTTTCAAATCTTGGAGGGATACAAAGCAGGCTTCGGAGATTGCAGATTGAGAAACGTTGCAATACATCAAATGCAAATGTTTTGGTATATGTTGGTGAAATCATGGACAAAACCAAAAAAAAGAAATTGGATTAAAACATTTCATGCTCCTACCTCAATGTTAAGTGGTAGAACGATGCACAATGAATGCAGAACTATTACCCCGACCTATTTCTGTCTATTTAACAAGGCAATCATTAATCATAACTGACTGGTAATTTTTCAATAAAGATGGTTAAATACCAATTCATCTAGATTTTATAAATTAGATCGAGAATGAAGCAATGTTTTTATGCTTAATTCAACATTCTAGATGAAAAAGGACTTATCATTCATATCTTAAAACTTCAGGCATCCAGATTTAGAGTAAATAATAATAAAATGTAACACATAATTTCATATTTATTTTAGTCAATAAACAAGGCAATTTATCAGAAATATTTAAATTTTGAGAGAAATAAAATATCTTTTCTTTAAATATATATAGCTTTCATTTTACAAGAAAAACCTATTTTGGATGATATTAAAGGAATATGAAAATTATGACAAGTTAATAAAAATCTCTAACTCTCTTTTTGGAAAAATTTTATGAAAAATAAATTTCTTGGCTAAAACTGGTTTGAGATTTTAATGTTTCTTCCACATTTCATATTCTACGCTTATATTTACTAAGTGATACTTCATTGTACTACACATTTATCAAGTTTATCATGTACTTACAACATAAAATATTAAAATTTTAAATTTAAAATGCTGATTGTAGAATCTGAGTTTGAAAATTGATTAGACAACAAATATATCCTTTTTTTTTTGGCCAAATAACTTTTCCTTTTTTTGGGTGAGGGGGGAATTAAAAAAATTATACAACATTAGCTATACGAATTCCTGTTACTTTTTATTATAATTAAAACTAATATAATAAAATAAACTATAAAAATGCCTCATACACATAAACAGAATTTAAGTGTTATTTAAAAAAAGTAATCAAATTATACAACATTTTCAATATAAAACAGAATACCTATGATACCATATTAATTGACAGAGTAACCTTAAAACTATGACCGTATAGCAGTCAGTTTTTACCAAAGAAAGGATAATATTAATTAGCTTTTAAAACAGCAATGAATCTAGTGTAATACTTATTTCCAGAATTTTCTCCTAAAAATATAATTAACAACATTTGGGCAGCCATAAATGTCTTCAGTTATTAGTCTGTTCTTGCATATATTATTTAATATAACATAACTGTTCCTCCCCCTAATGCTTTTATATATGGCATTCATATTAAGCAGCACTGCAGAAGCTTGTTCTTAGTATCAACACTATAAAACTGAATCAACACAATATTACAGGATATTTAACAGTTTTATAACAATATTAACGACTGCTAAAATCACAAACTCCACTTTTCTCTCCTCTGAATTTAAGGACATATCAGAATTTTTGATCATTTAAAAAATTTGAATCTCTTATATTCATTTTTTAACTTAAATTTTTCTTTTCTAAGTGCAATTTATTAAACACTACTAAATTTTCACTATTTCAGTAATGAAATTTTGTTGAAAAATAGAATAAAACAAATCTGGATGTAAAACAGTATTCTTAATTATGCTGAAAATTATTAACATAAACACTTAGTTGTGAGTAAATTTTAAGACAATGATATCATCTATTCTGAAAGACTTTTAAACAAAGCACAAAATGAAGCATCAATAACAATGTAATAAATGCTACACAAATTAATGTTTTATAATGCAATTACAACTATCATGGATATTTTCTTTTACAAAAACATTATTTCAAAGAAATTATTCCAATTCTTACCTATCACTATTATCAATAGCATCACCAAATCCTGGAGTATCAACTACTGTTAAGCGCAACTTCACACCTCTTTCCTCTATTTCAACAGTTGAGGCCTCAAGTTTGACTGTTTGTTTTATTTTTTCTGAAAAATTAAAAAGGCCACTGATTAAAAACTTTTTATTTTACTCAACCCTGAAAAATATTTATGGAATGTTACAGTACATTTAAAAATAATTAATCCCCTACATGTTTTGTTATGCATGTTATGTATTTAATTAAGTCATTTTTCCACAAACTGAAATATTATGCAAACAACTCCAGAAGAAATATTATTATTTTGGTTTGGTTTATTTGGTTATGGTAAAGAATACAAGGGAAACTGGCTATATCCATATTACACATCAGGAAAACAATGAAATGCCATTTAGGTAGTCCGTTAGCATGGAACTGCGCACAGTATTCAGCGACTTTCCACGCGGTTGATGGCGGAAACCTACAGTAAACATGTGTAACACTTTATGAGCCAGTAAGTTTCAATTCATTATGCTCATTAAGTAGCATATACATTTACAATTTAATTAAAATTAAATTGAATATTAGAAAAAAAATTCTTTGAAGACTAATTTTTACAGTGACATATTAAATATTAAAATGCAGTTGCTTGGAAACATAATATAGAAATAGGGGCTACAAAGTGAACACAGAAAATATAAAGGAAGGAGGGAGAGGATTCTTCTTTCTTTGTATATTATTTTTAATATCCCTTTCTTGACGATGAATGTAGAAAATATCTTTTCACATAAATATAACAAAAGGTAATATTTTGTGAAACTACTACGGATCATTGAATCACTTGCATATTTAAAAAATCTTTGCAAAATTTAAAAAAGACATTAAAAATTGAGTAAAAATTAATAATACACAAATACTACCTTAAACAGAAAGTTGTTGAAACCTGCAATGGCTAACTATATGCACTGTGATTTATGAGAAAACAAAACATGAAAGATATATTCTAACGAGATTCTAATTTATACAAATATTAGCAAAAGCTGTATTTTCTCTACTACAGAGGGAGGGAGGAAATGTACAACAGATTTAGCCTCACCTTTTTTATTTCGACATTTGCCATCATATATACCAATAATTTGCATCTTATGTCTTTGAGCAAATAGATTTATTAATTTTTCGAGAATTACATTCTATTGTATGAAATTATAATGGCCAGTACAAAATTTTGATAGCTGTTCCTTTTATTTTTCATAAATAAGTTTACTTCCTTTATGTAATACTACAATGTCCACTCCTCGGAGGCTTTCATTATGGCTAATGGGGCATTTTCCCCCCCCATTTATACATAAATACATGTTTAGAGAGCATTTGGGCTAAAAATACTTAAAAACAGCATATCTTTAGAATTTTCGATAGACAGTCTCACGTGCAGGACATAAAAATGTTTTATTCTGTACAGTGTTGCCACTGCTTGTTTTGAAGCTGAGTTTTTTAATTAAAAATTCATTAAAGATTTACATAGATAATAAAACAAATTTAAAATTTGGGCTTCCAGGTGCCCATATTCAGGTGAGGACTACGCTATTCAAAATTTGATGGCTCAAGGTACCGTTGTTTTTCACAATGCAAGATACATACATACATACATTCGTGCATATTCTTCATTATTTAATTTCTTTAAATGCAATGCAGGATTATAATATTTGGTGGCAACAATTTGAAAAGTGATCCAACGCAAAATGTGCTTTCAAGATTAACAGCCCTTCTCAGCTCATGCCATTTTGGCTAAAAATATTAAGTAGATAATTTGACAAATTCTGAACATTAACTCTGTGAGTCACATAGCTTTACAAATATTAAAGCACATTAAAAATTACTATGATATAACTGCTACTAAATGACTATTTCCTTTTTATTGTACATACTACTTGAATGGGAGAATATATTGTAAGATGTATGAATAATATTCAAAATGCAGTGTCAAATTTCTTTGTTGAAATTTCATGAAAAGAAATTCACAGCAGTTTTAAAAAATGGGCTTAAACAAAGTATTGAGAGCAAGACAAATTTTATGATTTTGTTGTTAGATAATGACTTTATTTTCTTTACAGTTATTCAATGATTTTATTCTGGGAACCTTATTTTTTCCATAACCCAAATTAATGAGACTGTGCGATATATTTCTCCCAGTCACACAGGGAATGTGTGATATTTCTCAGTCACATGTTGTCTGGTTTCGAATGCGATTTGTTATCTTTAAAAGTGCTTACTTTGAAAGGGCAGAAATTGAATCATTGTTCTAGTTTTATTATGTTGGAATGATTGGTTTTTTAACAGTTCTTGGGCAAATGATAGTTTTATTTAGAGTATCATGAGACCAGAATGAATAAAGCATTGTGTGAGAAGGTGACGAACACTAGCTATCTGCAAGGTAAGGAATATCAGCTATACTGGTTCGAAGAAAGTACGTATAATTCAGATCTTAATGATTATGGATATGGGGATTGAGGTTTCATGGAGTTCCATCAAAAGATCCATGCATAGAACTCATAACCATAATGAAAGGGACATTTAGTTTTCATAAGATAAATAAATTTCTCGGAAAAGTTTATTTTTTTATTTTTTAAGCATCACATAAGTATTTTTTAATAATTTATATCTGATCATAACTTGTGCACAATGTCAAATTTGTATAAGCCTGATATTTTTTGTGAAAACAGATCGCTGTATACATGGGGAAAACAACAGCAGTATCATATAATATGCTAACTGTGTGCAATGTCGAAGTTTGAGCAATTTTCCGATGATTTTTCAACAACTTGAGTAGCATGACCACCTCTATCCAGTCATGAGATTTTCTGCCACTTGGTATATATAAGCTTCCAATTTAAAATATTTCACTCTCTCACTTTCTTTAATGATGTAAATATCTTCTTAATGGGTGGAAGCTTATGAAAACAAAGAGTAAGATTACACAAATACAAATAATACACAAATAGTTACACAAATTTTGCTAATAAATGTCGTTCAAATACAGGTCTCTAATAGCACATCATAAAAGGCATGCCACTCAGAGGTTTAAAACGGTATGTTTAATATATCATATAACCTTATTTAATAATTAAAATTTGTGTTTTAAATTGCTAAACTGTACATAAAAAAATTGTTTTGTAATTATATATATATA
>KK113646.1:763729-778079 GCA_000611955.2 Stegodyphus mimosarum | reverse complement strand
TAGATATCCACATATATCTCAGAGTTATAAATCTCGATAGTATATATAAGATACAAAAATATGTAAATCAAAATTATAATTTAAAAAGCCTCTAGATTGCTGTTGGTAGTGGTTTGTAAGATCATATTCACGAGTTTGTATGATAATGAGTAAATCAAAAGAGCTTAGTGACTTAGATCATGGCAGTACAGTGGGATGCCACATTTGTGGAAAATCAGTTCCTGAAATTTCAGACATTCTACAGATATCCAAATCCACTGTGAGTGAAGTACTGTGAGTGAAGTGGAAACGTTGAGGCAGTGAAAGTGCAGAAAAACAATGTGGCAGGGTGAAAAAAATAGTGAATGCAGCTATAGAAGTTTAAAAAGGGTAGTGAAACAAAATCGCAAGTCCTCATTGATTGAAATCATTCAAAAGTTCCAAAGTTCATCAGACACTGGCGCTAGCAGCAGGACTGCTCATTGAGAGTTAAAAAGCCTGGGATTCCATAGTCGTGCAGCCGCTCATAAGAACAAAATGCGAAGCATCGTTTACAACGGTTCAAAGTTTACCGTCATTAGACTGTGGATATATGGAAAAATGTTCTTTGGAGTGATGAATCTCACTTTATAATCTAGCAGTCTGATGGACGCGTTTGGTGGAGAACCTTTTAATTGATGGTTGGCGAGAACTTCTTAATTGACTGCATTGTGCCAAATGTAAAGTGGCAGCCCCATGTTGTGGGGTGTTTTTCATCGTTTGGCCTGGGTCCCCAAGTTTGTGTGGTTGGAAACATGAACTCTGAGATATATGTGGACATTCTGGGCAATGCTGCTCTCCCAAATCTATGGCAATATTTCAGGGAAGGGCCATTTCTCTTCCAGTAGGATAACTGCTCCACTTACACACTGAGACTTGTGCAGCCATGGTTTGATGAAATGGGTGTTCAAAAACTAGACTGGCCTTCTCAGAGTCTGATCTAAATCCCACAGAACACCCTTTGGGATGAATTCGAACACAGATTACATAGCCAGCCAAATCGACGATCCTCACAGCCAGCACTCATTTCAGCTGTGATGAATGCCTAGAAGTCAATTCCTATAGCCCCCTATCAAAAAATGGTGGAAAGTCTCTTCAAACATGTTCAGGCTGTCATCGATTCACAAGGGGATCAACATCATATTATTATTGCTTCAGGTTTGGTTTATGTGATTACAGCAAAGTCTTGAGGGCTATCTGCATTAGGGGAGGGATGCCTTCGTGGAGGACCTTCTAAGAGAAACTTGCTCGTATACACATTACACATGGGGAAAACGGCAAGACAGCTAGCCCGTTCTTGGGATTTGAACCTCGGACCAAACTACCAGTGTTCAGTGACTTTAGCGCTCGGCTGCTGAGGGCCATATATGTCTCAGAACTCCCCAAGTCCATACCACTGGGTGTCTGAATACTTTCGGCCAGATAGTGGCAGGTAAATATATTTGATGTGTTGATGTTTTCTGACTTATATAAATCTTCTTCGAAGAAGTTGCAAAAATTACTAATTTGCAACCAATAAGTCACTTGTACCAAAGAGTTATACAATATACATTTCAACTGCAAGACTGATAAGCAGTATTTCAAAAGTAACAATGAATTTCTGAAAATTCAATTGTCAAAAACAATCAACATCAATTTTAAGAAATTATAACAAGAAATTTACATTCTTCTTTAGAGAGAATTGTATGATTATTTTATATAAGTATTATTATATAAAATATTTTATATATTATTTTTATAAGTCAGAGCTTCAGTTATTGTGCTAACAATAAGCATATGAAAAATCAAACTGCAAATTTGATAACATAATTCTTTTCCCTTGTTTGGTTTGCTGTATAACACATACTGTTATAATTTGAAAATTAAAAAAAATTTACGTTCCACGAATAACAACTAAAAAATAGCTATATTCTAAGAAATGTCTGTTGTGATACAAGTTGGTATTTTATGCATAAGTAAAATAAGAAACAAACAGCTAAAAAAAATTCATTTATGCACATACTGACAACAGCATGAACAATTATATGGCAAAAAGTTAAATTATATTTTTCACCTCCTAAAAATGAAAGGGAACAGATTATTAATGACTGTTCAAAATGGCTCTTATGAAATTTAATATGGCTTATCAGTAGAGATAATAAGTAGACATGGCCCAGGTGGAATACCAAAACAATTTATATAATATTAGAAGACTATGCATTACGATTAACATGTCAACATCATATGCCTCCTTTGTATTAAAAAACCGGAACAATATGTAATGTAATTCTATAAAATATTTAATGCTTTTATTTAGATATATCATGAATTAAAAGCATTTTTACTTAAATCAATCAGATTAAAAAGTGAAAAAATAATATTTTTAAGAACCACATCCATTGCTTTTAAACAGTTTAGTTTGTTAATTAATAACAAACAAATTAAATATGAAAGACCTCTGTGAAAAGTGAAACAATAGAAAATTGTGTTTCGAGACTAATAGGTGTTTTAGCCAAATAAACTGGCATCCAGAATAATCAAACACTTTCACATAATTTTAAATGACAAAGTTATGAACACACATTACTTAAATGAGTTGTAAATAATTACAGATGCTCCTTACTTGAAAAAGTTTTGCAGATATGAAGAAACTTAATCTGAAAACGTGAAATTTGTTTGGAGTTGAAAAAAATAAATAACATTAAAAATTGTCAGCAAAAAGAGATCAGATGCTAATAATGACAGTGCAAAAGAGCAATGAACCACTTTATTTGAAACAAAACATGCTATAATAAAAAGACTTATTTCAAACAACATTCAATAATTTTTTAATACTTTCAGTAAAAATTGTGAATATTGCAATTAGTAAATAGTATGAATCATTTGATTATCAAAGCAATTTATATGAACAAAAATGACATACATGAACAAGTCAAAGGCGCAATGCTGATGGAATCACCAGACTTGATAAATCTCAATGACCAACAGAGCCAAAGGAAAAGCATACCCAGTTAAAATGTTTCACACAAAGTTAAAGGCAGTCATGTCTTATATGTCTGAAGCAGAACTCACTTTTTTTTTCCAGAAAACTAAGACCCAAATTTTTAAAAGTAAATGGACAACCCCTCAGATTCCTGTGGTGGAATGATTCAGACAAGCTTCCATGAAAGTGCCAACCGATTGACATATGGATCCCAAATTCCGAGAGGTTTGTTACAGTATGTTACACATGATGTCATACAGAACAGGGATAAAAAAATTCAGATAAGTTTACACTTCCCCCCAAAAATTGAGAATGCAGGTGCTGAATTACTGCTCTTGAATAAATTTAACGGTTTATCTAGAGAGTATAAAGACAATGTTATTAATGCTTTTAGTGCTTCAAATAACCATGTGGGACTAAATGTTAATAATAAGAATATTCAGATTTCTATAACAGCCACCTAAACACTGCCAATTATGGTACAGCCTAAAGCAAAATACTCCAACTTCCTTAAAATTCTTAAAAGCGATACTCATACTTCCTTTTACGGCAGAATAAATATTAAATTTTTAAAAGTAGTTCCCGAGTCTGAGGAAGATCATCGGATAATTTAAAAATATTTAATAGATAAGCAAATCAGTCATTATATTATTCAAAGAAGGATTGAGAGACTACTTAAGGTGGTCCTTAGAGGTCTTTCTACTGACATTTCAATTGAGGAAATGCAGGAGGAGGTTAAGAGCATGGCCTTTATTGTTAAAATATAGCACAAATGTATAGGATTAGGACAGAGAAACTGATGCCTTTGCATCAAATATAGCTGAAACTTGTCCCTGGTGTGGAGTGGATCTATGATAGAACAAATTTTTGTTCTCTGATGTGTCGGTTGTTCCGTATAAGGCTCGAAACAGTGTGGTTCAGTACCCCAATTGTTAGCACTTCAATCATTCGTCTGAATATTGAAACACCAAGCCAAGGTACGTGAAATGTGCAGGACCACACAAATCAGTAAACTGTGTAGTAAAAAAGACGGATGAAGTGTTGTGGCTTACCTGGCCACACTACGAATTTTTATGGTTGTAGTAAATTCCTTAAGTTACACAGTAGCAAGGTAATTTCTCTCGCTAAAAACAATATGGAAAGTAAGCCCAAACCAACTGATAGCAGGTCAACTGTTACCATTGGCATCTTGTATGATGACAAGGTGAAAAACTTAACACGTGGTTCAACGAGCACTCGTAGTAAATCAAATGAATTTGAATTACCAAATTTTAGAAAAATATTCAATGTCATTAAACATGCCTTTTGCCTAATTAAGGAAGTGAGCAAAATGTTTAAAGGTGCATATGTACACAGTATTCTTAGTAAAATTACTGACAAAATTCCCAAAATCCAAGCTATAGAAAACTCCATATATAAACTGTTCTCAGTATTTTCTATTTTCAAAAATTTGTTCATTGCTGCAAATTAACATCTCTTTACTTGGTTTATAGATGAAATATACTTAATATATACTTGATTCTTTTCCTTTGATTAGATCCCTATGACACCATCTTATCTGCACTATACTTTTCTTGTGTACCAGTCTTACAGGCTGCCTTTCATGTGCATTATGACTTTCTCAAGATTTCTGTGACTCGTACGCTAATGTCAACTTTCGTGTGAATGTTGCTGTACTTCTGGACAACTATTCATCAGTTATTTTACAGGATTTAGAACTTTTGACCCAGTTATTTGTCAGAATGTATTTCCGAATCTTCAACATGTTCCACAAGGGTTAAGGCACTGTGCCTAGGAACCCTGGTGTTAAACACCGTTACAAGTCACTCACAAGATTACACACTTATTTTGAGAAAAACTCTCCAGAAATTGGTGTTGCTGGCTAATTTAATATGCCAATTCTTTTTGCCTCTCATACAGCCTCATCATCACAAATATCCCCTTTACTTGTTGATGGGTCTTCAATGGGAAATGAGATGTTGATCTACTTCCATCCATCTAAAGATCTACTCAGACCTCATCCTTACGTCTCAAAGATGACAATCCAAGTCACGTACTATATATTTATTTATTTATATGTATTATATTTAAAATTTACTATTGATTTGTTTTACTATTTTTAACTTGTTAGGAGACATCCCTAGTGAACTTAACAACATTGTATGAACTGTTGTTCAGAATCTTAACTCATTCATAAGGCGGAGAGTATCTATCTGTACACTAATACTTATCAATCTGTATGTCGAGCGACTAACATTTGCCATAAAAGTTGAACAAATTTCCCACCATTCTCCTCCTCCAATTACGTTTTTAATAATTAAATATGTTTTCACAGATTAGAAATTTTGAAATTAAACATAAAAAGACCATTAAAACACCAATTAATAAATCATGAAGATTATTAGTTTTCAAAATTCATATGAATCCACTATGAAAGATAATACAAATAAGTTGTAACTAAAAAATTAATGAAATTAGTACAACCTGCAGCATCAGGAACATGACGCTCAGGATATAAATCAGTGAGGAAAAGACTGTTGATTAAAGTTGATTTTCCAAGACCAGATTCCCCTACGCAATAAAAACATAAATTTAAAATGCATAAAAATAAGTAAAATGCCTGACAGAAATGAAGATGAATATGTCAAATAAATAAACATAAAAATTAAAAGACTTTTACTACTTACCAACAACCATAAGAGTAAATTCAAAACCTTTTTTGACAGATTTTCGATGTACTTGATGCGGCAAATTAGCAAACCCAACATAACCGGGAGTTTCAGGATTACTAAACTATAACAAAAATATGAAACATAATTTTAATGGGTAAAAGTTTATAATTGGGTGCCCCTTGCTTTTTGGCGATTCTGTTTTGATGCCAAGATCGGCGCCAATAAGACACAATTTCAAGATGGCCGTTACACAAAACCAAAACAAGAAGTCAAAGAATTTCACAAACTCCGTGTCCATGTACACATCGACCTATTTTCACTAAAAAAAACATCAGAGAATTGCACAAACTTAGTCATTGCACATTTTGACTTTGTCCATGAGCACATCGATTTATTTTCAATTAAATAAATCAAGAAGCTAAAACCATGTTAAAACTCTCATGGTAAACAGAAATGGGGTTTCATCGCCAAAACTGAACAAAATTTTTCGCCAAAAAACAAGGGGCACCGAATTCTACAGTAGAGCCTTTTAATGTATTTTAAAAGAGCAAAAATATGTCAGATTTTTAGAGTATTTATATCTGCTTATATGACACAACACAATGCGGCACCGCTTTAAGTCTATTTGTCTAGACATATTTAAATATATTTACATATCAGAAATACATAATTTTGAAAAGTTTACAGCAGTAGAAAAACATTAGTACGGATATCATACATTTCTCGTACACTTACCAACTTCTGTTCGGAACTCATACTTTGAAATTATATAGGCAAATTTAAATTAATAAAAAGACTAGCGCGAACGACAACACCCAAAACAGCATCACACAGTTACAGATAAGAATGATTGGATAATACACAAAGCTGTAGCCTCTTCAATAGCGGCAAAAACAGAGAAAAGAATCCGACCAATGGCCACTATTCACTTCTTATTTATATTTCCCCTCTTATATTTTTGTACTCAAAAGCTGTTAGGTTCCGAGCGATAGTTCGTACCATTTGGGATTTGCAGGAAGTATTTTCGCTAGCTAGCAATAGAAAAACGAGAAATTTTTAGTAATAATAAAAGCATTCATGCCACTGATGAACCTACGCATTACGGCTATAATGTGCCAGGTAAGTATGCTATAATAGCTCTTCTGTTATTGATTTTTTCTAATCAGCAACTTCGACTATAATTGCCAAAATTTTGTTATTCCAGTTCTCTCACCTGACCATAATCCCATTCTTCTTGAAATCAGCATAAATAGTTACTTACCTTCACTGGGCAGGAATATTGGTGTCAGAGACTGGAAGAAATTCACAAAAATCATTTCAAATACCATTGCTGGAAATCCCAAAATAATCAATGAAGACGATATCGAGTCCGAAATCAAGAAGTTTACTCCCTATATTCAACATGCTATCAATTTCTTTACCAATAAATTCATCAGTTCCCGTCCTTTTCTTCCTCATCCAGCCAGCATAAGAAAAAATCAAATGCAAAAATCGTATTAGGAAAAACTGGCAACATACACGAGACCCAAGGCTTAAAACGCAACTGAACGCTCTTCAATGGGACATCGAAAAGGACGTTAGTAACTTCAAAACTCAACACTGGCGAAACTTCCTCAACTCTCTCGCAACTGAAGACAACTCTCTTTATGACATTGCTAAGAAATTTAAGTAACCTTTCAAGCAAATGCCGACACTTCATGGTACCAACGGAATGGTTTATTCAGACGAAGATAAAGCTAACACCTTTGCAGGTATACTAGAAGAAGCGTCTACACCCTTACGACAACAATCATATCTTCGAAGTTAATCAAACTGTTAGTACCATTTCAAAAATCCCAGGTTTTTTGAAATTTGCGGTCCTCGCTACGCCTAAGCTGGTTGCGGATTATATTAGCTACTTAAAATCCTTAAAATCTCCAGGTGTTGATGGTATTTCTACCAAAGCGCTGGAATATCTTCCTATCAATACTATCACTTGTCTTACTAAGATTATCTACTCTATCATCAATTCTATCATCTCCATCAACTCTATCATCTTTCCTAATATATGGAAACATGCCATTGCCATCTTCAACAGCATCAAAATTCAACAGCATTAAAATTCAACGTTTGCACAGAACTACCGCCCAGTTAGCCTCCTCAGTCAACTTTGTAAAATAGCTGAAAATATTATTCTAGACACAATTCTTCATCATAATCAAATTATTCATCATTCATGTTGACACAATTCTTCATCTTAATCAAATTATTCCACAGAGCTCCTACATTCCAAAAGAACAGTTGGGCTTCCGCCATCTTCATAGTACTAATGACCAGCTGCTTCTTGTCATCAACTATATTACTGATGGTTTCAATTGTAAGTTCCCAATCAGAGCCATTTTCCTTGATATTGCGAAAGCTTTTGATAGGGTCTGGCACCGAGGACTTATTTACAAACTTATCAAGATGAACTTCCGCGATCATTCATTGTATTAGACTTATTGCTTCCTTTCTCCAATACAGAAGCTTTGCAGTGAAAATTGGCAGTTCTGATTCTACCACGAGAAACATTTTTGCTGGAGTGTCCCAAGGATCAGTACTTTCACTATATTTATATAACATTTACACTTACGATATTCTTAAAGATCCACAAATTACCATAGCTCTTTTCGCAGATGATACTGCAGTTATGACCCAAGCTTCTACAGTTACTGTTGTCCAGCTCCTTCTTCAACATTACCTCAATTATCTAGAAAATGGACTCACTCTTTGGAAAATTGCAGTTAATATTGAAAAATCTAAAGCAATTATTTTTCTTAAAGGCCAAACAAATTTCACACCACCAAGACCTCTTCTATTTGATGTAGAAATTGACTGGGTTGACGAAGTCAAGTATCTAGGAGTCAATCTAGATAAAAAATTGACTTTTCAGAAACATCTCAAGGAAACTGTGAAAAAAATTAATATCACGCAACTATGCGCCCACTTCTTAGCAGAAGAAGTCATATGCCGTCTTCAAATAAACTCCTCTCATATAAATCTATACTTCGATCAGCATTATATTAGTCCTGCCTGGGGCCACGTTGCTAAAACTCACCTCCTACACATACAAGTTCTTCAAAACAAAGCCTTTGAGAGATTATCAACGTCCCATGGTTCATTCCAAATTCATATATCCACCGTGATCTAAAAGTCGACAAAATTCAAGATTATATTAAAAAACTTGCCAGAAATTTCTTCTATTCTGTCTCATTCATCCTAAGAACAGCCTCAGCTCTCTTACATGTTCTCAATTTCCCGGAGAGAACACAAATATTCATCTGAAATTTTCCATCCTTAACATCTTTTAGTCATACTAGGCTCTTCAGTTCAGTGATTTGGACCTTCCACCAGCAACTCACCTTATTCGTCGACTGATGGTGGCCACTTGACTTACGGTCAGTAAGTCATTTTGTTCGTAATCATCTTTACTTGACGTTCGTCAATTTGTCCATACTACTGATTTTGTTTTACCGTTGCTCTTCACCAGATGCAGAGTAAAAGGAAGCACTGCTTTCTGAAACTCTAATTCACATATGAGAAGATAAAAGAAGCAAGGTTAAAAGTAACTGAGCTGAAAGGTAAAATTTGCGGCCAAAGAACTTCGTGACTTAGGCTATAAAATATCTCAGAAAGGAATCGAGATCGAAGATTCCAAAATAATTGCAATAAAAAATTACGCTCTGGAAAATCAGCAAAGAAGTTATTCTAATTTTTGGACCTGTATTCATTCTATAAAAGGTTATTTAAAGAAAGTAGAAATGTTATAAAAGATAAAAAAGAAAGAAAGCCAGGTTTACAATGGCCGGTCGAAGCAGACACTGTGTTCGAAAGCTTAAGAAACCGCATTAATCCAAGCGCCTGTATTAAAATTCTCTGACACCAACTCGAAATCTCTGCAGATGCATCAGATTTCGCTGTAGCGGCCATGCTTATGGCCGCTACAGCGATTACAGCCAGTAGCTTATTACAGCCAGTAGCAATTTTAGTTAGACTTTTAATCCAACTCAAAGGAATTGTATCGCTATAAAAAGGGAAAAATTAGTAGTTCTTTTAGCGGTTCATAAATTTCGTGTGAAATTTGGGAAATCACCCATAAAAATTGACAAAGATCATGCTGCCGTCATCAATATGCATTCCGAGAAGAATTTATCACCAAGCCTCATAAGCAGGGCTCTTAAGCTACAAGCCCTTTTCCGGAAGTATGTTTAATAAATAAACATACTTCCGGAAAAGAAAAGTTTGTCGCTGACGCTTTATCTAGAATAAAATTATATGATGAGGGCGATGAGCTCAAATGTTCAAAGTTAATTAAAGAAATTTTAGATTCTTGCCAGAAATTATTGCTGACTTCATACAGACTCAGAATTTAAAAATATTTATGCTTTTTTAAAATGATCCTGATCATTTCGAACACCAGGATGTAGTGGCTATCAGAAACAGAGCTACAAATTACGAAATTATTGACAATCTCTTGTTTAACTCCAAAGTAACGAATAATAATAATGAGTTAAGTATCCTAGTGATTTTGAGATAAAGTATTTTGCAGGAATTGCATAATGCGCCACTTTCATGTCAACTCGGGACAAGAAAGTTCAGGAAGTGTGCGAAGTTGTTTATTTTTCACAGGTGCAAAGATTTGTTACTGAATAGTCAAGTATTGCAACATTTGTCAGTTAGCTTAAAATATTAATTATAGTCCGGCTAGGTTCTAAATAGAATAAAAGCTACTTTCCCTAATGAATTAATATGGATTGAAACTGTAAGACCCACATTACACGTAGTAAAAATAATAAGAATAGATATTTACTCGAAACTGCGCTTCACTTTTAGAAGTGGATAGAAATAGTTTCCATTAAAAGTGCATCCGCTATGATTGTTGCCGATTTTTTCTTAAATAAATTTAATAGTAAACAGTTTGAAGACTTATGTTCTGGACGTGATTTACAGCATTTCAAAGTGTCTCTTTATCGCTTCATCACAGAGCAGGTGAGAAAAAATATTGCTAAAAATTATTCACAGCTATATAAAATATCATCATAAATGCGGGGAAGCTGCATCAATGAATTTGCATTTACCTTGAGGGCGGGTGTGCATGATACTGCCTGGAAAAAGGCTAGGTTAATTATTTCTTGGTAGATAGTTGATTACCGCTCTGGATAAACTATTTTTTGTTCAAAAGAGGTCTGAGGAATTGAAGACGGCAGACATTCAGAGACTAGACAATGAAGCCGCCAGAAATTCTGATATGGCTAGAACGAAGCAAAAATTTTATTATAATAATAAAAGGTGCGAATTGGATATTAAGGCAGGAATTAAAGTCTTCAAACTTCAACGTTCTCTTCCAAGAGCCTCTCATGATAAATTGGGGAAGTTTTGCAATAAATGTGAAGGCCCATTTTTGGTTTATCTAAGATGGGAAACTGTAGGATATTCGAAGGCTCCAAATGGCGAAACCTTTAAGGCATAACCAGATAAAGAGCTATTACGAGCGCGCTGATATGCTTCTTCTTAGAGATGTTTTACAGGAAGCACCTAGTCTAAACTTTGAAGGGCCATCGGGAAATACCGCGAGTTTCCCAACAATTAAGAGCATGCAGGTTTCAGAAAGTAAAGGATAGGCTAATGGCGAAAGAGAAAATAAAAGACCAAAATGCAACCGGTCAAAGGAAAGCATATTGACGGACATAGGGAGGTTCCGACAACTGAAAAGAAAAAGGTTCCACTATGATAGGAAAGTTACAAGGAGATAAAGTTACAGTCCAGCAGATCTAGGGAGCAAATAAGCATCAGCGACCATTATGTTCGAAAGGTAAAACTGACAGAAACTTCATTTTTACCATCACATCGTAGAGATTCCTTCATTTTAGCGTCGAACAGATAAGCAAATTACTGCGGTATTGCGTGACATGTCCTAACTCAGCAAAGGCATTTCTACATGTACCATGATATAACAAAATGTAAATCTTTCACATATGCTCAGTGAAAATTGCATTTTTCAGTTAAAATTACGTACATGCTTACCTTTTCAAAATTTTTTAAGTGTATATACTTGGACCTTTATTTATTTTTATTTGTCAAACATTTTAAATGTTAATTTGTGCTTGGTAAATATTAGCTCTATATAATGTAATATATATAACTTTTCAATTTCTTTTTATTTGTGTGCATTCTGCAAGTTATACTTCGGAATTCTTTGAATTGCTTTGAAATAAGATTCGAAATGTGCACAAAAAGTTTTCTGGGCTACGAAGTTTCCATTTATTAAAATATCTCACTTGTAAAATTTAATTCTACGGTAATAAGAGAGTTAATATTTTTTAATAACTTAACAAATTTTAAAGATGTATATAAAAATGCAATTTAATTAAAAAATTTTTTTTTGTGAAGATTAAAATTATTTTTACCAGTCTTTTGTTGTCTGACTTTAAAATCAGATGAGAAAAATCTAATCGCATAAGTGGAAGATGTAAATCCGGATCTCTATGAAGGGCTATAATTCCTAATTTGAGGGACATTTGTTTGACTTCCTATTTGTAAATTCAAGCTGTAAGGGACAGTTCATGGCGAAGCGTTTTGAAACGTTTGGCCATGACATTTTTGAAATCTCTCCAACGAAAATTGCTCACGAAATTAAACGAAAGCGTCAGGAAAGCGCCGCGTAATCAACAGAAATGCATCATCTTATATTAAATAAATATTACAATAATAAAAGCTATATAAATAATAAATAAATTATATGCAAATTAACAATATATAAATAATAATATATTAATAAATGCACAAATGGCATATATTTATTAAACGCAATAGATCTCAGACGTATACTATCTTAGTACGTTCTAGAGATGTGTATAAGTTACACACATCCTCGGAACATACTATAATATTAAAATATTTTCAGCTTTTAGTTTTATGTACCACTAGCTTTTACCCGCGGCTTCGCTCGAGTTGATGTACTTAAATAAGTTCCAAAGACTATTGAAAATAAAATAAAATAATTTGATTTTTTTTCTTATTGTCTAACTAGGATAATCAGGGTAAAATTTTAGTTACTACAGTAGAACGCTTGAACTACAGAAATCCGCAACGCTTGGGACCAGAGGTTGTGCGGATTTTAGGATTTTGCAGATTACAGGAGAGAAAAGCCAAATCATAATATTCAGACTAAAAGTGCAAAATAAATAAGGCATATTAAATACATTTACTTAAATTATTATGTACAATAATATCTATTATTACATTATTTTATTACATGCATTAAATTATATATTGTATATATATATGCATTTATAATATTATATTATTCATTTATATTAGTGATTACAGGAATATTTTAAAGCATTAAGGACATATACAATAGAGACGTGTAAAAATAAGAGATACTAATAAAGCATAAAATATTTCATTTTTTTTATTTGTTTCAAACATTTTTCTGATAAAGGTTTGTTTTAAATCTTTAGGTGCTCCAGAGTAATTTTTTTTTGTAAATTCTACAGGGTCATAAATTCATTATCTGTGTCGGTGTCGGAATCGTTTTCTTGCTGTGGCGAGTTCAAAACAGAGCCAATGATTTCAACATGGGTTATCTGATATACCAGTGTTAGCTAATCTGAACACATCATCCATACTGAAAACCTTTTCTGGGCTAAGATCTTTTTTCTGCCACTAACACAGAATCATTATTATTCGGTAATTATGACGTCATTATTGGATAAATATTTTTTCTTCGGTATTTCATTCTCCATTCTGCGGTTTCTGAAACCTATAAATTTAATGTTTATATTTTGAAAGGCAGTGCGGATTTCAGGAGTTGGCGGATTTCAGGTCGGCGGATTTTTGGCATTTGACTGTATTACTTATTTTTTAAGTTAAAAATACACTGCGCGCAAAATTTCAGTAAATACTGCCTTTCTTCATTGAGATGAAAAGAAATCCATACTGATGTCGTTAAGACGCTATTCTGCAAAATTTTTAAAATCCGATTTGGATATATCAAACATTGCAATCTCTTCTTATGGTTTTTTTTTGTCGGTTTTACTAAAAAATTCTAAAATAAAATATAATTTAAAAAAAAATGAAAAACATGCTTTATTAAGACAGCTCACTACAAAAATAAATAATTTTCATTGCCAAGATTTCAAAAAGTTTAAATTATTAACAAAACGTTAATTCTTTTTCAGACGAGCACGAATAAGAGTATTATTCTAGGATGCTTCTGTATATTATATTGTTACGTGCGTACGGGTTCGTTATATATTGAATGCACAAGTCGTAAAAAGTTAACAAAAATTTATTCTTTCCACAAGAAATAAATTAAAATGCTGAAATATTTCTTCACAGATCTTCGCACAATATCACAATCTCTCAAACGATTAGCAAAAACTCAGTTCAAAACAGATAAAATAGTTCTATCTCACAGCGAAATCACTACAATCAATACAGCATTAAGTAAACAAACAGCAGTTCGCTTTTTACAGCTACAAGTATAACAGCAACAACAACAACTAACTCACTAACTGAGATGAGGTGTTTCACCTCGGCTTTTATAAGCTTTTTAATTATCAGTAGAACAATCACGATGTTTCTAGATTTTTCTGGATGGCAACAGTAATTACGAGATATTTATTTATTAAGCATTAAATGCACGCGCTCTTTTATTTTTATTGCTATTTTTTTT
>KK113646.1:717159-760579 GCA_000611955.2 Stegodyphus mimosarum | reverse complement strand
ACAATAAATAAATTAAAATGCTGAAATATTTCTTCACAAATCTTCGCACAATATCACAATATCTCAAACGTTTAGCAAAAACTCAGTTCAAAACAGATAAAATAGTTCTATCTCACAGCGAAATCACTACAATCAATACAGCATTAAGTAAACAAACAGCAGTTCGCTTTTTACAGCTACAAGTATAACAGCAACAACAACAACTAACTCACTAACTGAGATGAGGTGTTTCACCTCGGCTTTTATAAGCTTTTTAATTATCAGTAGAACAATCACGATGTTTCTAGATTTTTCTGGATGGCAACAGTAATTACGAGATATTTATTTATTAAGCATTAAATGCACGCGCTCTTTTATTTTTATTGCTATTTTTTTTTTTGGCGTAGCTTTCTCTTCAAAAATCGTCTGCGTTGCTAAGGCAACATGAAGCAAATCTAATTACAATTCTAAATAAATAGCCAAATAAATGTGAAATTCGTAACAATATTATATGTTTTTCCATTTGGCGCCAATAAATTCCTGGCTTTGGATACACGCGAACAGGGAACATATTGTTATGAAATGTCCAGGCGCGGTAAGATAGGTTCCCCGCAAAGCAGGTTCAGGGTTGCCATATTTGGCGAAAAATCGCTAATTTGGCGACAAAATTGGTGATATACTATGGACGGAGGGAGAACCTTCTGGAACGAATTCTTACTGGTTTAGCCCAGAATGTTCTCGAACCCAAGCCAAAAGCTATATAAACCCTGCTGGTACGCGGAGAGTGAATCAAAGCGGAATCAGTGCGGAGTCAGTGGGAGTCACTGCGGAGTCTCCGGGTTGATAGTCAGTCAGTGAGCGAGTGTCTAGTGCCCAGGTGGTCGTCGAGTGCATCGAGAGCATCTCTTAGTGTATCGCGAGTTAGTACATCGTCGAGTTTTAACTTAGTGTGTTGAGCTTCGAGAACGACCCGAACCAAGCCGGGAGCTGTACTCTAGTGTATCGTCAAATGCGTCGTGATTTGTAGTGTGGAGAGTCTCGAGAGTACGTAAAGTTCCGAGAACGACTGTGCAGAGTCAGGAGCTGTATATTGGTGCTTTGCGTGAAGCTGTCTCCACAGTTATACCCTGAAGGCTGTGTTGCTGATTGTCTCAGCGTGTTTATAGTAGTTCTTCGACGACTGTTAGGGTGAATTTCGAGCTGTCTTGAAAAATACTAGCCAATAAAATGTATTTCGATACTTCATCAAGCATCGTCGTTATTCACTCCAAATCCGCAAACCCTTAACGTACATAAGCAGAAGAAGAGGAAGAGAAAAACTTAACAATCTTGTTGACCATCGCAAAAGCATGACTTTCCAAATGCACCACTGCAACCTGTAATGTTTGTCCTTCAGCTTTCTTAATAGCAACAGCAAAACTAAGTTGGATTGGAAACTGCAGTCTTTTAAAGTGAAATGGTAGGTCAGTGGAGATTATTGGGATTCAAAGTATGATAACACTTTCCTCTTTTCCTACACCTCTTAAAATAGTGGCACCAATTATATTCTGCCCTAATCGTGTGATCCGAAGCCTGGTTCCATTACACAGTCGAGGAGCATCTATGATTCGCATGAGCATAACTGGTACATTTAGTTTCAGTTGGAGTTTATGTGAGGATACACCTGATAGCTCTAGCGAATTTAAACACTCAGCAGGATATGACATGCTTTGTTCTGTCTCCATGATTGCTTCTATTGACAAATACTCTTTTATTTCTGCCTGCAAATCTTTCAAAATGTAAATGTTGGTTTTGTTTACGATTTCATTCGTCGGCGCTAGAATTGCTCTTGCACATAACCTGTGATCACAATTCAAATTTTCTTGCAAGTGCGGGTAAACTTTAGCAATAAGCTCCACATCGTTTTCTATCAAATTACGAAATTCCTCTGGAAGTAAAATACAACCTTCAGCATCTGTTTTCAAACATTCATCGCCAATTTTCAATAGTGTCTGGGCGTAATTCCCTGAATCTACATCATTATGAAGATGCACTCTCATATTTGTTTTTAGACTGAATTTTTCAACTTTCGCCCATAAACTTGATGATTTGAGACAGGCTTTTATTTCATCTGTAGGTGTATCTTTCTGGATTACTGGCAGAGTTTGTCGGAAATCACCAGCCAATAAAACGACCATTCCTCCAATAATATCTGTGCTGTCTCTCAAATCCTAAAGAGTTCGATTTAATGCTTTTATACCTTTTTTGTGAGACATCGTACTTTCATCCCACACTAAAAGCTTACATTGTCGTAGCATCCTACTTCGAGAGCTATTTTTACTGAAACTGTTGATGGGCGCATCTTCCTGAGCAAGATTCAATGGCAATTTTAAAATGGAATGTCCAGCATGCCGTTCAGTAGTGTAGCAGCTATACCAGAAAAAGCTACAGCAACCTCTATTTTCTGGTCTTTTCTGACGGACATTAATAATTAATTATTCAAAAACGTTTTCCCGGTTTCTCCAGCAGTGTCGAGAAACAAAAGTGCACCATTCCCGGATTCTGTTTTACATAACACCTGATAGAACACGTGACTTTGTTCTGAAAGTAACTGAGGGACGAATTGTGCTACTTGCTGCTGCAATGCAACGAAATTGTAGTCTGTAGTCTAATTCTCGAGCAATTTCATCGTTAACGTAATTTTCGTCTGATCGTCGTGGAATAAGCATTCCAAAATCTCGAAGCTTCTTAGCGACAATTGTCAAAACCTTGTTTTCAATTATGATCAGTACTTCGTTATAGATGTGCTGATTAAAAATCATATTTGCATGTACTCGCTGCAGTCGCTACAAAATATCTTCTATCATGTTCTCCTTGTACTTATCCCATAAAAAAGGAGGGTTGAAAAGGCCGCAAGATGATATAAAAGTTGTATCAAATTTCCTGATTTTATCTGGTGATCGGCATTGTACAGCTTCTTCCATAGTTTCGTTCCAACGTTTATCATTCTCTAAGAGACCCTGAGCCTCACATGCTTTTTTATAAGTTCGATATTCTTGACTATTAACAATTTTAAGGTCTTGAAAGCTAGTTGGACCCCAAACATGATGCAATAAAATGCGCAGACAAAAACATTCAAAATTTGTTACATGGGCGATGTACACACGACCAAGAAGGTCCGATGAAGAAGAAGAAGGTCCCCTGGCCAATTTTCAATACGCGAACTTTGAACGCGACATTTTCCATTCTTTTTTGAGTTGTTTCATGTATAATAACGCGGAACTTCGGAATACATTAATCTTTTCGCAAAAATATGTGTCTGGCAAAGCTGGGAAAAAGCGGTCAGTGTGGTTTTAGGAGGAGATAAAATTCTTTCCTGAAAATTATTGCCATTAATAAAACACGCTGTCCATTTCTTAAATGAACGGCAAGATGTGTAACAGTCGGATATCTTTCATGTAATGGAAAACCAAGGAGCTGCCTCGCTGCCTCATTACTACTGACATATTGCCCTGCTTGATAGGTTTGTATTTTATTCAAATGCTGCAATACACTTTCCTTACTTAGATTGAAGATCGCCTGTTTGCTCCCTTTATTGATATATTTACAAATATATTTAGTCGACCGAATAGGGTTGCAGGCTTCAGCATTAATGTGGCCATTAAATAATTTACATAGAACGGGAGAATATTGCACAACCTAGCTATTATCAAAAGCCTTGAATACACCATTGCGAGTTTGAATCTTAATTCTTCTACAACCATCTTCGGGTGCTCTTCGTGTGTATAAAGGGTAACCCTTATCATTGTGCTCTGTCACCTTTAGTAGCTCCCTGGAGAACGTTTTCGCAGATTTGCCATTTTTCATGCAAGGTAATGCTGGATTGCGAGCTCCACAGGCACCATGAATCATGTTTTTTGATTACAATCTCGTGCAAATTCTTATCTAGTTCTGGATCCGGGATTTCGGTGCTTATAATGTTATCTATTTGGTTGGATCGCAACTTTTGTTTTAACCAAATAAGAATGGGCACATGTGGCAGACCTCGTTTCTGCCATTCAATGGAGTGCATGTGGCAGTAGACGCTTCCAAATACTTTTCCTTTTGTTATTACATTAATGATCTTTTGAAGTTTTAAACGAAACACGGGGACAACTATATCATGTCGATCAGTGGCTCATTGTCTGCGCTTAAGCTCATCTGTTATTTCTTTCCATGAAGGATTGCAGGTAAAAGTTACAAATAGGTCAGGCTTACCGTAAGTGCGTACGTAGGCAAAAGCGTCTTGTGCGCATTCATGCAGATAGTGGGGCTGTTCACAAAAGTGGAGGGAAGAATAACCATTATCCCTAAGTCGTTGGGGCTAACGTTACCATCTGTGCTAATTGCATCTTGCAGGTGAGTGTAATTTTCAACTCGTAGTTGTGTTTGGTTTAGAGTAATGTAACGAAGGCGTTTGCTCTTTACTTTGATATGCATATGTACTAAAAATTGATGAAAGAGCTGCCTCGACCGCGGAAGGAGGTTGAAATCATTCTCTGGAAACATCATGCGATAGACGATAATTTATGAGTATCTGCTATGCGTGTCAGTGTATTATTATGTGCTCGTAACACGATATCTCGTGGTGAGCATGGGTCGCCAGTAACCAAGACAGCAACTTCATTAATTGTCCACGCATTATAGAGTTTCTCATATTCGTCACGGTAAGCTCGATCAGCGTGAATGACGACTTTAAAGTCGTCTTGAGGCCAGTTTTCTATTGCAGTTTTGAAGGTATTTATCAAAACGATGTGGTCATGTAACATTGTTTAAATTTTCGATATTATATCTCTCTCGACTCCATCAATATACTGACAACGACGGCATCTTTTCATTTTCTTCTTGACCCATAAAATAAACTTGCAAAAATTTATACGATTCATTATCTGTTGGAAAAAGTGAACCAGTTCGATGATATAGCTGGCTTTGTACGGTAAAAGTTGGTGAAAACCCGGGCATTCTTATCTCTTTCTCTACTCCAAAAGATATTTAGAAAAAAGAATTCTAGTTTATGATTTTACTTAAAAAACGCTTTGATTCATCTGTATCATAAAAATTTAGAGTTTTTAGCGGTTCTTCTGGTTCACCAAGTAATGAAAGCGAAACTTTACCATTGGAACAGCACATTCCTGCAGTTTCATCTTTCCATTTTAAAGCTTCGGAAAACTGGTATTTTTTACTCATCGAACCGATAACAATTAGTGGATGATTATGGTAATCAATTGAAGGATCATATTGAAGTCTAGAGTCATTAAATACGGACCAATTGCTACTCATGAAATTTCGCCGGTGTTCTGCATTTCTGCATCAAAGATTCTTCTTGCCTGCAATTGTTCTGGAGTATCTCTTCCTCTAATAACTGCCTGTTATTGAGCTTGTTCTTCCAAGCGAATCTGTGTTTGAAGAAGCTTTTCAATAGCTCTCTCAAAGCAGTTTGACGTTCAGCTTGTTCTTTCAAGCGGATCTGAGTTTGGAGAGGTGTTTCAGTAGCTCTGAAAGCAGCTTGACGTTCAGATTGTTCTTCCAAACGAATTTGTGTTTAAAGAGGCGTTTCAGCAGCTCTCAAAGCATCTTATTGCTCAAGTTGTACTGTCAAGTGGAGTTGTGTTTGGAAGGGCGTCTTATAGAAGCTGCTCTCATAGAAGCTTGACGGGAAGTTTGGGCCTCTAATCCTTCTTGTCTTCGAGAAGTTGTTTCATCAGTTCTCAAAACATCGCCTTGCTTGTTTTTATCTTCTTAGTTGTGCATGTACGGAAGATTCTTGGGATCGAGCAATTTTTGCTGCCCGGGTCTGAGATGAACTCTTAGACATGTTAGATTTATGTTTGCGAGACATTTCGTAAACAAACAACAACAACAAAAAAAAACTGTAAAAAATTAAACTCTCCGTAAATAAGTTTTAAACTCCGCGTGAATTTTAAAAATACGTGCATCGCCACGAAATCTAGTAAAACTGTAAATATTTCCTAATGACTGAAAAATGTTTGTAAAAGAAGAGCCAAAAGCCGGAAATTCTGAAGGACTTTAAGTAATAAATTAAATTAAACAAATGAAAATTAATAAACGCTTAATTAATAAATGTTACGTTTTCACGCCTTAATTGCGTAACCGATCATCATGAAATTTTCGAGAAATATTTTTGATATTTTAGAAAAGGTTAAATATGTTGCTGTGGCTTAAGCCACGCTCCTGCGCGCATAGAAACATCTACATCGTTTAATTTATCGTTATGAAACTTTCCACACTTAATGTTTATGCAACGACAATCATTTTAATCTATAATACCTATCATATAGTTTAAGTTCATCAGATAAGATACATTTTATAGCCTATAACTTTTTCTAATATATCGAAAATATTTCTTGAAAATTTCATGATGATCGGTTAGGTAATTAAGGCGTGGAAGCGCAACAAACAAACAAACAAACAGACGTTCACATTTATAATATTACTTAGTATTTGGAATATCTAATTTGATTAAAATACACCTTAGGATAGGTGACTTATGGACGTTTTTTAAAAAGAAAAAGGGAACGGGAAAAATGTTTGAGAGCCTCTGACACGCGAATAAACCTCGATATCATGCCGTTAATGGGCTTGAAAATATCTGCTGACTTGATTCCAGAAATTTACTGAATTGAAGAAAAATATAAGCAGCATTTTCAAGGAAACGTTTTCCGTAATAAGTTAGTTTTAATCAGAACCAGAAAATCATTTAATAAATTTATAATTTTTCAACATATTGTTATCTTTGATAGCCTTGGTGGATTTTAGGTTGTTTATTAACATTCCTAAGGGTTTCAGCAAGCTATTCATTTTAATAATTGTTTTCCACTAAAGAAGTTGCTAATTCATCGGTCTTTGGAAAATTTCTTATGTGAATTCTATAGAATTATAACTTCTATGCAAATCTTTATGTCATGCACACATATTACAAAAATTTTAGATTTTCATTTATATCCCCAAAATTGACTAAAGCAAATTAAGTGTGAAATATATATTAGGAATTATACCGCTGGCCATCAAAATAATTACACCATAAAGGACAGTAGTTAACATAATCCTATTTATTTTACAAATACTTTGAGGCAAAACAAACATAAAATAATATCCCAAGCATTGGCCTTGGCCAAGTTATTAATTTATATAGTATTGTTACGAATTTCATGTTTATTTGGCTACTTATTTAGAATTGTAATTAAAATTCCTTTTTATTTCCCCGTGCAACGCAGACGATTTTTGAAGAGAAAACTACGTCAAAAAAAAAAAAAAAAAAAAAAAAAAAAAAAAAAAAACAATACAAATAAAAGAGCGCGTGCATTTAATGCTTAATAATAAATATCTCGTAATTACTATTGCCATCCAGAAAAATCGTGATTGTTCTACCGATAATTAAAATGCTTATAAAAGCCGAGTTGAAACAGCTCATCTCTCTTCTTGTCAGGATATCCTCTCCATCGTTGGTCATGGTTCCTTGCATTGCGGTGTCTGGCACCCCTGTTCTTTTCTCTACTCTCATCTTTCCTCTCTCTTGCTTCAGTTATCTTGCTTACTTTTCAGGAAAAATACATTAGGAGCACTTTGTTGCAAACTTCAGTGAGCCGGATACACTGCATCTTATGTGGTATCCCGGCGATAGATTTCCAGACTAGACTAATCTCTCTTGTTGTTGTTGCTGTTATACTTGTAGCTGTAAAAAGCGAGCTGCTATTTGTTTACTTAATGCCGTATTGATTGTAGCGATTTCGCTGTGAGATAGAATTATTTTATCTGCTTTGAACTGAGTTTTTGCTAAACGTTTGAGATATTGTGATACTGTGCGAAGATCTGTGAAGAAATATTTCAGCATTTTAATTTATTTATTGTGGAAAGACTAAATTTTTGTTAACTTTTTAATGACTTGTACATTCAATATATAACGAACCCGTACGCACGTAAGAATATTTATATAATGCTTAGATATTGTGCAATATTAACAGAGCTAGGAAATGAGTTAGAGAGACTTTAGATGGCAATTTTTACTGCTGCAGTCCATGCGGCTTCCATTCTACACCAGAGTTCATGTGTGGTACTGGATGGCGAATATTCTTATGTCAGTCGCTCCGTAAACAGTGAGCAAACTTTTGATACCAGAAGAGATCTCAGAGGTTCCAAGCTAGCAGCCAAACTAAACCACTGAGAATTTACAAACGCAGGGCAGCTTTTGCAATATATAAGTAGCCTAGCACTGTCTTGTTGAAAGATGGGGTGACGTTAGCCTGAAGATATTAAACAGGAACAGGCATCAGAAGCTCAGTAATGTGTTGTTAAGATTTATCTCACTTGTCTGACAATAACATCCGAAGAAGCTCACGAAATCCAGCGCGACAAGGAGAGCAAGATTGTGCCTGTCGTTGACAAGAACCTTGAGCACATACAGGCGACAGTACGACTTCGCTCAGTTCCGCCCCAATTTTGAAGAAGAGCACCTTGGGGAAGAAGGTTCTGAGGGTTTCCCACCCCTTCTTTCCCTTACCACAACCTCTCGAGAGGACGTTCGGCTAGCCATGTATTTAGGGTGCCCACATGCCGCACGGACATTATACATTTACAAACATCCATGCCTTCTCCGGGATTCGAACCCGGGTCCTTCGGTGTCGCAGTAGGCTCTCCTAACCATTAAGTGTTGTGTGTGGGGGCAGGAAAATACAAAATGGTCTGGATGACCCTCCTCCCCACATTCACATTTCCATCCTTTCTCAAGCCAAAACGGCAGAGATTTAAAGGGAAGGGCCCATGATCGGTGAGGAAATACATTATGCAGGCATAAACTATTCTTGAACTGGCGCATTTATTAACCAGAAGGCAGATTACTTGTTCTGCAAAGAATAGCAGTATGTACGTTAGAACTATACACGCTACCTCAATATGTCAGCAACAGATTATGTAACATGTCAGTTCAATATGTAATTTTCTATTTATGCAGAGCCAGGTTTTCATACACAAATTTTGTACTGTATCAGAATACTCTACTGCATCTGTACATGTTAATAATCTTTTTTGTAGTACCTAATCTATACTAAGGATAGTATGCTTCACTTTGTAAACTTTGAGTATTATGATATTAAGTATAGAGATGTATATATGAATATGAGTGCGAGCATGTATACTTTTATTTGCTTCGAAATATATATGTATATATGTGTGTAAATATCTGTATTTGTGTTAGTATGTATATGTATATATATATATTGATTGTACTCTTTTTCAAGTTCCTTGTATGAACATCGACATTTCGTTTTTGTATTTAATAAACGTCTTCTGCTTCCCTAACCACTATACTGTCTGGGCAGCGCTCAGTAATGTAATTATTGTTGATGAAAGTTTAGGATATGCGGACTAGAAGTGATATTGATTATGTTAATTAAGTCTCTGCGTCCTTCGCGGTAGGAAGTCATTTTCAGCGGCCGAAATAGAGATGAACGGGATATGTACCTCAAAGGATCCAGTACGATCATTTTAAGTGCTAGGCCCGTATGGCGAGGAAGAATGCAAGTTTTCAACTTTTGTTTTTCTGAGAGTCTCCACACGCTGATATGACCATCATAATGCTAAGAGAGAATATTTCAGAAATACATCACGCCAATGATGTGTCCATGTGCACGTCGAACCCACCTTTCCAAGCTTTAATTCCTATGGTGTAATGTCAATAGAAGCCGAAACACTGGTCACCTTATTGACAATACATACATTTGCAGCTGTCGTCGCAGTATATGCGCAGATACTTGTTTACGTGCAACACACCAGTTTTCTGGCTCAGGGTATACAATGCGATTCTGAACAATGATACGTAGAAGATATGTATTACCTCGAGTATTCCTGAATGAGAATTGGCAGTTGAGATCCCGCACGTCGCTCTATGTGTGTCCCTTCTGGATCCATTGATTTCAAAGTTTTGTAATAGTCATCGGATCTTGGCAACGGAGCAACTACGCGATGTGACCATCCGCAGTTCCATTATGATCCGCGATCAAATTCTGAGACATGCTGCATGAATTCTATCTCTTCTATCTTCTTAGATGAGGCATAACACGACCTGCAGCTCAAAAATAACAAGTAAACGAGATTTTCGAAAGAAAATTGACATTTCAACCTACCTCGTATATTGTTACTAGAGTCATTGCTCTTGGTTCTAGTGTGAGCATACCGTGAAATGCTATAATATGCTAGCATCTTGAACCTTTCATACAAACTTCAGGTTTTATACTCTTTCTTTATGATGACGCAAATTTAATGTGCATCAATGTAATAGCAAGAAGTCTGAGTAACATCTTACCTTAATCCAGCAAAATTTTTAATATATGTATCATTTATTACAATCAATAAGATGCACGAATTGCTATTTCAAAAATGACTTCAACAAGAATGTTTACTAGTAAGAATAAACAGGCGATAAGAATGTTTAATGTACTTACGTTTAAAGTAGTCGTCGAACTCGTAGAAATCTCAGTGGATGTCCCCCGTTCTTCAGTATAACACTAAGAAAAAAGAATGAGTATAAAAATCATTATGCTAAATACTCCCCTTCCCCGACAAAACAAAGCTCAAACTGACAAGAAATTACCTGAATTTGTAAACGCATTATGCAGCTAATATATATTCACGGACAAAGGTGGAAAGTTGTTGGAACCTGGGTACCTAGGCCGAAGGCCCAACCCCATGTACAACAGTTTATCTTTCCCAACTGATACAACAGAGGACTAAAAAGAGATTGTAGCTGACTGAATTCACAGAGGTGTAATAATAATTAGCCAATTGAACATGAGACAAGCTACATTCACAGATCAGAAAAGTCAGTTTGAGTTGGTGATTTGGCTAGGAATATAGAAATGGAATGATATAGGCAGTTACGAGTCAATTGGCGCATTAGGTAATTACAGAAACAGGAGAGAGGTGAGGAGCAACACTGCATAAGTGAGATATAAAAATAAACATTATATATAGGTATAACAAATACAGAAGAATACAATTTTACATTATATAGTTGTTGAGGGCAGGCCTATTACTATTTGGCCTATTACATCCTAAGGCCTATTTATTCCATTGGCCTACAATTATTCCAAATCATTGTAATCATAAGAAAAGATTTTAATAACGGGATTGCTTATCGACCTCTGCCTCTCATTGAATCTTTTTGCAAGAAAACAGTAATGAATCCTGAGCTGAACAATATTTAGCTCCTCGTGGATTCGGTTATTACGAAGATACCACGGGGCATCTACAATCTGCCACAAAACGCATTCTACTCTGTCTGCAACCTTTTTCTATTACTTTTTCAGGCATAGGCCCAGACTGGACGCTCATAGCAAAGCACTGGACACAATATGGATTTGTAAATGAATAACTTGTTATCTACAGATAAAAGGCTGTTTCGAGCAATTAAGGGGTAGAGTTTAGCTTTACGAGCCCGAAACTTCTGAATAATAGATGTAATGTCCATGTGAACGAATTATTGAGAATCACCCCAAGATAAGGGATTTGTTTGGCCCAGGGAATTGAGGTTCCATACAAATTGAGATTTTCCAGAATTTTCCTTTTCCTTGTGAAGAGGTTAGCTTGTGTCTTATCTGCAGTCACATTAATTTTCCATTTAGTGAGCCAAGTCTCAAGTGCATGGATGTGTACTTGTAATCATTGTATAACTGGGTTCGTAAATGCACTTTCGGCTAGGATAGCTGTATCGTCTGCATAGATGGCTAGAGTAGCGTTTGGCATATATTCATCTTTTTATCAATTTTTCTCCTAGTTGTACAAACTGAGCTATTTTATTTTTAAATTAGACAAAATTCAACCTTATGTTGACGTTAATTTGACAAAAAAGCTCTCGTATTTGAGGCATTCTGAAGCATCTTTCTCTTCTCAGCTTTTTGTACGATTAAATTGAATGCAGGAGTTGTTAACATAAATACAAAATTAAAAAAAAATATAATAATAAGAGTTTATAAAAATGAAATTGGATTTTTGAAATTCTACTTTTACACCCGAAAGATGACATGTATCCTTGCAATGTGAAGCGTTCCATAAAAACTGAAACTGGTATTTTTAACAATCCTAAATAATATAAAACCCCTTTCTGTACCTCTGAGTAATAGGTATTTTTGAAACGTAAATAACGGGATTATGTATTGATGTACGTTGGTATTGTGCATCTATAATTATCAATGATTTAGGTGACCGCTTCCACAGAAGACCGAAATAGTTTGGAACATGTCTTAGAAAGTTCCACAGTATTACACCGCTCAGATTTTTGCAGTTATTATATATAGGCTGAGAACTGGTTAAGTAAGCAAACGTTTATGTATTAATATTAAGGCGTATGGATTGGCAACTTTTCCTATTTTCATACGCCAGGAATTTTATGATGAAATCACACAAGTGCTAATAGAACAGTTTCCAGGCAGTTTGGTCAGAAAATAATGCTTGTAATTATTTGAATAAAATGTGTTTACTGAAGCTTATTCCATAATTTTAGTAAACATAACTGAAATCTGTGAAGAAATATGGAATTTATTACTAACCAATTCAAATGAATTTTTTTGCAATGTAAATAATATTGTATGAGAATGAAGATAGGATCGTACCGCAGTCGAAATGGCGTCCTTCCAAGGATTAAGTCTATGAAATATGGCAAGTCTTACTAGAGAGTAATGAAGAATTTCTACCATCCATTTCCTTTAGTGAATATGAAGATTACTAGTGGATATGAAATAAATCCTCAAAGTAGCAACAACAGGTTAGAACAGGAAGTCAATTTATAAATTTATAAATATATTATATAATTTTTGTAAATTATGAAAGGACACTTAGCATAGTCTAGCAAAGCAAGCAATAGCTGGAGTTAGCAATTGTTTAAAAATAAATTAAAGTAAAGGATGTAAGATGATTTAACGAGGATTTTAGTTTTAAATCATCCAGAATGTGAAGCATTTTTTAAAACAGAACAGTAGTTTTCTATCTGCAGTTTTGTGACTTCGTATCATGATGAAATTTCTATCTTCTTTGGTTCGTGATACGATTAACCAGTTTTGTAAAATAATATTCCTATCAGTCAGGATTTTCTCCTATTTTCCTTTTCTACTAAGGTTAGAACTAAATTACCGTATTTAACAGTGTATTTCTCTACCTCTTTCATGAATTTCGTAGACTGAAAATCGCAAGGGGAACATTACGCGGCTTGTACAGTTTTTTTTTAAAGAAAGGATCTGCTGATTTGCAGAAAGGATTTGCAGCATTGAAATATTAATTATGGGATCAAAGATTACTTTCTGCGGACTGATTGGTACTACTGGTTGAAATAGTAATGAATTCTGGCATTAAGATAAAAAAGAACATTTTAATCGTATTCACAACCAGTTTGGTTATATGACCATGAATCAAATTCTGCAAGATAAAATTAGATGTAAAACAGAATTAGCTACTTTTAAATGCGGATATGTACAAGATAAACCGAACCCAAAACAAGCGTAGTCTGTGATGTCCGGATCGGTTAATCTTGCGCCATCCCATATAAATTCTAATCAGTTTTGAATAAACATTTACAGTCGTTTAAAGTTTACCATTGAAATTTTAAAATGTACCATTTGGATACACATTTGAATTTTGGAATTATTCTGGAGATGCGAATGGAAGACTTGCATTTACCTTTAAATTAACTAAATTAAGAATGATACTCTCTAGTGTCCTTCCGAAAAAAATCTAGATATAGCTCAAAACTTAATGTTTCAGATGCAAGTCAGCAAAATATTGGCTTTTAATGATATCGTGAACGAGACAAAATAAAAACAATAGATAAAAAAGAAAGCAAAACAAAAGAGAATTTACATTCTTTTGTAGTCGATCATTTTCGAGAAACAAAAACTGTCGCCAAATGAAAATGGTCATCTATGACGTCGCCACAAGATTTTTATCTTGGTGTATGAACTGCGATGAATCTTCCATAAGCCAGTTTAATTTTTGTAAAGAAGGATACAAGCTAACTACTGTTTCTCTAATTTTCTCTCCATTTTGTGAAAATGATTAAAACTTGCGATCCACTTTTTAAGCAACAACATGCAGTGTAGGTATTTTCAAAGTGACGGGATGCTGTCTTAAAAAAGTGTGCGTTAAAGGGTATGCTATAGGACTTTATTTGAAAGTCTATTGGACTTTATTTGGTAAAGAACGGTGATGCAACATGAAAAATTGTGAAATCGAATATTCATTCAATAAAGAACGTGGTTTGAGGGCTCCAAAATTATATTAACGACTGCTCTCAGGTTTATTTACAACTATAAGGAAAAGTACAACTGGATTTGATCAGAACTCTAGCTATTAATTGGAACAGTTATCTGAGAGAAATTTATATATACAGCCTTCATAAATAGAGGTTCGAAAAAAACCTGGAGGTCTCACAAAATTGCAAAAATCAACAAAAATCTTTTCTTGAAATTCTAAAACGAAGAGGATAAAATATTTTTAGAACAATAAATATTTGATACGAGGGTGGATACAAAAGAAGGTTACAAGATTAATAAAAAATATTTATTGAAAATAGGCAGAAAATAGAAAACGGATTGAATAGGCATACACATCTTTCTACATAATCACCAAATCTATCTAGGCATTTATCTGAACGCAGGACCAACTTGTTTAATCCGGCTTAGGAAGAGTTATATCCCTGCCTATCGAGACAATTTTCGGTAGCTGTTTTCATATCACTGTCTGAAGATAATCTCATTCCAGATAAATGTTCCTTCAATTTCGGAAAAAATGAAATAATCACTAGGTTTAAGTAAGCAAAGAGTCACTGGGTTTAGTTAATTGAAACCTGATACAAATCTTGAGTTCAGTTAACGAGTCACACAATTCAGGAGTTCATTTAACAGAATTCACGAATTCAGTATCTTTTTCTCTTGCAAAGTTATAGCAAGAAGTAAATATTTATTTAAAGCCTTTCTGTTTTTTTCCACTTTCCATGGATTTTACAATTTGGGAATTGACCCTGGATGAAAAGTCTGCGATTGATTTATTTCAAACAATAGGCATCACCAAAAATAAATAGCTGTGCTCGATAGCTCATAAAATGAAATTAAGTTTAAAAAAAAAAACCGCCTTGAAATGGTTTTGCAGGAAAAGATTTTACAATGAGGGAAAAGGATTGCGAAAGCAAAATTAGTTTGAAAGTTCTAAAATCCCTTTCCTCACAATCGTTCATGCATTCCTGGTGCCAGGAGATGACGTCAATTTAAGATTGCGAATTATAACTTCTACAATGGGCAACCTGATTGGATTCGTTATATGTGAGAGGTTTGCACAACAGCTTTAAAATAACTCGGCCAACAGTGAAAATCGGTGGAAGTGACTAGGTTGTCGAAATAAACGAAAACCTCTTCCCTAAGAGAGAAAGCAACGTTAGACGGGTTCTTAACAGTTTTCGGCGGATTGTGCAGAGAATTTAATGAAAGCTTTCTAGTTGAAGTTCCTGACCGATCGGCGAAAACTTTATTGGATGGTATAAAAAACTGTTATAGAAGGAACGAATAATTACATCGATTCTTCGAAGGCATATAAATCAGGTGAACTGCGAGATGCTTGCTTCGAACATGAACTACAAATTTCACTTTGTTTATCCAGAAAATGGATGTCACATACAAACGGTAGAGCGTCTGTGGGGAAGTGCAAAATTGCGCAACAAACGGCATCGAGACATGGCTCGACAACACGTCGAATCGTACTTGTCTGAAATTATATGGTGACGAATGCAAGAAAAAACGAATACTTTTCTTTCGATGGTGGAAACTATTAAAATTTTATGCCTCCTCAATAAATTAGTAATCCAAGATTAGGATTTATATTTCAGATTTTGGCCTTATTTTGTGTTTGGTGTTTGATTTGGGAAAGATAATTTAAGCATCGTTAACGGCCCCCCATACGGACTAGTACAAGAAAAGTGTTTTTTTTTTTTTGTCTTTATAGAGGTATCTGTTATTTATGATGAGCAGTAAATGCGTCCTTTTTATGTTGGCAACAAATTTCAAAATCGCGCCAAGGCTGTACCGTTTACTAGAACTTTAGCCGACGGAATAATACGTAAGTACCCTTTTTTCTGCTTAATTTCAAATTTTTTATTGGCGTGCTTCTCTTTCAATTTCCTTAAATGTTTATTAAGTTCATTATGTATTCTTTTCTAATATAAACTCATCAGAGGTTTAATCTTTTTCATTTTGTTGACTGATTCGGTATTTTGAAGATATTATAAATTGTACTAATAAATAGAATAACTTCAGAAAACTAATTTGTTTATCGAGCACGATTATGTATGGTTATATAAAATTAACGAAACAATGACGCAAGTTTATTGTCAAACACTCAGGGCTATTAAATAGATTTCAAGAACAGAAAATACTTTTATTGATTAAAGTTGAAATTATATTTCTATTCTTTAAAAGAATAGAAAATGCTTTGCGAAATAAATTTATAAGAAGTTGCGTTAGAAATTTTAGAAGAAAGACATGTTACTTCGAATTTTATTACATAACTGCCTGTAGAAACTGAAATTATTTTCTTAAGACATAAGAATTTCAAGTAGCAAGTAAAGAGATTACATTCAAGTTATTTTCAAGCGAACAAAAATCTTTTAAGATAAACATTTTAAAATACTTGACTTTTTTGCCGTTTTAGTAACACATCTTGCTTTCTTATGCATATCTATATTCACATAAGTGTGGAAAAAGGAATGCAAATACTTACATCTCCTTTATAATCCCCCGATTCCATGTTGAAAACTTTTAAAATATTTATTGTAAAATTTCATCAGAATATAAAGCTTTTATGAAATAGTAATTTTTCATGGTACATTATTTTTTGATTTCTCATGTTGCATAAGATCGCGTGTTTAAAATGCATGCGAGAGCTCGAAAATAATTTAAATTTTAATAGAGCTATTTAAAAATATTACGGTATCGCGGAGCAAAGATACGCGAGAGACAAAAGGCAGACAGACACAAGCGATGCATTAACTCCATGTAATTCACGAGGGACTTTAAAAGAAAAAGCCTTAAAGTAAGCTTACCATAGTATGTTTTATTTAAACCGAGATAATTTTGAGAAAATGCTCACAACAGGAAACAATACTTACTAGGATAAGTACTTATAATTGGAAAGGCTAAACAAAAAAGTTGTTAACTGAAACTAACAATGAGTTAAAAGGAATTTTTAATAACTCAACCGAACGTACCTTATTATTAAGAACTTATTTGTATTTATCACTAGTGTAAACTAATTTTCCTTAAAAATTCTTTGTTAGTTTTAATGGCATCGAAAAATTCGCTCAAGTTTAGTTCACTGTTAATTTTGCAGCTTAGTAAAATTTTGGTTGATTCAGCCACCTTTCCGCTTTCTTCAGGCCATACGATATTCATTATTGAAAATATTCTTTCTGTTGTCGCAGATGTGCCTTGTACTCTGATAATGTACTGTGTTATTTGAACAAGATTGGGGAATGAAAGAGGTTTCTTTGAAATAACTGAAAAATTGTTTCCATTTACTTCATAACTTTTATTTTTCCAAATTTCATAACTAACTCACCGAAAAGGTTTTGCAATCACTATTCCACCAAAAGTTTATCTATGTTTATTCTTTTTTTGAGACATTTGATAAGTTTTTTTCATCTGAAGCTTCAGTTTCAGACCATTCTGATTCACTGTTTTTTGCCCAAACAACAGATTCTCCTGCATCAAAACTGTTTTTCCATAGTTCATTGTAAGAAAGATACCTGCATAAAATTCTATATTTATAAAATCTTGTAGGATTTTATTGATATGAATAGCTCCATTACCTTCAATGTTTTATATTTTTGCTTTGTTTCATGAGCTATAAATTAATTATCATTTTTTACTCAAGGTTTGTTTTTAATTTTCCAGTTTCACTAAAAATATCACTTGTACTCGTTTTTATACTTTACATACCCATTATAACTTTGTTAAATAATTTGAGTTGCTCTTACACAGATCCCTAATACATTTCAACATAATCATCATAAAATTTGTTTTATCATCATGGTGTGAGGATTTATTTAATTTACTTAAGAGTTATTTTTTCTTGCTTTCAACTTACGCTTTCTCGCCAGAAAGTAAATGAAATGATCTATTCAGAAGAAGTAGAAAGAAATAAGCAAAGGGAAGGTTTTGAAAGGTGCAATGAGAGCGTGTTTTGACTGCCTAAAGGTTACATTGCTGTCTTTGCTTTACTAACAATCAGACTTCTGTGGCGTAGAACGCTTCTTGCCATTAGTCTTGTTTACGCCGAGTCAGAGTCAGTAATTAACATGCGAGCTGTTAGGCTCAACTTACTCCATTTAATTTTAAATTACTCGTTACCTTTTTGAGTTAAGCCAAAAGTGTTTGTTTTTGTAAGCACGAGTCGATGCTATTTGTGAATTTTTATATGAGTTAATGAAGGGTTCTTTACACTCTTCAAATGACTCTGTTGTACTTAAGGATAATTCCCTACAAAGTCTTCTAACGTCGAGCTTAGGTCATGCTACCAAAGCATACGAGACGTTCTAACTGGAAAGTGTTCTTGAGAAACAAAATTTCAATCCTTTACAGATTTCAATTATTGTGTCAATAGCTAGACGTAATGGAAGAAAATGGGTGTTGCTTTTTGAAGAAACTTTTTATACTATACAGATTCACAAAACTGTTTCAGTTGAATAACTCCAACTGTAGAAATGCAGAACTATTTATAAATTTTGACCACTAAAGCTTCTATTTCAATGGGTAGAGCACCTCAACCAATGCCAAGTTATTTCTTCTTAGTTCATTCTTCAGTGCGCTCTAAATATTGTTTTCCCCTCTACGCTTAACAACCCCGAAACTGTATGCAATTACCTCCACGAAATCCAATAATTTGTTCTGCTATATTTATGAGCTTTTATATCTCAGATTAAACGATTTAACAGCTTCATCGGAAGCTTATTGAAAGTCTGAAAGTTTAACTTTTACACCGCAATCTGTTAGATATTATTGCGGTAGTATTGGCACAGTTTTAATTTCTTTCTTGTTACAAAAATCTATTGATATTATAAAAATTGTTGTTTTATATAAATCTTAGCTAAATTTCTGAAACAACAGTGCTTCAATCACTTTAAAAATGACGACTTTACATTTTGATCTGGCTAGCTTGAAAGAGTTTTTAAATCAATTTAAATGAATAATTGGCTCACTTAATATTGAGAATGTGAATATCAACAAGAATAACAAGGCTGCTTCTTTAACCGTTTTGAAAAATTCTTTGGATTCCCAATCGTACCTTTAAAATTCTATAATATATTTGAAAGAGCTTCTAGGCTTGCCTTATGTTTCGCCCATCGATAGCTACTGAAAATTTCAAAAAGCACATTTCACTTTGTCGATACGATCATAAGCATTTTTCAAAAATGGAAAATCTCTTTTGATTTATCAATAAACGCGGAGTCTGTTTTTCGGTACTTTGGAGACTAAATTAATTTAATATACAGTACAAAATAATAACAAACAGCAACTCGCAATATGAAATCAACTAAGGGAGGACATGCGCAACTAAGTTCCAGCTTTCTCAACTATAATTTAAACAAACTATCTTAAAAAATGAAATAAAAATATCTGGATCCTGTACGATACCCGTACTAAAATACTTTTTATGAAATATAATACTATTTATAATATACTAAATTTTATTCGGGGCTTTGCTCGCGTTTCTGTTCTTAAATAAGTTTCAAAGACTATTGAAAAGAAAATAAAATAATTTCATTTTTTTTCTTATTGCCTGGCCGGGATAACAGGATAAAATTTTAGTTACTATTACTTATTTTTTAAGTTAAAAATAATTCAGTAAAATTTCAGTGAATACTTTCCTTCTTCATTGAGATAAAGACATACATATTGATGTCTCTAAGACGCTATTCTGCGTAATTTTTAAAATCCAATTTGGATGTATCAAACATTGCAATGTTATCTTATGGTTTTTTTCGGTTTTACTAAAAAATTTTAAAATAAAATATAATTTAAAAACTGAAAAACATATTTTATTAAGATATCTCACTACAAAAATAAATAAGTTTCATTACCAAGATTTTCAAAAAGTATTAACAAAACGTTAAAAACGTTAATTCTTTTTCAGAAGAGCATGAAAAAGAGTATTATTGATGCTTCTGTATACTATATGATATGCTTTTCCATTCGGCGCTAATACATATAAATTCCTGGCTTTGGATATACGCGAACAGGCAACATATAGTTGACCATGAGAAAAGTATGACTTTTTCAAATGCATCTCTGCTACCTGTAATGTTTGCGCTTGAGCTTTGTTAATAGTAAGAGCAAAACTAAGTTGGATTGGAAACTGCAGTCTTTTAAAGTGAAATGGTAGGTCAGTAAGGATTATTGGGATTGGAGGTATGATAACACTCTCCCCTTTTCCTACACCTATTAAAATAGTGGCACCGATTATATTCTGCCCTAATCGTGTGATTCGAAGTCTCGTTCCATGACACAGTCGAGGTTCATGCATCTATATTTCGCATAAACATAACCAGCACATTTAGTTTCAATTGGAGTTTATATGAGGATACTCCTGATAGCTCCAGTGAATTTAAAAACTCAACAGGACATGAAATGCTTTGTTCTATATCCATGATTGCATCTATTGGCGAATACTCTTTTATTTCTCCCTCCAGCTCTTTCAAAATGTCAGTGGTGATTTTGTTTATGATTTCATTTGTCGGCGCTAGAATTGCTCTTGCACATAACCTGTGATCACGATTTAAATTTTCTTGCAAGTGCGGGTAAACTTTAGCAATAAGCTCCACATCGTTTTCTATCAAATTACGAAATTCCCCTGGAAGTAAAATACAACCTTCAGCATCTGTTTTCAAACATCCATCGCCAATTTTCAATAGTGTCTGGGCGTAATTCCCTGAATCTACATCATTATGAAGATACACTCTCATATTTGTTTTTAGACTGAATTTTTCAACTTTCGCCCATAAACTTGATGATTTGAGACAGGCTTTTATTTCATCTGTAGGTGTACCTTTCTGGATTACTGGCAGAGTTTGTCGGAAATCACCAGCCAATAAAACGACCATTCCTCGAATAATATCTGCACTGTCTCGCAAATCCTGAAGAGTTTGGTTTAGTGCTTCTATACATTTTTTGTGAGATATCGTACTTTCATCCCACACTAAAAGCTTACATTGTCGTAGCATCCTAATTCGAGAGCTATTTTTACTGAAATTGCAGATGGGCGAATCTTCCTGAGCAAGATTCAATAGCAATTTTAAAATGGAATGTCCAGTACGCCGTTCAGTAGTGTAGCAGCTATACCAGAAAAAGCTACAGCAACCGCTATTTTCTGGTCGTTTCTGACGGACATTAATAATAAATTTTGCAAAAACATTTTTCCGGTTTCTCCAGGAGTGTTGAGAAACAAAAGTGCACCATTCCCGGATTCTGTTTTACATAACACCTGATGGAACACGTGACTTTGTTCTGAAAGTTCCTGAGGGACCAATTCTGCTACTTGCTTCTTCAATGCAATGAAATTGTAGCTTCATTCTTGAGCAATGTCATCATTAAAGTAATTTTCGTCTGATCATCGTGACAAGATAAATGTTTTGTAATATAAAACACTGTAATAAAAAATAATTAAGCCCATAGTTGAGTAAAAAATATTTGACTTATGAAGAATTAAAAAAACTTAAGAGCGATTAAAGAAATTCATTTTTGGTAAGTTTCTCTAAATTAGGCTTAGTGTGAAAAATTTTTCCGTCCTTAATGGCGAAGCGTTTAGCAGTAATTTTTGCCCTTAATGTTGCATCGACAAAGCTCATCAGGTATTGACAAAAAACTAGTGAAAAAAAAGCAAAATGAATGCAATAAATGATTATATCATTAGATAATAATTTTTTTTTATTTTAAATTATTAATCGTGTGGAATGGAATACGAAATAAAAATTACATTTGTCACAGATTTCTTTTGACACACACCAATCAAAAATTTTAAATATGTGTTTTTACGGTTTCTTCGGCAGGTTGCTGGGAAAATAAAACTATATATAATAACCGTAGATGCAAAGGAAACGTATACAAATTCTGTGATCAAACAAAGGAAGTTGGATCTAGCTCAAAATGTATTTTATTAAAATAGTGGAAGTGAATGTAGCTAAACTTTCAGAAACTAAGTCCAAAAGACTTATAGCAGTAGCTACTTATTTCACATCTTCTAGAAATTCAGAAAAGTATGAAATGATAAAACAAAGCTAATATTAAAAGTTTCTAGGGGAAAAAAGCCCTGCATGGATATTCTTCTGCATGCGAAGAAAACGAAGAACCATTAGTACTGTTCGCTTCAAGAGGGACAATGTAAGCAGCATGCAGCAATAAAATCGAAACAAAATGCACATCAATACAGGCAGACATATAACATAGTTTGCAAGAAGACGGTATTATTTTTTTTACCTTTTCCTATCGAAACTTCTCTTACCTTTAGGAAGTACTTGTTTGTACGTTATTTACAATAATATTTATTTATTTGTACATTAAAAAAGAGAGAAAGAAAAAAAAATATGTCAACATTTCATTATAATGTAGTGCTTCATTAAGCTATTCTATACTTTATGTGAAGATGAACATTTACGTTTTTTAGTTGTTTTTAACTCCAATTAAAGCACTCGAGGGCTATCTGCCTAAAGGAAGAAACGCCTTCGTCAGCCAGTCCATTCTCCAGGATTCAAAATAAGCGGTACTATCAGTGTTCCTACACATTCGGCCAGTACTGAGCATGAAGGTAAAAGAGTTTAGCTAAAATTTGTGGAATTATAAAAGTAACGCAAAACTCGCAATTCAATATCCGAAATATACAATTCTGTATTTCCTACTGCTTTTATCGTATTTTATTTTGTGCAAAAATTTAATCTGAAAAATGCCCAAATCATACGAATTTTGGAGAAGAATAAATTTTTGCTTAATATTGCAGAGTCATTAGGCTATTTCGAAGTAGGAAACGGGAAAAGTGTTCAGTGCCCTCGCCGGAACTCGAACCTGGGCCTCTCAAATACCAGGCGAGTATGCTACCGTTACCCTCCGAAGGCATTCTGGAAGGAGGGAGAAAATACTTTTAATGTACCTTAATTAATTTTGCTTTTCATACAAATAGGCCCACCAGCGGCCGAGCGGTAAAGACGCTGAACACTGGTAGTTCGGACCGAGGTTCGAATCCCGCGAACGGGCTGGCTGCATGGGCGTTTTCGTTGTTTTCCCCATGTGTAACGTGTATACGAGCCAGTTTCCCTTAGAAAGTCCTCCACGAAGGCATCCCTCCCTTTAGGCAGATAGCCCTTGTGTGCTTTGCCATAATTCAATAACTTAACTTTTCATACAAATTTATTTATCGTTAATTTGGCTGTATTTTAAGCCTTCAAATCATAAAATATTTCGACCAGGAGGTTTGATAGGTACAGGAAGGCATACTGAACTCTGTGAAGGATCTTAGTGATCCTGGACCCCTAACGCCCGAAAGGACAGATGTGGTCATCTCTGCCTTGCGGGATCATGCAGTCAAATCCTTTCCCTTGAGTCAGGAACTTAGCTTGAGTGCAGGACAAATGTCCGCACTGATAATGTAACGACATTTGTAGCAACACGAACTGTCAGCACGACGACCTTCATTGCCGCTTCCCTTGATGCTGCAGCTGAGACAGGCTCGCTTGCAGTGCCATGAACAATGTGTCACCATCACAAGAGTGTCACCAGGTCGTCTTTTTAAACGTAATCCGGTTCTGAGCACAACGTTATGATGCACGTATTTCTGTGTGGAGGCACTGAATGTTGCTAGTTTTCGAGCGTCATCATCATATGGGCCTAGCATCTACGCGCTGGTATAGAACGCCACTAGGTACATATCCTGGTCACTTCTTGTTCGCGTAGTCTGTAATGTGGACAGCCGCAGTTACATTTCTGACATGATAAGACCCATATCTGTGCCTTATATTCGACTTTTATGTGACGCCATCTTTTAATAAGATAATGCACGACCACATGTTGTCCGAGATGTCCTGATCTTCCTTGATGTAGAGGGTGTTCGACTGTTATCCTGGTTAACACGTTCTCCAGATCTCTCACCCACTGAGAACATCTAGGTTGGCGAGATACTAGCACCCTACTCGCCCACTAGGATTCATGAACTCTGGCACAGAATTGAAGCCGCTTGAAATGAAGTATTCACGTCTGTCGTTCAAGCTGAGTTCCATTCGATGCGCAGCCAGATTACAACCGTTGTTGCTCCCAGAGGTGACAGTTCTGTATATTGAATTCTGAATGCAATGTACCCAAACCACGTGCAACAGACTTTGTTATTTGCTTTCCTTCCTGATGTAGGAATGTTATGGCTAGTAGTGTATTTGAGTTTATTGCAGACCTTGTCAGAGAAATTTTCCACTGACAGCAGAAACAGGTTTATATGTCTGATCGACCAAAATATCTTCTTCCAAATTTATTTCTTTTTATAAAGTTCTTAATGTTTGCATAAATGAACCAATCAGCCCAATTACATTACTCGGTATTCTCTTAGCTTATTTCTGTATTAATTTTTAGTTTAACTTTAAAATCAATTTTTGACACTCTTTTACCTTGACGAATTTCTTGAAACTTTTCCCATATATTTACATGCCCTAATAACACTAAATTTAACAGAAACATTTTCAAAAATCTGCCATGGAATTTGTTTAATCACTGAAATTTTCTTCATATTCTCACTTAAATACTCTATTAATTTTCGTATAGTTTTGCTTTTTTTTCACTAATAGGTTTACCAAACAGTTGTTTTCCAAACGAAGTTCTTTCCCAGAATATCTAGAGTAAATTTCCGAAATCTGATGATCTCTTTTCAAAAGTCGGTTGTTATGCAACTGAATGTCTACTGCTTTATTTAAGCGGCTTTCTTATTCTGGTAAAAAAGAAAGTATTGCTATTTGAAGAAAATTATATCTTGCAAACAACCTGCGATCTAATGAAGTGCGTCAGCACAGCTGCGTCTTGAAAGGTTTTAAATAAGTGCACAAATCCCTACATGACGTTAATTTACGATAAAACAATGTTACAGGATAATTTTTCCCTATGTAATTCATTTTGTATTTAATTTGTTATTCAACATTTTAATTTTAAATATAAAATTTATGTTACATATATTCCTCGGTTTCTTCAGTTTTTGGCGGATTAATTTTTGAAGACTGTTAAGTAAGACTGTTATAACTGCTAAACAAAATTATTTCAGCTATTAAACTGAAATCAGCTGCAAAATCAAGATCAGCTGCAAATTTTTAAATATTATAATTTTATATTTAAAACTTTTAAACATATTTTAATTTTTTTTTCCAAATTTTAATGGTTAACATTCCGAAGTTTTAGATTGCAAACTTTTTTGAAGCCATGATAGTGTAGCAAATACTTATTTCTTTTTATATATAAAAAATTGATTATTCATTATTAACGATTGCATGATTTTAAGTGTTGAAGTGATTTCCAAATGAAACATAAATTTATATACATTTCATGCAATTACGCCATCAGATAGCTGAAAAGATCTCAAAAAGCAGATAGTATGTCATATTCTGTTGCTACGCTGATTAGAAGGAATAATATGACTAAGGACATTTAAATACATAAAAAAATGCTTTACTTTTCAATGCAGCCAATTAAAACTGTGTTATTAAAACGTTTCTTTGTATATTTTATTTGTTGGTTAATATTTGTTTTTCTAATTCTCATAACTTTGGGATATATCGAATGATTAACAAGGCCAAGAATATTTGTTCCCATTTTGTCAAAACAATAGCTTATTGAAGAAAAGCACGCAATTATTTAAGCTAGGTATCGACTAAATTTATTGAAGTTCGATTGTATTAGGTACCGATTAAGTTTATTGATTGAAATATTCTGATCATAGTTGATGGGTTTGTAAAAAAACAAACAGAAATGAAAAAATGTAAATGTCAATAATTAACTGAACTAATTTTACATCTGCTACAAATTATTTATTATTTTTCTTGAATATCAAATATACGATTACTCAAAATTTTTTACCTTTCTTTCAATTCAAGTTTACTGAAGTTCGATTATATTAGATGTCAACTGAATTTATTGACTGAAACTCTGCTGATCATAGTTTACGCGTTTTTGTAAAAAAACCACGCAGAAGTAAACAAATATAAATGTTAATAATTAATTTAACCATTACTTATAGCTGAATTCTTTATAACATTTTGCAATAACTGAATCCTTTTTTTAAAAATTATTTTTACTGAATATATTATTTTCAATATGCATACCTTTCACCTCTATTTTCGAATTAGCTTCACGTTGAGGGTATTTCTGGGTGGTTTACTTTACAGATACTTTGGGTGAGGAAAACATATATTTACATATTAAAATGAGTATGCATGTTCATACATTCTTGCTATGGCTAAAAGAAAACCATATTTTAAATTTAATATTTCTACGTTTAAAATATTTACTAACAAATTATCCATTGTTATTATTTTTAAAGTTATTACATTTTAATTGCATTGCTTTTAGTTCACAATTATAAGAAGTACTTTCAACTTTTTTATGATTTTACTGAGATCCACATAAAATACACTTCATTCAATAAATTATGCGTTTATTTCTTTTAGGTAATCGTTTTTTTCTGGTCTTCACAATTATCTTTACTTTCACAAAAATATCAGTTTTGCAAAATTATTGAAGGAAAACTAAACTATGAAAAAAAAGACATGGGATTTCCAAAAAATTTCAATGATTACTAAGATTCCCTAATGACTACTAATTTCATGATTACTAAAATTTCAATGATTACTAAAATTCAACAGCTAGTTTTACAATAAGCTGGAGTCACCACAATATAATAAAGTAATTATAAACATAAAAGTACAGTAATTATGCACAAATTAAAAATAATATTAAATACAAATGAATTATAGATAAAATTACAATGAAACGAAGCCCCAAAAATAACAATTTTCTTAAGATGTATTAGATTGATTGACTGTTTACAATGAAATGTAGCCCCCCATAATAACAATTTACTTAAAATGCATTAGCTTGATTGACTGCTTGCCATGAAATGAAGCCCCCCAAAATAATAATTTATTTAAGATGCATTAGAGTGATTGACTGTTGCGTGAATTATCTTTTTTCTATGTAGGTACTGATAATTTTGAATAGTAGTATACTTACTTTGTCTTGATTTAGAAATTATTCGACTTACTGATACAGCTTTCATTTAGTCCTAGATTAGTTTGAGTTAATAGCTTGGCGAAGAGGAATGATTTTATAGTTGCAGAAAGTTGAATGAACTAACTTAGCTTTTAATTTTATATAACCTTTCGTTTTCAGCTAAATTAAATAATTTACCTGAAACTTGAAACAAGGAATTTCGGAGTTTAACCTACTTCCGAATTTTTTAATCTAGGAGATTTAGTTATATTTATTATTTTTTCTTTGCTGAAAATAACCTACTTCCCTCTCAGCACCAAATATGTTTTAGCACTCTTTTCATCTTGATAATAAATAGAATTTATGTCTTTCTTTTTTTCAGACACCTTATTAAAGTTGAAAATTGCGCTTTCTCTCAGACTGCCTATTTTTTCGATAATAAATATCTTCTACTTTTATTGTCTTGCTATAAAACACAAACACGAAGCAATCTGGAAGAGTATCACTGGACGGAAGGGAGGAGGAATTGATGTTATTTACACCTGTTTTTATCTACGGGCGCATTCGAGCTTAAAAATGTTGCAAGGTATCTTCTTTTTGGCCAAAGTGAAAAATGAATGTGACACAGCCCACTGTTTTCGTACACTAATTAAAACAGAAATAATATCTACTTTCTTGCAGTTCGGGGGGGGGGAGATTTCTAACAAATTCAATTTTATGGTTAAAAAGGATGAATTACGAAATAATTTTGAAATAAGGATTCAAAGTTTCAAATAATTGTACCAAAAGAAGGCTGTATAGAAAAGTAATCCCAAATATTTCTCATTTAGTTAATCTGCAAGTACACTTCTGTGTTTTGTTGGATTGTTTTGTTGGATAAGATTATTGAGATAAGCATAAATTACAAAGTTATATGTATAATATCTCGACCAGTGCAGACCTAACACAAGATCACGACTAATTCTTGAAAGGAAAGGTTGGTGAATAAGCATCTTGGCGAAATTATGATTTTGAGTATGTCATGAAAGAAGGTTGGCGAACTTTGTTTATGTTTATGGGATGATAGATTAATAATTTTGGAAAACGTTTTACTCCTGAATGTAGAAAAGTACACTCACGTTTGTGAAAATTGCAACACCATGAAGGACTTACGCGAGTGAGCTGAAATTTTCAGGAAATGCAAAGTAGCGCATGATATGCAAATGATTAGAATTGCAAATCCGTAGCGCATGCGTATGCTGAGCAGCGCCCTCTGAACGGCTGATGGATCCGAATAAATAGACGGCTGTAGCGAGGCGTGTATGGTTATCGGTGGTTATCTGCTAGTGGTAAACGTTAACTCAATCTGTACTTATGCCTCGTCGACGAAAGAGAGCGAGATTTGAACAACTTACAGAGTTTGAACGAGGGAGAATCATCGGCCTTCGTGAAGCTGGATTGTCGTATCGTGCAGTAGCCTCTCGTGTGCAGCGTAACAGCAGCACAGTGATGCGCGTTTGGAAGCAGTGGACGGACGAGTGTCGGACAACTCGGAAATCCGGGAGTGGACCCCGAAATGTGACGTCAGCTCGCGATGATAGACACCTGGTCCGCATGGCGCGGACGGACCGTACAGCTTCCTCTAGACAATTGGCAGCACTGTGGTCAATAGCTACAGGTGTTTCATTGTGTGCTTCATCAATTCGTAGACGTCTGCTGCAGTGTGGACTGCGCGCACGGACTCCTTTATACAGGATCCCCCTAACGCACGACCATCGCCGCCTGCGGCTACAATGGGCCAATCAGCATAGAGACTGGCGTGCTGATTGGCAGCATGTCGTGTTTTCTGACGAATCCCGCTTTAATTTGTGGTACCATGATGGCCGCATTCGTGTCAGACGCTATGCCGGTGAACGCCACCTTCCGGAGTGCATTATCGAACGCCACAGTGGACGAACACCCGGAGTTATGGTCTGGGGCGCCATAGCATATCATAGACGATCTCAATTGCTACGAATTGTGGGCAATCTGAACAGCAACCGGTATATCCGTGAAGTTCTACAGCCCGAAGCTGTTCCCTTCCTTCAAAGCTTGCCAGGCGCTGTATTTCAACAGGACAATGCCCGCCCTCATACTGCTCGGATTGTTAAATCCTTCTTTGCAGCGCAGCAGGTACAGCTTCTTCCTTGGCCTGCGTGTTCCCCGGATATGTCGCCAATTGAACATGTGTGGGATGTCATTGGTCGGCGTCTTGCTCGTGATTCTCGTCCTGTTGCGTCTGCAGACGAACTTTGGGTACGCGTACAAACGATATGGAATGCTCTTCCTCAGTCAGACATTCAAACTTTGTTTGACTCCATGCCACGTCGTGTAGCAGCACTTATTGCGGCGCGTGGTGGCCACACAAAATACTGATTCTGATCTCTTGTTCTTGTTTGTTTGCTTTGAACATTTAATCATTTATTTGTACCACTACCACTCAACTGTGTATTAAATTGCATTCAATTATGACGATTCCTTCTTGGTGTTGCAATTTTCACAAACGTGAGTGTAATTTGTCGATCAGCTTCTGTGTTTAAGAACGAGAGGATGTGTGAGCATAGATATCAGAATATGCAACAAGAACAGACAGAATATAATATAGATGACTCTGAATGATCTTATCTCAAAACAAGCAGAATTTTAATTCTACAGACAATTTTATGAGAGATTTACATAAGAAATATAGGAAAACTGATATTATATACGTATTTATTCTGTTAATTTAAGGTCAAGCATATGTTTTATATGTCATATTTTAACTATGTCTTTCCTTTATGCTATTTTATAAAAATAAATGGTAGTGGGTGCTTTATAAAAGATAAAAATATGTAAAGCAAACATTTTAATTGGCAACCGCTTCCTTTATTTTTCATTTTCATTTGCTTATTTCGCATTTTTGTCCTAAAACTAGTAACTATTATAATACATCAATCTAAATTGCGTCAATACAAATCAATACGTTTCATGCCATCTTGCATAAAGCTGCAATACAGGTATGCTTCTACCAATTAGTTTTTTGTCACTCTGCAAGTTATTTCTTCATTATGCATCTACTACGTCGTAAAATATTTTCTGGCAACTATATATACACTTTATATTGAGTTGTGGAGTTTCCGATTGGCGTGCTATATTTCGCGAAATAATGGAATATGTTACTGATCACTCTTGGAGAGGATGACCGTCAAACAACCATTCACAGGAAATTATGTGGGAAATATTTGACATGAATCCACGATAATCATATAGACATACGGCTGCTCAGATGATAGATCATTGCATATCAAAAGGGAACCAGTCCAGTAGATTTAAGAAAGATTTGAGTGAACAAAGAATTTTTGAAAGGTTCATGCCGTACAATGTAACAGAAAAAAGAAAGTCCAAAGAATCAACAGCTGAAAGGAGTTGAGACCGTGAAATCGGATTCTTTATTGTTGGTTCACATTGTCCCTACTGATCTTTTTTTTCTTGCACTGATTTCGGTATTAAAAGGAAAGGTTTTATATGATTGAAGACATCAAGAAAGGGTGACTGCAAAATTTACAGTAATCAGTAGATATCTTTTATGCTTATCTATAAGCAATTCACATCTATAAGCAATTTTGAGCATCTGGTGGGTTCATTAAAATTATATACTGGAAAGAAAATGGGTTATTTTGAATACTCACGACTTCCGATTTGTTGCAATGCCTTTAACCTTTCTAGCGCTAGCAGCATTCCTGGAACTGCACTGTCAAAATTTATAGAATTGGATATTAAGTGATATTCCTTGGATTTCGCCAATTTTTATGATTTTTTAGAGGGACAGATGGAGTGGAAAGAAGCAACCGAAGTTGTCTGAAAAACAATCATTTCAAAGTGTTTCTGTGGTCATGAGACTTCATCTTTAAACATATCAAAATCTTAAGAAACTTTGGTGAGAATTTGGCAGGTGTACCCCCTTCAGAGAGAAAATTGGTTACTAAGGCATACCAAACTTCTTGCCGATGATATCACAGATCAAAATCACATTATTTAAGTTATTAAGAGAGCGTAAAAAAGTGGCATGGGATTCAATATAATATAATAAATTAATTAAAAACATAATAGTACAATAATTACGTACAAATTAAAAATAATACCAGGTACAACTGAATTATAGATAAAATTACAATGAAATGAACCCCCAAAAAATAACAAGAATAACTAAAAACAGATGCACAATAATTCAGACAAATAAATCAAATATATATACAAATGTTTATGTAGATTTAAAACAGCATTAAATTGCAGTTCAAAGACAAGCATGGCTGAAAAATATACAGGAAATCGAATATGAATTTTCTGCTTTGCTTTAGCATTAATAATGAAGATAATACACTTTTATGAATTTAAAGTAAATGATATTATAACACAGTAGCTTTTATGCCTTTGTTACAAAATTTCTGTTTTTTTTGGTCGTTTTTTATTGTCAAAATATTTTCTGCATATTTAATTGCTTTAAAAAGTATTTCACCTGAGAAATATTTGAACTTTTCTTACTTAACTTCTTACTTACCTCAGGAAATAGCCTTCTTTTATACTCACATTAGAACTATAAATACAAATTTAATTCAATCTGATCAGGTGAGGCAGTCGTATGTCTATATGAAAAGAAACTTGAGAAATTTCAACTGAATAAGCGAAAGAAAATTGATTTCGGACTTAATTATTTAATTATTAAACTTTTTTGATCAGAATTGCTTGCTTATTCCAAATTATTTTTAAACTAAGAAAATTAAATTAAATTCTTTAAAGCCAACGCAAAATGTAAAAGTAACATTAATTAGAATTTTTTTCAACAAATTAGTTTTCAACTTGACTGAAATTTGAAGACTAAGCTGGTTAAATTGAAGAAGGAGGCGAACTTTATAATAGAGAATTCAGATTAAATTAATAGAAATAATTCCTGTTCCGGATACATTCGTCGAAGGAAAGGTAAAATCAAAATCTTTTCGTTACTGAGTTAGAATTGTACACAGAAGATAAATATTTAAACCCAAACAGCCCATTAAAATTACAATTGTATTTTACTCTAAATATTATTTTTATTCGAATCGAGACAGCTAATCTGGAATGCTGCTGTATATCGAGCAATGCAGAATAATTGCAGTTCAAATAAATTAGTAACTGTTTGTAAACTATGCAAATAAATGTTTGCATGACAACGAAACTACATAATATAATCCGATTTGTAGCTACGAGGCTGAAATTGCGCATTTGGTAGCAGTGATTGTGAAATAATGAAAAATAATAACAGATTAAACTTTTATATTGCAGATTCAATTCTTCTTAAAATAATTTTAATATAAATATTTTCCTCTTCTTTTTTAAACATTCTGTTAAAATGTTAAGCGCGATCTAGAATTCATAGTTAGCATAGTATTTAACTAATGCTAAACACAATACGAATTTTAGTAATAAATCATTACACCAAACATTTTCTTCTTTTTATAGGCTAAGGTTTGGAACTTTTTTCTCAAATGCATGAAATACATGTTTATATTATGCGATTAAATTAATTCTATTAATTACGAAACGTACATATATACAGTGTATGATGAAAATGGTTATTTTATTATAATTATCCAATTTAAGTTCTCATTAAAAATTTAAATATAAATGATAATTAAATCGAAACTGGTGATTTATAGCCTAACAGGAAGAACATACATTAAAACTGAAAAACAAAACAACTGAAAAATGAAACAATAAAACTAAAATAACAAATAGCTGAAAATTCTTTGGTCATTCTCAAGGAGCAGCCGAAGAACTTTAAACAGAGCCACATTTCTGAACTATATCCGAAAGATTATTAATTCATAAAATAATTAAAAGTAAATGTCAAATGAGAAGTAAATTAATTAACAATAATAATGTTTGGCTATTTTTTATAATACCAATTAAGGATGCTATAAAAACATAAACATTTATTAAAAAATCTTTTTAAGAAATCATCAAGATAAAATCTGCTGCGATGGGACCATAAATAAATAATACTGAAAAAAATAAGAAGTTGGAAATAAAAGCTTTCGAAATTAGGAATAAAAAATCGTTGAGCAAATTAAAAGCAACTGCTAAATTAATATTTTTCATAATACAGCCAAAGAATATGTAAAACTGCTAAATACTATTGCAAATCAAAAGTAACTATTGCGAATTAAAAGTAAAATAAATTTTTAATCAAAATTAATGGAATTAATTTAATTTGGAAGGTAATTTACTTAAAAATGAGATAACTGAGAAACTTATAATATAAATTTTTTTATACAAATATGAAGCTTCCAAACTGAGGAAAAAAACTTCTAAAACAATAGAAGGTTTATAACCTAAAATGAGAAATGTTTTAAAAGGCAATAGGCATAAAGTTGGGAAAAACAATTTATTAAGTATTAAACTGAATGAATTAAATAGTAAACTGTATGGAATGGAAAAAAAAGAAAAAAGGACATTTAAAATCAACAGGAAGTTGTTCCATAATCTCACTGCGAATGCCCCTACAAGACCGCCAAGAATGCTATTGTAAGGTGTTGAATCAAATTGAGTAGTAGGAGGAACGTTTGATAAAATGGAAAATAACAATAAAAATCAGGAGCTGAGTTGACTTGTATAGATGAAGCCTACAAAACTGAAAAATGTAAATGTTGAAAAGTGTAAATTCAATGCTTAAATTTTCAAATTTTACTATAGAGTTAAAGTGTATAAATAGTGAAAAATAAATGCTTAAAATGGAGAAAATAAATTATAAAAAATTAAAAAAGGAAATAGAAGGAAAAACAATTAAAGTTAAAAATTAAATAAAATTAAATTTTTAAAAATAAAAAAAAATGTTTGAATAAAAAAATAACTTGCAAAGTGGAGAAAATTAATTGTAAGACAAATAAAAAATTTAAATTAATATTTAAAGTGTATGTGAAAAGGAATTTGAAGAAGAGTACTATTGATTTTATTAATTTAATATTTTACAACGAAAAGTAATTTTTATGTGATTGGGGAGAATGAAAAGCTATGAAAAGCAAAAACGTGAGTAAAAGGTCATCACTTATTTCGCATATAATGGGACTAGTTTATTAGTAACAGATATGAGGGTACTGGTTACATATTTACATGGATACCTGTAGTTGCTACGCATCCAGTATATACCTCCAACTTTGTCTCAAGTATTTCCTATCACAGGCAACAATAAAAATTAAAATTACATAACGTGTAGTTTATGGAGAATTAAGTTGGTAAAATTAATAGGAATTTGAGAGTAAGTACGGCTAAAATAAGTATAATTTTAATTTTTTGATTAATGCTCCCAAATCAAAGAAAATAAAGAGAATAATCTTAGATAAACAATCAAAGTAATCTGTGTCTTTATTAGTGGAACTCCTACAGCCCGAAGTGAGCAGTGCAAAAAGTTTCAAAATTATAGCATCAAAAACATGGACAAATTCAATAAGGTTTCAAAATAATAGAAAAAATTTTAAAAAAATATTTTCAGTAGATAGTGTTCAAAATGCAAAAGTAATAAATCCAGTACTTGAAAAAACAAAACCATATGCAAATTTTTAATCATACATTTGAAAAAGTCTATCCAAATTTTGAAAATATATAAGCCAGGTTGAAAAAATAACAACATAAGTCACAAACAAAAGCGATTGAAATTCTAGTAATAAAAACATGTTAAACAGAAGTAATACATTATATGCAAAAATAAATGAAATAAATGAAAATTTGATAAAAAAGATATGAAATAAAAAAAATGTGATATAAAAGATGCAAAATAAAAATAAAAGACAATCTGAAATGTTTCAGATCCCCAAAGGAGCGTTTGTTTTATTTACCACATACACGTTTCCAGAGCCGTTTCGATAGCATTTGGGCTAAAATATTTAAAAGCAGCATATCTATAGAATTTACGATAGACAGTCTAGTGCACTGGAGACAGAAATCTTTTATTCCTTACTGTGGTACCACTGCTTTCTTTGAAATCGTTGAGTTATTTAATTAAAAATTCGTTAACGTTTTACAAAATATGGAATAGCTAATAAACCAAATTCGAATTTCAAAATTCTAGGTGCCCCTATTCGGATGGATGACGATTTTATTCAGAATTTGGTGACTCTAAGTACTGTGAATTTTTTACAATGCGAGAAACATGCATACGTTCACTCAGATTCTTTATTATTTAATTTCTATAATATATTAAAAGGAGCTAACATTTGTGGCAACAATTCGAAAAGCGATTCAATATTTTTAGTGGTTCGATGCAAAATGCCGTTTCGAGACTAATATCTCTTCTGGGCTAATGTCCTTTTGGGTTAAAAATAAAAAAATAAAAAAAAAAAAAATCTGAAAGATTTCAGATTTTAAATTACGTCCAAAGGCGCGTTTTTTTAACGTTTCGTGTGCTACCTTTTTTTATTAAATATCATGTACTACGCATTCAAACCATAAAATTCAGTTCAAAATCAATATCGCAAAATCATTTTAAAATGAACATATCTTTAGAATTTCCGTAAGTCTCGTGCGCTGGAGATAAAAATGTTTTTTTTTTTCCGTACAGTGTTGCCATTGCTCGCTTTGAAATCATTTAGTTTGTTAATCAGAAATTCGTTGAAATGTTACAAAACATAAAATCGATAATAAAGCAAATTTCAAATTCAAAATTAGGGCTTCCAGATGCCCATATTCGCAGTAGGATTACGTCATTCAAAATTCGATGGCTCTAGGTTTTATCACAATGCGAGAAACATGCATACATTTATGCAGATTTTTCATTTTTTAAAATTTAATGCAGAGCGATAACATTTAGTGGCAACAATTTGAAAAGTGAAACGGGCATTCAGAGTGATTCAACGCAAAATCGCAAAACGAAAGTAATAGTCCTTCGGGACTAAATCCCTTTGGACTAAAAATAGAGGATATTTTGTACTTATTTTTTTACTTTATGTTTATTCTTTTATATATATGTAACAATAAAACTTGAAATATGTAACTGAAAAGTATATAAAATTTTTGTCTTCCGTCTGATGATGTATGAAATTTTCAAATATTTTTGAGTACTCTTACATTTAGCTTCCAAGAGAACGTATACGTTTGTTGCAGACTTCCAAAAGAAAATTACGTTACGTTATGTTATACATAGAAAAGTTCAGAAAAGCAATAAAGCCAGTCCTTTAAAATGCCGGAAATTCAATATCAAATGAAAGCTCAGCATTCAGAACTTATTTCACATCATGGTAACATTCAAACTGAGTTTCGACGTATACTGAAATTTTGCCGTATTTCCTATAAAAATTTAGTTTTTTTTATTTTACAGTTTCATAACATATTTAATAGATATTTTGTTATTCAAAAATTTCGGTGATGATATTTTAAAACAATGGAGCAAATTTGTGGAATCTGATATGCAGAATAACATAATTACTTTGAAGTACAAAACAAATGTTTTCATGAAGATCGTCTCTCGTTTCGAAACAAGTCTCTGGTTGTAAAGTCAACCATACACTCATTATTTATATGACTAAAATAATTAGCTTATTTGATCCTAAATGAGGGAACGAACCTGCGATTATCTGTTAGAAAAAAAAGCATAATATGCACAGGCTAGGCATGAAAACGAGATAGGCAGGGGAGAAATCTTTTTCTAAAACAGTATTATTGGCGACTGTTAAATTATCATATTTACGATTACTTAATGATAAAATGTTGCAGGGTTAACGATCCGACAAGGTCTCCTCACGATCTAAAAATAATCTTCAGTAGATTAGGTGATCCCTTTTTAGACTGGGTAGCATATGCAAAAAAGGACAGTTTATGTGGATCACCCAGCTGAAAAATAGAAAAAGTTAGGAAAGCAGAATGTTGTTAGGGAAATAAAAAGTCCTGAAGTAAATGATGAATTCACTCTACTACATGCTTATATTTTTTCATATTGTGGCGTGCATACATATTCGTAATGTACTGAATGTACGCATAACCGATGATAGCTTGATAAAATTTATTCTTCACCAAAAGACACATTTTACAATTCTGTAACTTTTAACAAAAGTGAACGTACAATTCTTCTCAGTGTAATACAACACAAACAGTAGCTACCACTGCAAACTACTAAGAACGTTAAACACAACTCAATGCAAAATGTATCTAAAGAACGAAGCTCGCACGATTTATTAATACTTCGTATCTAAAAAAATTGAGAACTTAATGCTTTCTTTGGTCTTGTAATTTTCCCCTCGCCAGCCGAGAAATCTCTAGTACCTTCCGTTTCTCGAAAGTACTGGAAGGCATATACGATTAAGGTTACATATATGATAACAATTAAATATAAGGATCAAATAGAATTATTCAAGTACACTATGAATTACAATTATACAGGGATCGAACTAAAATGTCGCCAAATGTTTGCTAAGTTTGGTGTCTTTTCGCGATTTCTTGCCAAATTTGAAGCCAAAAATAAGTCGCCAAAACCATCGCCAGCTTGGCGATATCTCGCACGCCTAACGCTTTTAAAATTATATTAACATAATTCTTGGTTATTATTTTTGCCAATAGATGGCGTTTTGTCCTTACGCATGGTCCTACCCGAGGGTATAAAAAGCCGTTACTGAGGTTGCTTTCCCTTTCTAGAAATTTCGTTCTCCTGATGAGGAGGGAGCTGTAGCTGCCCTCGAAATCGATTGAGTGTTTTGATAAATGTACGCCAAATACAAGGTTGTTTCAGCGATTTTGACATTATCTCAATGTTAAATAGACTTGCCACTGTAACCTTATTTTTCCGGCAGAGCTTCCCTTTTCCAAGGGTTCATATTAAATTATACAAAAGATACTACAGTTTTACATGTAATTCCACTATAATTATTTACTTCTAAACAGAATTCCTAACAACATATTAATTTATGCTTTATAGAAAACAGTCATTTTAAACCCGCTTTTAAGAGGTGTTATGGTTTTGAAAATTTTATTAAACTACATTTATTGAAGTATACGACAATTTCGAGTTATTAATCCATTGATTCATCATCCTTAAAGCCTATGTTGTTAAGGCTATCGTTTCTTAAGAGTAACGATTAGCTCAGTGATAGGACGTTGTTTCCCTATCCAGATTTCTGAGATTTAATTCTTGGATAGTCTTGGGTGATGTATGTGATCAATCAACTTCTAATGAACAAATACTGAAAGTTCCTGTGACAAAAAAAAGGGCCTAATATTTTCTATAGATAGCTATCAATCTTTAAGGTAGATCCTGAGACTTTTGCTTGAGATCACTGTTCACCACTTTGTCTTGTTCTTGGCATAATCATAAAATGTTGCGCACCAATTTCCTTGGTAAATGTCATAGCTGTTGTAGAACTGCTTCAGTCAAGCCAATTTATCGAAAAGCTGTGGAAGTGTACATTTGCTTATTTTGATCCTTTTAATTTATGTTTTTAATTTTCTGCCTTTGTACGTAAAAAGCCTTCATTTTCTCGTATTTTAAACATCACTTTTGTGGGCGGCTTCCCATATACGTGTCATTTGCAAATGCGTATAATAAAATGGATGGGGCGTATACGTAGTGGAAGGAGAGTTGCCTTTGAATGCAGTGCTTCTCCATTTCTTGATGGCCAGAAAATGGATTTCAAATTGAATTGCTTCGTTTGCAGAAACAAGAAGCTATATTTCTGAAAAGGAAACGCTTGTCTAGGAGAGAAGTTTATATTTCTAATCTATTTATATGCTTTTTATCCATTCATTTATTTACCTCATTTAGAATTCTACCCATGGGCGTAATTTATGAATCTCATTGAAAGAAAGGCTAAACGAAATGTTACTCTTTCAATTTTAATAATGAAGTTAAAGAAATATTTATGTCGATTTTAAATAGTAAAAAATATGATTTGTACAGCACATGACTTCCTTGTACGGAATACAAATTATGCGCAATGACTTCCTTGTACGGAATACTAAATTATACGCATTTCTTCCTGCATTTCACTTGAACGTATTTACACGAATTTCATTAGAGATATATTTCTCGTTCAATTAATTCTGTTCTCACTTCGCGGCAAGGCAAAAATACATAGAAACTCAAAATATTTTCATTAAAAATTGAAAGATATAGAAAAACATAAAACACCAAGTGCAGTTGAAACAATTAAAAAAACAGTTTTTACAATTCAAATTACAGTTTCTACGCAAAAACAAGCAATTCGGCCAGCAGGCAAGAAGACAGATTTTTCGGTACACAAAACTAAAAGTTTCCTTTTGGTCCCACTTGGCAAAAAGACACTGAAGGTGCAGAAAAACTTAATTCACTATTTTGCTAAGTTTCAAATGTAAACAAATATGGCTGCTGTGATAAAACAAATTAGCGTAGCCGTACTTAAATAGCTTTTAAATTGTTGACAATTGTATAATTATTGCATGCAGACTAATTAAAGGCATAAAAACCTTAACCGGAAGATAAGAAAAACATAATTTAATCATTTTTAAAGTAAAAACTGTACAATTTACAAGCATATAAGAATAAAGAAACTGGGCTCACTGAGCCGAGTAACAGAGTGGATATACATTTATACTTTTGATGCGGCCGATAGCAACCAAAATAGGATCATGTCATAGCAGTCCTATATATAATATTTCAACGTTCTGAGGTTATTCGTTTTTGAGTTATACGAGATACATACATAGGCACGTGCAGATACCACAAAAACAATCGCCTCTGAATTCAGTTTAAATTAGTTTTATCATTCGTTTGGGGAAAAGGAGTCATTCACTCTGCCCTTACGTACAGATGTCACTCAAAAGCATCATTAAATTGCATTCGACAGCGGCCAAAATGTATATTTTCGTTGAAATATAGTACCGGAATTTTTCATGATACAATACTTCCTTTACTTCGTACAAGGAAGTAAAAACTTAATAATTCAGATAAGACTGATGTAATGTTTCGAGGTTATGACAGTTTCATATATTTACCACAAATTAAAAAAAAGAATGTTTTTCTATCCTTTACAAAAAATCGTTTAAGACAATCTCAGTAGTCACAGGCACAAGTGAAAATGCACCGCTAGGTACTAAATGTTATATAAACTTCGAAAAAACTGAAAAAGCAATTCGGAATTTTTATCAACATTTTAATATTAAGCATTCAACTAGAATCATGTTGAAGATTTATTTTATTACTTCCAAGGTATGTATTTATACTCCTTTCATGATTTCTGCTATTATGAAAAGTTGCCGACAGCATTTCATTTGCAATTTACACCTCATTAAATAATTAAATATTATAAATCCCAGACAGTAACTCATGATGGAATATTTTATGGCTGGCTATTAATGCTAGCAAAGGAAAACTTCCCTGACCTCTTTTGTATATGGGCATTTAGTTGTTATTTTCCTTACTACGTATGATTTATACTTAAACTTTGTAACGCTCAGGAAACTGCTTTTGCACACAGGAATAATTTCTAAATAATTTCGATGGGATTTATTCAGATTAGGTAGCAGGTCTGTAATTAGTAATGTATACATTCTGAGTGTACTTCAGTTAGAAACACTTAACCTGTGTAATGGAGATCTTTGCCTATTTCGATGTCGATTACAGTTACATAGTAGGATCAATTACAGTACCAATTAGAATTAGACAGGGACGGGACCAGAAAGTCGCCAAATGGTCGCCAAGTTTGGTGACAAAAGTTAGTCACCTGAACCATCGCCAGCTTGGCGCTATCTCGCCAAAATGGTAAGACAGTCATTTACATCTTAAATTGACCTGCTCCTGTAATCTTATTTTTCCAGCAGAGTATGAATTTTTCAGGCATTTCATGTTACATTATACAAGAGATACTTCCATTTTAAACATAATATCATTAAAATTATTTGCATATACACATAATCCGTAGCACTATTAATTTATCGCCTTAACAGAACACTGAGCAATGAAAAAAACGATTTAAGTTTTGAACCAAGCAAAAAATGAAAGACCATCATTGATATTTGCAGATATTTTTTAGAAAACTAGTAGCAGTAGAGAATAAATTGAAGTTATGCAATTAGGAAATTATATTTGCTTAAAAATTAGTGATTTCATTGAAGTTTCAATTTCAGTATGTTACAATTTAAATATTATTCGTTAAAAGACAAAAAGTTAAATAACATTTTAATTATACATCTTCAACTATCATCTCATTCCACAATAAAGAGTACTTGGAGCTCCACTCTGTTCATTGTTTCAGGGCTAATAAATACTTTTTAAAATTTTTTTCTCAAAATTAATTTTGAATTTTGAATCTGAAAGTGGAAACTATTGACTCTCTTCTTTTCGTCATGACTCATGATGCCTACGAAAACACTAACAATTTTGACTATAGATAGTTGGATAAAAATCTTGATTACAACGAATTTGCGAGGAACTAGTGAAAAGACCAAAAAGAGTCTTTCAAAACTCGGATAGGTAATTTTTTCTTCAGTGCGGTTATGTGCGCATATCTTTCTGTCATAAGCTTGGAAAATTTATTGTTATTGTCCGTCAGGTTTTTATCTCTCTACTCCGGCTAACATCTAAGAACATCTTTAAAATTAAGAGTTAAAAGACATTTTGTCACTGGTACAACTCGTGTTGCCACTTAGCAAAACGTAACATTTTTGTTTCAAACTTAATTACAAAAATCGACGACTAACAGAATTGTGTTATGACTCCCAGTATACGTATTTTTCATTCGAATATAATCAACATGCTCGGCTACTTGAAAGAAATGTGTTGCCATAGTTCGAAATAAAACATTTTTATCTTGCATGCGACAGTGCTTTATCGGTTGGGAAAGCGCAAGATATTTAGTTTTTAAAAAGTTTATTTGATTATTAATTAACAAAATAAGCTATTTAAAAGCAATAAATGCAAATTCATTTAAATTAACTACTAACTAGACTCGTGAAATTACACTAGCTGGATTCATTAAATTCGTCTTTATAAATAAAAAAGCGTCCGGACGTTTGTCTTCCATGAAAATCTACAGTTTTATTCGATCTTGGAGAAATTTTGCGCAGCTAATCTTCGAAACAAGAGGAGGGTCACTGCATGCAGAAAATTTCTCAAAATGAGCTTTTGATTAAAAACGTAGCGGATGAAAAGTCTTGTGTTGCCACCCTGCAAAGCGTCAGAAATTTGTCTTTCAAATTTATTCAGAAAACTTATAGATGTAAAAGAAGTGTATTGCCCCTCTTGAAAACACAATATATTTATTTATCTTTCGAACTTAACAAACAAACTCAGGGATTTAAAAAAAATGTATTGCCCAAATTTAAATATTTTTAAGTGTGTTATCGTTTAGTAAAGTGTAATATATTTTTTTTCAAATTTAGTCTGTTATTAATTAACATATTAACTGATTTGAAAGCAATAAATGCAGATTCATTTCAGTTATTATTAATTACTAGCTAAAAAGGAGAAATGTACTGGCTAGTTTCACTGAAATCATCTACATAATTTTCAAGTCACTGTCTTTCTGCGAAGCTTAAAATATTTAATTTTCTTTCAAATTTATTTTGCTATTAATTAAGATAAGCGATTCGATTAAAAAATAATAGAAGCATATTTATTTCAATTATTGTTAGTTAATAATAGGATTTGTTAGATTAGATTCTTAAATATAAATTACGGCTTTTAATATTCTGGAGAAACCGTTGAGTCTTGCCTTAATGTATGTCAACCAAATATAGATTTTGAATTTTAAAATTTTTTTGGTCTTATAATATGAAATTAACGACTTTAAAGTAATTACTAACTGGACCCATGAAATTAATTATAGGATTAATTATTATTATTTTAAACAGATTTTGGTACTACCTTAATGTTGTAAAGTAAATTCTGTAAATTGCCTGGTGGCAATTTACAGAATAAAGCCATACTTTTTTAAGTTATAAAACAGAAATACTATCATATTTACGTTTTTCTTGATTGTTTATTATCTCACTATAATCTATAAAGTATACCATACGATAAATTTACGAAATAAAACGCATAAGCTATTTGTTTGCCACTGTAGGAATTAACTTTTAAGCGCATTTAAAATGATGTAACAGTGGGTTTTGAATTTGAATAGCTGGCTTCTTAAGTAAAATGCTACAAAATGTAATCCCCTCTC
>KK113646.1:617795-717129 GCA_000611955.2 Stegodyphus mimosarum | reverse complement strand
TATATAGATAGATAGATAACTTTTTTATATAAAAACTCAAAACAAATTATATAAAAATATAATCATTCTAATTATTTTCGCGCATTAGGCTGCTGAAAATGAATCAGTAAATACACAAAGAAAGATATTTGGAACTAATTTTAACAACCATCCCAAGAAAAACAAAGAATAAATAAAGTAAAAAACAAACAGCTAATTCTGGATACAGAAAAGCAAGATTTTTCATATGGAAGAGGAATTGTTATTGAGTTCGGGGTGTACCCCCTTCCTGACGACGTTATATCGGAGTTAATTGGATATTTCTTTTAACATTTTTTAATTTTATTCAAAAGGCATTTAAAGGATATGTGTGTGTAAAAATATGCACATATGAATTATACTTTGAATTAACAATAACCCCCCCTGATTTCTCTTTTTAGTTTGGGGAATTTCCCCTCTCTATTCTAAATATACTAGAAGTATTTTCAAAACTGTGGCATACCTGAAAACTAATTTCACATTATGCCATCTCAATCTCCTATACTGCATATAGTTCAGCCAATCGGGTTAAAGAAAATTTTTATTATAAATACCCCTGCTGCGCAGAATTTTTTATCCACTTTGCTTGCACCTTGCACCCAGCACAACATGCTGCTGTGGTTTGATTTCTTTGAAGCAAAGAATTATTTGTTATCTACTAAGCTAAAGCTACTAAGCTAAAATTATTTGTTATCTACTAAGCTAAAATCGTGGGGTGCATATTACACATATCCTAATATGTGAGATACATCAGATGATAGTCTCAAATTGTTTTCACACACACACACGCACACGTGCGCGCACACACACACACGCAAGCACGCCCGCACAGGCACGCACGCGCGCACACACACACACACACACACACACACACACACACACACACACACACACATATGAGTATATACACTGGTGAAATAAATTAAGAGAATTTGCATATTTTATCGAATTGCATGAAAACAACTGAACTGAAGAAAAAATCACTGCTTCTAGATAAAAATTCATCTTGTACGGCAAATACGTAAGCGTACACGCGTGTGTAGGTGAAGCCACTAGAAAAAACAGGCTCTATAAGAGCGCGGACGTTAAGTCGAATTCGTTTCGCTGGCACACCTCGGCGAATTTCTTGGTGCAATCGATTAAGTTCACATCGGAACAGTAAAATGAGTAACCACCAACGTTTAGATGATCGAATGAGGTCGCGAAATGTGGGGAGGCTAGGGGCAGACCAATCGCAAGTCCAGATATGCAGAGAGTTTAATTTTAACGCCCAGCGTCGTGTGTAACCTATGGAAACAGTTCCAAGATACTGTATCCATCGAGAGAAAGCCTGGGCAAGGTCGTTCAAGAGACACGACGGCCAGAGAAGATCGCTATTTTTCCATTTTAGCGAGGCGTAACAGAGGAGTTACAGCTTCTCAGCTCTCTCGGGACCTGTATGCAGCCACAGGAACCCATGTAACAAGGGTGACTGTTTCCAAAAGACTGAATGAGAGAGGGTTGTTGCCAGAAGACCTGCTGTTTGCGTTCCGCTCACGTTTACGGGCAGGAGAGTCCGATTAGCATGGTACAGGCAGCATAGTGATTGGAGTACGGAGCAATAGACGACTGTTCTTTTCACCGATGAGTCCCGTTTTACCCTAAACACCGATTCTCGCTGTACTTTCATATGGAGAAAGCCAGGGACCCGCTACCTACCCTCCAGTGTCCTCGAAATTAAAAATTATGGCGGTGACGGTGTAATGGTCTGGACAGGCATCATGTTGGATGGCCGCATATCTCTCCACGTCTTTGACAGAGGCTCTGTAAGTAGCGTGAGTATAGGGGTGAGGTCTTGGAGCCCTATGTTCGCCTTTTCCGGGATGCAATGGGCCCCGAGTTCATCTTACAGGACGATAACGCGAGGCCACATAGAGTTCTTCTGGTCGATGAATTTCTCGAGAGTGAGAATATTCGCCGGATGGATTGGCCAGCCAGGTCTCCAGACCTCAACCCGATAGAGCATGTCTGGGACTCTCTGGGGAGGGCAGTTGCAACTTGCAACCCCCCTCCTAGAACCATCCAGGAACTGAAAACAACATTGCTGAATGAGTGGGACTAATTGCCACAGGCACTGATAAACTGCCTTATTTCCAGCATGACATCACGCTGCGAGGCCTGTATGGCTGTAAGAGGGGACTATATCTCCTGTTAACCCTTTTTTGTGTCTTCTGGAACCTCTGTTTCAGACCTTCAGACTCCCATGAGTGTTACACACGAACATATGTGTCTATTATAACTGTTGAATGTTTATTTTGTTTGTATTATATCAACCTATGTTCACACCAAATTTTATTAAAATCTGTCCAGTAGTTCTGGAGATCGTAGATGAAATATGAAAATTCTCTTAATTTATTTCACCAGTGTATATATACTAATAGAACAAGCCTTAGTACACATAATCAGATTCACATAACATCATATATGCCCGCTACAAATTTGTACAGCTTGCCTTTTCAGAACAACGAGAAATGGATAGCAGAGGCTAAGTGAGACGTTGCCAGTGGGAAGACTAAGTAGAAAAAAAGGAATTCCAAAGGAGGTATTTATAAACTCGTTCTGTTGTTTAAACTTTCAGCTCTGCCATCCGTAGTGCAAAAGGTTAAGATGACATGAAATTAGGTTTCAGATACGATGCAGTTTAGATTCCAGGAAGGGGACGTAGCCGAATTAAAATGAGTTATTAAAAGGTTCATATTTTTTAATCTTACATATATATATATATATATATATATATATATTTATGTAATGTGCATATGTGTGCGTACTGTATGTATATCTTTTCGGTTACTAGGTCGGAATTATAGCCTGGCTATTACATGGTAACAGACTGCAAATCATATATATGTATATGTATTAAAAGATTTTAAATGTTTTTGAAGAGGAATTAAACAAACAACCGAAAATATACGTTTGTTTAAACTTCCATTTAAAGCCTAATATTAACTCGTTCTTGTAATAGGAGTTTTTCCGCCTTGTAAGTTTTGAAACAGAGAAACAAACTCTACATGTTAAATATCAGTAAATTTTGCAATTTGCAATCAGAAAACAGGAAGGAATATACAACAATATTCTTTGGAATTATATGAGAATACCAGGATAATATTAGTAGTTTTACTAATATTAATTGCAACTGCTCTTAGAGATGCCAGACTTGTTTCATTCCCGTAGCTTGAGGATATGAAAAATATCATAGCGTTAACTTTTATTGGTGTAAAGTAGTTTATAAAGATTGTGGAAAATGGGATAGATATTAGTTTTGCAGGGCGCTAGATTAGAAGAAATAGGCTCATTCTTAGATCTTTTCGATTCTTGGACCTCGCACCCTGTATTACCTTTTTTAGTACCATGTAAAAGCACTGGTCAGTAATGGAAAGGTCTAGAATGTTTACTACTTGAAAAAAAATATTGTAGAAATTGCAAGCACTAATTTGGAATGTTATTTTTCTGGTGGGAAATGAAATCTAACACCGTTTTGGGCGACACATGTTTTGGGCACCAAGGGCACATTGTGCTATTCATGTCTCACATACTGATTCAGAATCTGTGTTACCTATTATTTGAAATTAACTTATAAGGTATTTTCTCCTTCCTTTCCACATGTCTTCTAGGTGTAATTGGAAGCATACTGGACGCGTATTTGAGAGGTTCAAGGTTCGAGTCCGGGCTAGTGTACTGCACATTTTTCGTGTCTCTTGCTTTAAGATACCCTAAAGACTTGAGTGGTGCCGGAACTAAAAGCTAGTAGACGATAATTCGTCACCACCAGTATTTGGCGACTGGACCCCTTAATCCCCAGTCGCCCTTTAAAAGGAGAAGTATATAAGATATTTTCTACCTTCTAGCATACTTTCGTAATGTAAAGGTAGCACACTCGGCGTGTGTTCGAGAGGTCTTGGATTCGAGTCCGGTTAGGTTATTGCACACTTTTCATGTGTCCTAATTCAAAATAACCAAATTACTCTGTAAAATGCAGTAATCCTACTTCAAAGAGAAGTTGGACTTCTATTTTCCACCCCAATTTTGAGGGAGAGCACCCCAAGAGGTGATCCGTGCGTCTCCGCTCTCTCCCTTTCCACCAAACCCCACGAGAGGACTTTTGGCTCGCCATGTATTGAGAGTGCCCCCATGCCGCTAAGACACTATACATTTACAAACATCCGTGTCTTCTCCGGGATTCGAACCCGGGCCCTTTGGTACAGCAGTAGGCTACCCTAACCACTATACTATCTGGGCGACATTTTGATAATATACATCGACAAATAACACAGATCTTCGGGAATGCTGATTTCTGTAGTGGGATTTATAATAAAAATACGGAAATAAGAATTGCATTTCGTATTTCTGTTCTGAGATTATCATGATAAACATATAATTGTGCAATATTAAGCGTGCAAAAAAGTCATCTTTAACATTTTATAATAGAAAATGTTTAAAAAAGCAATTTATTAATTTTATTGTATTTAATTTAATACATCAAAACAAAAATAATTAATTCCTCTTGCACAAATTTGTTATTTAAAACTATTATTCTTTAATCAGAATAACATTCAACAGTTTATGCTTATTTAATCGTTACTTGAATTTGTATTTTGATCATAATAATAATTTTGAGTAATGTTAAAACGAGCTTTTAAAGCGTCATATATATATATACCTAATATTAAATATTTTGGTGCTATATTTTCAATGGCATTCTGAAATCTAAAATTTCCATTTACCTTTTCAACGATGAATATAACTCCTAACTTTTGGATTTAGAAACCTGGAACTTTTATTTTTAGTTTTTTGAACCCCAGTTGAAGAAATTTTTACCTTATCAGAATGAATATGCTGCTCAAAATGAGATACTAAATTTAATGTTTAAAAAAAAATATCACTTTCTAGACTCGTCTCTTATACTTTGTAGACATTTTTTCAAGGCACGAGAGATGAAAAATGAGCAATGCCCTAGCTGGGACTCGAACCACGGTCCTCTCGAATACGAGCCGAGCGTGCTGACCACTATACCACAAGGCATCTTAAGAAAGCTGGCTTACCTTACTGCTTTTAAAGGGCGACTGGTGATAAGGGGACCCAATCGCCCAATTCTGGAGGTGGAGAATCATCTTCCACAACCTTTTCTAGTTCGAGACCCACTGCGGAGACATTAGGTTACTTAGAAACATGTAGAGATGAAAAATGAGCAATGCCCTTGCCGGGACTCGAACCAGGGACCTCTCGCGTACGCGCTGAGCGTGCTGACCACCTCACCACGAAGGCATGCTAAAAAGGCAGGAGAAATACCTTGCAATTTAATACATAATAGTTTGATAATTTTTAACCAACATTAAGCACATGCAAATTTTGCAAATTGTCTAGCACATTAACCCATAAATTTTAATATAAATGATTAATTGCTAATTTTATGTTTAAAAAATGTAGCAAATATTTTGTAAGCCTTAATGTTAACCAGTATTTTATTCCCCAAGATCATCGAGAAAGATAAATCTGATTTTAAACAGTTTTAATACTGTGGCGACTCTGACGTTCTTCGGTGGCGACTCTGACGTTCTTCGATAACCTTACAGTCTTTGGTGAAAGATTGGCGAGTTCTTTCAACATCGCAAAATGTGACGGTTACATATATTTTAAACTATGTAAAACTTCATTATTGTTTATTTGTGTATTTTTAATATTTACTCAATTATATTTCACGTTATTATATATCATTTACTATCGAATCTGGCAATACCAGTTATTATTTATCCGAGCTGTGAGCTCGTGACTATGTAGTTGTGATGAAGCCATTTTATTCTAAGGATGAAAATAAATGTTGTATATATGTTACATTGATTAGTTCTAACTTCTAACATCAAAATGCACCGGTAAAAATATAAACCCTTTAAGTTAAGAACTACAAAACATATTTGAGGCAGCATGACTATTTATACCGCAAAATAAACGTAAAATTTCAAGATATTTTACTAAATTTAAATACCAGTTTTATTCGTGTTTCGGCAGATATCAGATTCGTGTTTCCATTGACGTATCCTGGATCATGTCTGGTAAGACTGTAAAGTCATTAGGTATTAGAAGCAGGAGAGATGAAAAAGGAGCAATGCCCTCGCCGGGACTCGAACCACGGACCTCTCGAATACGCGCCAAGCGTGCTGAAGCGTGATGACCACTACATCACGAAGACAAGAAGGCGGGAGAAATATCTTATAAGGCAACAAATGATGCATTGTATTTTCTAAGTTAGTTTAAAATCGCGTAGAGTAATTAAAACACATTTAAATTCTGCGTTCTATGAAAACACACTGAGCATGTTGATGTACCCACCTTCCACCGTTACACGAAATGTTTGTTTAAATGCGGAGCATTGTTATCATTGAGAGAAACTTTCGCCGAATTACGATTACCTTCCCTATACTCTACAGTCAAAACTTGAACATTTTTAATTATCTTGAGATAAAAAACTAAGAGAACTGATTTAGTATAAAGCGCAAAATAACGATTTAAAGTCAGGTCCAACTTTTTGGATGACCTTGCAATTCAAATTTGACTATCATTTCTCAGCGGCATTTTGACCGAAGAATCACTTATTCAGGAATAAATAAGTAGTTTATAAGTAATTCACAAACATGTGCAATGATGATTGCCTTAGTTTCTTATTGACAAATTCACAGTTATCCGCCATTACTAATTACTGCACTCTGGTACTGTTTCAGTTTTTTAGCTATTATTGGTTTAAATTTAAACCCCAATGACGTAAAATAATCCTAAATAAGAACTGAAAATGTTAATTTGTTACATTAAGTTTCTTGAAGCAGGAGAAGTGAAAAGTGTGCAGTGCTTTAGCCGGAACTCGAAACCCGAACCTCCCGATTACGCGTCACGTAGACTTCCAATTACACCAAGAAGGCATGCGGAAAGTAGAGAGAAAATACCATATATAACTTCCTTTTTAAAGGGCGACTGGGAATTAGGAACCAATTGCTAAATCCTGGTGATCACGAATTATCTTCCACCACTTTCGTTTTAGTTCGGGAAGCACTTGCATAGTCATTAAGTTTTCTTGAAGCAGGAAACGTGAAAAATATGCACCCTCACCGGGACTCGAACGTGCCCTCACCGGGACTCGAACCTTGGACATCTCGAATATGCGTCGAGTATGCTTTCTATTATGCCACGAAGGCATGCGGGAAGGAGGGAGAAAATACCTTATAAATTTGGTTTATTCAGGATTCAAAAATAAAAATTGTACGTATTATCTAAGCAACTGGAAAGTTCATTTCTTATTATAAAAATTTATTAATTTTAAAATTCCTCCCATTTTTCATATCCTAAAAACTGATACGATCTGTCTTAGTTAATTCAAAGGAAATACGTTTAATAAATTTTAGTTCCTTGCTTACATTTATTAGCTTTCATTTCTGAATCGGAGAAAAGTATTTTTGAAAGACAAATCAGTTTACTTAGTTAATGTCTAGTCAACCGGGAATCCCACACTCGGAAGTTCCAAACTTTTATTACATGTTTTTATTCCATATATCGAGGAAAATATGTAGGTATTAGGTAATAGACAATGTTTTATTCCAAAATGTTTCCTCTATCTCTATATATGTGGTAATACATAATTTGTTAAGTTGGTTAGTATTACATAATTATTTATATGTAGTTATCAATGCGGATACCATATAACGTATTTAATATATTGTTGCGAAAAATTCGGCGGTTGCGCCTGTATGTAAGCTTGTTAGCTGTATTTAAGCTTAAACTAGGGTTGCCATAAAATAGTTTATGGGAGGGTTGCCAGATTGGCGACTTTATCGCCCATTTGGCGACCAAATCGGCGATATCCCATGGTCCAATCGGGAAACTTCTAGAATAACTTCCTGTCGAGATATTTCTCGAAACGTGTGGAACCTAAGGAAAAGCTATATAAACCCCTGCGTTTCTGAGAGCCGGCATTGTGAGAATAGCTGCTTACTGTGAGTGCTAAGCTGCGCGAGAGTTTTGTGAACGGAAGGCAATCGAGATAGTGCTTTGCCGTGAAGCTACCTTTACAGTATAGCTTGACAGTGTATTGGTGATTGTTCCACGGTGTTTATTATAAGTTTAGTGTTGCCGTGAAGCTACCTTTACAGTTACAGCTTGAAGCTGTGTTGCTGATTGTTTCAGCGTACTTATTGTAGATTTTCGGCGCTTTTAAAGGTAATTTTGGAACTGTGCTGTAAATATTGATTCTTGTAAATAAATTGTGCTTTTTTTGTTCTGCATCGTGTTTTCATCGGATACTCTCAAATCCACGAACCCGTATAACGCAACAATATTAAGAATACAGCTGTTTGAATCAAGATTTTTTGTCTCTTCATATTACGATGACTGAATGAATAAACTATTTGATAAATTTCAGAACAAGGGAAAGTATCACTACATAAAGCGTGGTATAGAAGTATAATGATAAATATGCCTTTTTTCATTCTGTACGCTTTAGGAAAAACATAAAAGAATTAACAAAATATTTCACATCACTAAATCAATATTGAGAGGGGCAAATTTTATTGCTTAGTAAACATAGCTTTGCTCTTTTTATGTTTCTAAAAACACGACGTATAATTTTTGCTTATTTTAGCAAAAAAAAAGTACAATTAATCATGTAATTAATAGCTAGACGTAGAAAAAGGAAACTGTATTTGAGTAAAATATAAGTCACTTATTTGCAATATTTATGAGTGAAAAAAAATATAATTTACAATTAAAAACTAAATTGCATTAATATTTCTCCTTTTTTCTTTTAAAATGAGCCGAGCTTTGCGAGGGAAAAAATTTGTGAATACAGAAACTAGAAAAAGTATTTAGAAATTAGATTATATAAGCAGTTCTTCTCTTTCTAAAGAAAGCTGATTTATTTTTACTTTCATATGAATTGTCCTTACTTTTTATAATTCATAATTTCTATTAATTAATAATAGTAATGATCCCAATTTATTGCTTAATCGACTACGCAAGTTAGGACATTGAATCTGATTAGCATTTGATTTTAAAATGTAAGAAGTAATTATTACATTAAGAATATGCTTTAAAAGAAAAATAAAAGAGGTTAACTTTAATTTCACTACTGCCTAAATAGTAACAATTAAGCTCTGATTTAATTTTATTAATGTGCTGGCTTTAGATGTTTAAGCATTTCCTTACTGATGTAAACTTGTTGCTTTTGTTTTTTAGGTAATTATTTCAAACAGCAAGCGAATGCTACCATCTTTCATTAACTTACGCAATTTAAAGTGGTATGGTTCTGTGAAAATTTCCGTAAGAAGGTGAAAAAGAACTAATTAACAATTTTTTTATCTTAATTTACTTTCTGCATGAAATTTAAATAAGAGTAAAATGACTCAGTTTTTGCATTAGAGACGTATATAGCTGAGGAATTTATTTTACATGCTACTTTACCACCGCATTCAATTTCTATACAAATTGGCAAATTCCTGAGCTTAAGATTTTTAATACATTTCTCAAATTACATTAATTTATGTTTTATTAGTACAAATAACTGAGGGAAAAATTGTATTCTTAATATTTGAAGTGAACTTAAAAATTTTATTTACTTCTTAATATTTGAATATAAAAGTTAAAAATTTTATTTTTAAGTAATATATTAAAAAAATTTATTTTTTAAATAACGTATTTAAAAAAATTATTTATGTTTTTAAATAATATATTTTTGGTAGGTTAATCCTAGTTATTTGAATTTAGATGAAACGGAATTTCTTGATTTAGTTTAGATAAATAAATAGCCATCCTTAAGAATTTTTATTTCTAATTTTAAAATCTGCTATTTACTCTAACTTAAAAGTACGTTCACTTAACAGTGCTTCATTAAGAATTACTCTCTAAATATTGGTTACTTATCACCCAGTCTACAATCAACTCACTCAACTCAAGCACAGATTTCAATTCAATAAACTTTTATTTGACCGCTCACGCTAGGTTACAAGCAAAGAGAGAAAAAAACTTGGCAGTTTGGCGTAATTTGAGTCATCGAATCGAAATATGGCAGAAACATTGGCATGTCGTTTCAGAAAAAGTCTGATTTTGTGTAGGAATACCTATGTTAGAACAATTTACTATGCATAAATCTAATATATATCCTAAGTCGCGCTTTCGAGACATGAAACACGCAAGTTAAATTTCGTCAATCTACCCAGTAGATCGGGAGATATAGAACTGTTCCATTTTTTTTCATGCAAGATGTACGTGTATTATTTTTATTTATTTATTTTTTTTGTTTAATACGGTTTTGTAATCCTGGCATTCGTTTCCGACGACCTTGTATACAGCGCGTGATCAGAAAAAGCATAAGAAATCTGTATGTATAAAAAAAAAGTACAATTCATAAAAAAGTCGTTCAAGAATGTCCAACTCTTATAAACACAATAAAAAGCGCAAAATAATGTGCATGTGAAAGAAAAACGGATTAAAATCAAGAATTCTCTGTTATGTCATTTTAAGGAATACTTTCTTCGCTTGACTGATCATTTGATTTATTTTAGTCTTCAAAAATTGTATTCGAATGTTTTTAATTAGATATGCTTTTTGTGGCCCGTAAAATGCTTTGAACTGTTGTCTTGGAAAAAATTCTGTATTTTATGAATTCTGCATTTCTAAATATTTCACAACAGAACTGAAATTCTCGTAATTTCTATGATTGATTATTCGAAAACTAGGAATCAGAATATGAGAAATGTTAAGCAATATTCATTAAAATTTCTCAAATCTACAAAATAGTCTTAGTAATTTGCATATAATAAATGCACTTATTATTTATAATGACTTTGCCTCGAAACTTTTATTTTTTGATTATTATGTTTTTGTTATTATGTTCAAATGGGAAAAGTTCGAAGTTATAATAAATAATTAGTATTGTAGCCTGTATTAATTTGTTTTCAATCTTATTTGTAATTTATTGCAATATTTATTTTTCTTTGTGTTCAAATTCCCATTGTAAAAATTAAATTCAGACGTATTTTTAATTATACATCATTAAGGTTTTATTTAAGCACACTCTTCTGGTAAAAGATGTTAATTCTATCAGTTGGCTAATCAGTGGTACTAGCCGAAATGCTTTACAAGTGTAATTTTAATTAGTTTTAACAAGCTTATTTCAGTCAATTAACGTTTGTTCTTAATACTGATGCTCTATCCCTTCTCTTGTTGTATGAGATGGAGACCTCTTACATCTAACTATGGTTGTCAACAGATTGCACTATCAAAATTCTCATGGGCTTTATTAACGTTCTTTTGGGTAACGTATCGTTTTGTATTATTTCTTGACTTCGAAGTAGACTATTCGAAGTAGTTCGGGCATGCATTTTTCAACCTTTCGATTTCTAACTTTTCTTCTCACGTACTGCTGGCACTTCTAACAAGCAGATTCATGTACAAAGCGAAAAAAAATCTATAAGACAGTTCTATATCTACCTTTCTACTGAGGCGATTGTCGAAATTCATTTTGAGTTTTTCATGTCTCGAAGTGCATAGGTATTTTGACACAAAATCGGAATTTTCTGAAGTGACATGCCAAGTTTTTTCTATTCGACGACTCAAATTACGCCAAACTGCCACGTTTTTTGAAAATTGCTCGAGTAGTTTTAAAAACATTAGCTCTCAAAAGTTTAGCTATTCAGTGTTAATTGAATTTGATATGTATTTATTAATATCTCTTTTTTATTACCCTTACTTGATTCTTCCTTTCACATTTCGAAATTTAGGTTCATTCCAAATAAAAGTCGTCCGTTTTTTATGATTTATTTTTAAAATTCCTATTTTTAGATAATTTTTATAAATTTTTTGAAAAACATTTTGAATAATAACCTATAAAATTTTTACCAGCATCTTAAAGTGGATGCATTTTCTAAGCATACCTGCAAAAAATTACAGTTTTTATTCAAAAATTCCGAAGACATACGTGAATTTATATATCGGCGTGTTTTGAAATTTGGCATATTTGTTGAAAGTGATAATAACATCAAATATAGTTTAGGCACTTTGTTAAAATTATTTGAGAATAGGAAAAATGTGACTTTTTTTTCCGCTCATGCACAATGTAAAAAGGTAGGAGCGATATGTCTTTTTCCCGCTCCTGCACATTGGAAGGGAAAGGAAAATAGGTAGGTTGCCATACATTAAAAGTTCGCCAAGTGAATTATTTTTGGCGCAAACTTAAAAAAATCCTCCTAGGTCAATTTTTGAATCTCTCCCTAAAATTTGCACCAAATTTTACAAAATTTAATATTTAGGCATAATTTGCGTCACAGAATAGAAATATGGAAAAAATTGGTATGTGATTGCAGAAAATGTCCGATTTTGTGTCAGAATACCTATGTTAGAACAATGCTGTATATAAATCTAATATATATCCCAAGTCGCGCTTTCGAGACGTGAAAAAAGGAATTTGAATTTCGTCAATTGACCCGGCAGAACGAGAGGTATAGAAGTGTAAGTTATGAACTTGAAACTAAAAGGTCGGATTTGTAAAGTACAAAAAATTATTGACTCGTATTATAATAAAATTCTTACACATTCATTGATTAAAATTCAAATTAAGCAACTATCAGGGCAAGTTGTCTTCAAAATCTGATTTAAAATTGTAAAGAATTGTAAAAATACGTAAAAAGGATCTAAATTCTCAAATGTTTTTAAAAATACCAGCACGAATTAAATTTGTGTCATCAACCAAATCTTTAAAACTTTCTCGTTAACATTCTACAATCCGTCACTACACAGCTATTAAAAAAAAGCGCATTCGCATCGCCATTCATTTCAGTTAAGGATGTCAAAGAAAAAGAACATACTCCTTTCAGGTTAACAACACGTTCCAATTTATCCGGAGCGCCATTTAACTTTGAAGGAAAATATAAGTTCGCAAGCGGTAAATCGTCATGATGAACAACAGAGACAGAAATAATTGCTATTTTTCAGTAACAGCTAACTGTTAACATTTCTACTCAGCGGAAGTGAAGAAAAAGTACTTTAGGCATTAAAGATGCTGGTTGTCATTCATTTCAATTACCTTTCACAGTATAAAATACAATTCAAGCATACATTACCTTTAAACGCTTATTGGGTTTGAAGACAAAAGCAAGGACTTTTAGTTGCTATCAAAGTTCATTTCGAATCTGTAGCTTTAAAAACAAGATTTATTTTAGCTCCAAGAATTCGGTGATTGCAACAGATATTTCTTTGAACTCTGACAAAGTTTTACTCTCACAATTTTGTAGCAAATTCTGGTTTTAGTGTGATGGCAAAATATTTCTACACCTGTATCTAAGTGAAAAATATTCAAGCTGTGTAACGACTGCTAACAAGCTTTCACAAACATTTAATTCAGTTTTTACAAAAACCATCTAATATCGTTTTGTGTTTTATTTAGTAACAATCCTACTTTAAACAGTAAGTGGTATAAAATGGAAAACGTTTAGTAAAATATAGATAAAAATAATTTTACTTTCTCACAAAATATATTATTAAAGTAATATATTCTGAAATAAAACGAATAGAAGGAAAAAGTCGAAGTTGCAAACATGTCCCACTAATCATTTTATAGCTGCGCAGAATATCGTTTAGATCATCATACGATTTTATACATTCATGTCTTATAGTTCATTGCGTGAGCACAAAGTAAAAGCAATTTTGGAACTTCACGAACATGAAAGCAACACCTTTAACGAGTGCAATTTAGAGAAAACGTTGATTGCACACGACAGTTATTATCTTGACTACTCTTACCAAATGAAAGACTGATTTGGAGAGAATTAATGCAATTGCAATGAAGTAATAATTAACTCCAATCATAAACATACGTATTATTTCTGTGATAAAATCCTTTTTTCTTCCTTTTGTCTGCGAAAAAATTTCTGAATAAAATTAGTACCGTTGAAAAGGTATTTTTATTGGCTATTATTAAATATTAATTATGTTGCCTAAAAATCTTATAAATTAAGTATTGAAAATAAAACATCAGAATGTGCAAGCCATAATCAACATTTATGGCGGCTATTATAGTCAACACATGGCGATTATAATGTCATTAGGTTAATTTCGAAACAGGAAGCACGAAAAGTGAACAGTGTCTTCGTTTAGGTTTAAATTTCGATTGCCATTCGGATGTTCTCCTAAATACACCACGAAGACACGTGAAAAGGAAGGAAAGTATTTCTTACATTCTCCCCTATTTTCCCCGTAGCCAAATGCAGATGTGGACAAAGATACTTTTTAGTTCAGACGTCACTTATAGAGACGATTACTTGTGTATCTTCTTCTTTTTAATATTTTTTATAGGATATTTTTCACGAAAATTTGCTAATTCGTCTTTATAAAAGAAATTAATTAAATAACGATTTATAATAGTTAGCAATCTAAGTTTAAATTTTCATTAATTGCTATACATAGCGTTCCTTTTTACTTATTTCTAGATTTTGAATGCTTAAACGCTCTTCTTAATTTCTTCAATCAAAATTTATTAGTGAACACAAAAATATGAAATAGTGAAATAAAAATATTACTTTCTTCCTCTTGTACTCACAAATCTTTACCAAAAATTATCAAAAATTTTTTATAATAAAGAAAATACAAATATGGGATTCTATTGTCCTGTGATTATTTGTAGGTGCTTTATTTTTTACCACGATGATTTGTACAGCGAAGTTTTAAAACTCCAAAAATGTTTTCACCGCTTTGTTTTCTATCACGATATTCTAGAAGAATATTTCTTTTTTCCAGCACCGTTTCATAGAACAATGTTTTCCCCGCGATGGTTTCGTGTGTGATATTTTTGCCGTGATGGTTTCCTCGGACATTGAAGAAGTGAGGTCTGTTTATGGAATCCAAGATTGATTTATCAATATTAATTTTTATTTATACCTCTGTTGAATAAATGCATTGTCATGCTTTGAAAATAAGTAACGCTAAATGTCACAGACTGTAACTATCGGCCTGAGTTTTGTAACAGGGAAAATGGGAATAGCCTTAAATAGCACGGGAATGGAATAAGCATAAAGAAAAAGAAAAAAAAAAGAAGATACGATTTCGATCACGTGAGGAATTATCTCTTGCCCTTGCTTCCATAATATACTTACTTTGTTTTGTTCTTCAGTACATATTTCTGACGCTATTCAGCTAGATGGCGTTGTTTTTCCTTTAATAGTCTATCGCAGGTGGGACGATAAGCGCGCAAGATGTTAAAGGCTGTAGTAACCTAAGAATATATCCTTAAAGTTATTTAATTATTGTTATATTTGTTAGTAATATATTTTGCTATTTTATTGGAGGATCATGCTTGCACTTCTGGCCACACAGAATCATCATATGCAACAGTTAGTTCAAATCTGAGATGCTTCTCTATTTTTATTGAAGTACTCAGTGCTGTGTGTCATAATAACTCATAACTAACGTTAGCCACAGCTTCTGTTTTCAACCTTTTTATATTAGAGTTTTGTCTGCTTCTGGTATCTCTTAGCTTGAGGCCTTGGTCGAAAGCGGATATCGACGGCGAGTCTGGCTTCTTAATTTAATATCCTTCTTAGGGGTAGTGCTTTGATCAGGTTCGTTAGCATCGATAGAAGGCTCATTTGAATCTTCTCAAAGTAGAATTGATCAAGATCTGAGAATTCAGTCATTTTTTCTGAGAACGACAATATCTCCACCTCCCCGTACTGACTTACAGAACAGGTATAGAATTGATTCACTGGCTGCCATTTTCATCCAACTTATTAAAATGGGGAATTAACGACAACATTATTATATAAACCCAGGACAATCAAAAAGCTTTACAGAGACTAAGAAATTTCGTGCGAATTATTCGCAAGGAACAAACTGGTAATAATAATATTACAGTAATATTTATAATATTAATCACTCATATGAATACCATCTGCATCATACTGCTCATACTGCATACTGCTCATAATTCTGTTGTCTTTCAACTGAATGATCATTAGTGGTTGCTAGAGCGAATTATAATTTTATAATATAATAATATTTAATTTAACTTAAAAATCATTAAATGAATACATGAAAATAAATAATAATTAAAAATATTTTACTGCTAATTCTCATTTTTCGAGGTCTAGTGCTCAAATCTATGCTAGTTAATTTATATGCCCGAAATGAGGTCTGGTTTCCATCAGTTCTTTGTCCAGCTCAATATGCAACAGAAAGTGACATAGACTGCTCAAAATCAATCATTTACATGGAATTTAAAATTTCGGACCTCCAGATCAGTGAATGCTCTCGTAATCACCATTACCACTGAGAAATAATTTACTCAGCCATCCTTCTTATTCTGAATGGATAAACTCATTTTAGAGACTCCCGCATTATTAAAAGTCGTTTTTAGAATTTCGTCGTTTTACAAAAAAAGTCGTTTGAAAGACGTTTTTAATATTTATCTTTCCTGAAAGATCTATTAATACTTTTTGTATGTTTACTAAAAGAAATCTGAAAAAGTATTTACTCTTAAAAAAGTGAAACGAGCAAAATATTTTTCAGTATTTGTTTATAAATAAATGAAGAATATTATGGCTTTGACTGCAAAATGGAATTCATGCTTATAACAGTTTCAAAGGATGCTTTGATTGTTTACGAAGAATTGTAGAACGAAAAAGGTGTCGAGCTCTAACAAAAGGCTGAGCATTCAAACGCATTGTCGTTTTTCAGCCTTTTCAGATCAACTAGAATAAAAAATAAGCATCGACATTCGAAATAGGCAGAGACAGCCTCGACATGGAAGCAGGCAGAGACATTGAAATTATTAAAATGTCGGATATTAATTATAATGATACGTACGTCCGGGTTCGTAATGGACTGAATGCATATAGAACCGACGATAGAGTGATGAAATGTATTTCACAAAGGTACTCGTACAGCTGTTCTCTATGACAGAGAACAAACTGTAGTTACCAGTTCAAACTATTAATAAAGTTAAACTCTAGATAATATACAAATTCTCAGCGGATAAGCTCGTAGAAAGCTCTGTCAATACTCTACTGTGTGCTTAACTCTGACCTCAAAGAACTAAATTGAGAAACTATCCTCTCTCTTGTCTTATTTCGTTTTCTCTCATTCGCGGAGAAATTTCCAGTATTTTCGATTTCGTACAATTGCTGGAAAGCATATATAATTACAGTTACATAGAGCCGGATACAGTTATACAGGGACCGGACCAAAACGCCGCCAAGCGATCGCCAAGTTTGGCAAATTTTGTAGTTTTATAATTATCTGTTTTATAATAGTTTTATAATTATCTGTTTTATAATAGTTTTATAATTATCTTTTTTATAATAGTTTTATAATTATCTGTTTTATAATATTTATTTTGGAATTTTATAATTATCTGTTATAGTATCAGTTTTATAATTTGAAATGAAAGACTTCAGGAGACGAAATTTCGATGAAGAAATAAGGTAACACGGGCAAGCTCATTTAACATTTAGGTAAACGGCCAAACTGGCGATGGTTCTGGCTATTCACTTTTTTTTGCCAAATTTGGCGAAACTTTTTGAAAGAAATTTGATTGACCGAATTACCATCAGTGAATGCTGCTGAAACGTAACGAAATCGAACCATTTTTGAAGCAAATCATTATAGGCAATGAAAAATGGGTGAAATACGAGAATATCAAACGTCATGGTCAAATACTGATGAACCTCCACAAACGACTTGCCACAAACGAAAGCCTGGATTGTCGTCAAACAAGGTTGTGTTGAGTGTTTGGTGAGGAATTGTCCATTATGAGTTGTTGCAAACTGCCGAAACCATCAATTGATCTTGTACCGTGCACAATTCGACCCTTTGAACGAAGCAGTCCAGAAAGAGCTACCAGGATTGGCCAACGGAAAGGGAGTTGTGTTCCATCATGACAATGCGCGTCAACACAAATTTTTGATGACTCGAAACAAATTGATGGAACTTGGTTGGAAAATTGTGATGCATCCACCGTAAACCCCGTACCTTGCACCGTCTGCCTGCCATTTGTTTCGGTCTCTCCAAAACTCTCTTGATGGTAAAAAATTGACCGACCGAAGCACCGCTGACAATCATTTGGTCAAGTTTTTGATGAGAAACGAGAGAAATTCTACGCCGATGGAATTATGAAGCAACCCGAAAAATGGCAAAAGGTCATAAATAATTATAGTCAATATGCAGTTGACTAAAACTGACTTTCAATAAAGAAATATTTTATTAAAAAATGTACCAAAAACCGGGAGACGTTTTATATGGCCCAATATATAAATTTGAGGCATCCCGAAAAAATATTAAAAATATTGCTTGGGACATAGAAAACTTTTTGCGAAATTCAGAAGTTATATTAGATAGAAATTATATATATATATATATATATATATATATATATATATATATATAATAATGTTCACTTTTAGTACATTTAAATTTGTGTCTGAAAATTTTGATTTAAAAGCGTCATTTTAGTAGCCGAACGATTTCATTTCTATCATATATGCTGTGATAACTAAAAAATACTTTGTTACACTTCAGTGCATATAATTAAAACCATATAATCTAATTAAACCACATAACCTAAATTTTTTAATTTCATTTATTTTTAGAGCATGAAATAATAATTAGATACTTTACAATTAGTTGTTAGCAATGATTTAAAATATCATTTATCTTTGCATGCGAAATTCGATGACATGAATCGCTAAATATTGCCCATTGGATAAACTGCTACACCTAAATAATGAATTTATTAAAAATTGTTTGCTATTGCTTTAAAGCGTTTTTGTTATTAAACACTTAAATTTAAAGTGATTTTGAATGATTTTTATAACATTTAAGATAAATTTGAACAGTTATACAAATGGCAATTAAAACTTATTTAAACCAATTGATTGCTATCTATTTTAGACATAGTCACGCATTGTAAAAGTCAAAAAAATCTTCGTTTCTTTTTTCAGTATGTTCGAAGGAGTATAATAATTAAAGAAATCGTTTGTGCAGAATTTTCGTAAAATTTTTCTAAGCTCAGAAATCAAGAACCATGAAAATGATGTGGCGTAAAATACAAATTAAGTTTTTTTAAAAGAACAATTTTGACAAAATATAACAACTATTATAGTATTATAGCTTCAGAAAAGGATTTTGTCGTTGCAGAATGGAAAACAAAAGCCCAAGATCCATCAATCAAAAGATTTTGAGATTTTCAATAGGATAGAATGTGCTATAAGGTGAATGATTGTTTTCAGAAAATATATCTATACTGAAAGAAAGCTTCTGCGGCCTTTTGAAACCTGCGTTAGAGATTAAAATTTTAAATATTAAAATGTGAATTTTAGATATGCATATGATAACCATGATTACTTTCAAAAAATATTTTTTTATGAAGAACATATAAGGTAGAAAATAAAATAAAATTACTCGTTTAATACATCACATATAATAAAATAAAAAAACACAATAAAGTACATGGCTTTGTACAATCACAACAAGCATATTCCCTTGAGCGTTGCTGACATAAACAACATTCAAGCTCATTTATTTTAAAATAAGTTTATCTTTTTCTTTCAATTTTCTATTAATACTTCAGATTCAGATTTCCGCAAAATAATTAAATTCTGTTTTAAGATGTCTTAAAACATTTTGTTGCATATTAGTTAGAGAATAACTGAATTATTTTTAAGAAAGAGATAATCATAGAGAGCTGTTAAATATTACCGAAATAAAAAAGAGATTTTTTATATTCAGTTACTTTTTATATTCAGTTATTCGACATTGCTGCGAGTTTATGCAAAGACTCATTTGTATGTTACTTTACATTAGCTTTTAATGTAAGGCGTTTTTTCCGCCTTCTTAGCGTAACTTCGTGGTATATCGATTAGCCCTCTCAGCGTGTATGTGAGAGGTCCGTGGTTCGAGTCTCGGCGAGGGCATTGCTCATTGTTCGTATCTCCTGCTTTCAAAAATTACCTAATGTCTCTGCGCTATTCTGCAATAGGTTTCACTTACTTATTATTATTTAATTTGCTTTTATTAATCACCCATCAGTGGCCGAGGGGTTAATGTTCTTTTTTTTTTCCTTTCTTAAATAATAAGCACTAACCATTTTAGATTTTGGCCACTGCTAAGGCCAGAAGCAATGGTCATTTTATGGATGAACCTGATGGGCGGCCACCGTTACCTCCTATGAAAGGACAGACAGCCTTCTAGAGAATTCGAACCCGGTACTGCAGTACCCTTCGGTACCGCAGTCAGAGTCAGTAACCATTTAACGTCTTGCGGCGAAGGATTAATATCGCTGGGTACTGATAATTTGACCGAAGTTTAAACGTCATCGAATGGATTGATTGCATATGTATTTTCTAGTTTTCCCATATGTAGCACTAGCCGCTGCGCGGCCAGTCTTCGTCTGGCTTTTAAGTGTACCGGAAAAATGCCTAAAGAGAACACCAAACATTAAATTTGAAAACTGCACAGAATTTTACTCTGCAGAACAATTTTATCAAAAAAGAAACAAACAACAACGGAAAAAAATTCAGTTAAAAATGCATTACATATAAAAAGCATACAATGAAATAAGCAATATCCCTTAATACAAATATTAATTATCTTACTAAATAAATTAACCAACTTCCTGCTGCCTTTTCTAGACAAACGTCCAGTATCCAAGAGAAACATTAAATTTAAAAACTGCACAGAATTATCGCCCTCATTTTTCCGGGTGGCAATAGTGCTGATATCAGCAACAATGGCTGCGTGCCATTCTTGTTCATATAATGAGAGAAAATCATCAATTTGATACTATTTCATTAAATAATCGAAACAGAATAAGTCGTCATTGTATCTTCTCAAAGTTCTCGAATTTTGAAAGTTTTCCCTGACATCATAGAAAGTTTTTAGAATTACTTTATTTTTAGTTTAAATTAAATTAAATAATTTAATTATTGATTAAACACATTAGAATTATTTAAAATACATGCCAATTCAGAAATTTATTATTTGCCTTTCATTATGTTTGAATTATAAAGCGTAAATAGGAAAAATTAAAAAAAAATCTGAAAGATTTCAGATTTTAAATTACGTCCAAAGGGGAGTTTCTTAACGTTTTGTGCGTTACCTTTATTTATTAAATATCATGTACTACGTACTCAAACCATAAAATTCAGTTCAAAATCAATATCGCAAAGTCATTTTAAAATGAAGATATCTTTAGAATTTCCGTAAGTCTCGTGCGCTGGAGATAAAAATGTTTTTTTTTCCGTACAGTGTTGCCATTGCTCGCTTTGAAATCATTTAGTGTTTATTTAATCGTTAAATCACTGACGGGGCGAATATTTGCATCAGTTCCAAGAAAATTGCTCTCCTATATGGAACTCATACAAGAAGTATAAAAAATAAAAACGTGCATTAAATTCTCATACATAATATGAAATCAACACATTTATTAAACATAAAAATTTTTATAATTAAAAATTAATACAAAAATTCTTAAATTTGAAAGGAAAATTTTCGTATAAAGTTCATGATTTGGTTCTTCTTGTGTACTAAAAAAAAGTTTTTTTGCTCTTTACCTTTTGTTTAATAAATAAGCTTTACAAATAAGTCAAATTTGTCTTGCTTCTAACTCTTCCTTTGCCTGATTTTGCATTATCCTTAATTTATGGACATGAATGTAGTTCATTCAGCAATGAATTCAAGCAATTTAGTTTAGTGAACGAATTCTGTTGTGCTTTTAAACTCTGGCATTAAGTCCTTTTGAAATCACAGAACTAAAATGCCGCATTATTTACTGTATTACAGAAGATTTTCTACGATATCTTTATCTGACTTGTTGGAAGAAACTCACGATTTTGAATATTATGAATGATATTGCTAAAGGTTTGGAATTAAGTGAGAAGGGTTTGAAAAGAAAAATAGTTTGAAAAAGGAATCTTATCCATGATATCGAAAAGCAAGGAAAGTCTGCAGTTGAGGAAATGAAAGCTTTGGGCCTCGTTAAAGATACTTCTGACGCAATGAGGTCTTAACACTTCCAGCGCTTTTTACTGAGATTCTTACGATAGTTACACAAGAAAATTTGCATTTTTACCTGAAAAGTGTGTTGCTCATAGAAAATCAAGTTCCCAAATTTAAAATTTGCCAAACGTTAATAAAAACTGGCATTAACTTCCCTTTTTAAATTACATGTTTACAGCGATCTGATTATTGTAACCTAGACCGAAATGCAGTTTCAGTAGGAGGGTTATGACAGTTAATGTAAGGTTCATGTATAATTAATTCTGTATAATATAAGCCTCTTAATATAATTATTTTTTGTAAAATATGAATTTACTTTCTCAGTTTTCAGTTTAGGAATTACTAATCTCTCAACTTTATATTTTACTAGTAAAAAACCATTTTCTCTTCTAAGATATATTACAGCTCGATTACGTGAAGACGGTCAACTTTTTTTATTATTTTTTCGTTTTCCATAACTATAGGCCAGAATTAATTTTAATCACTATACTTGCATTTCAGATCAGTAGCTATTTTGTTTCCTAGAAAGACCTTGTAAATTCTGACGCCATTTCTCTTACTGCAACTTAGTCAAAAACAAGAAACACCTCTGGCACTAACCCCATCCCCTCCATTTTAACCCTTCTAAACGATTGGACAAAAATTGTTTAGCCCAGAGCTCTCCAAACAGCATCACTCTGAAAGCACTCTTTTAATTTGTTTTTCATTAAGTTCTTTGCCTCCTTCTTGTTTCAACGATTGGTTTAAGTTTCTCCATGTGATAACTCAGCTCAGCCGTTGTTCCGACATTGAATGAAGCAACCCTTCTCCTCTCGTACATTACTGTTTGAATGATTTCCTCCATTTTGAGAAACATCCTGATTCACCATCGTAAGTCACCTTTCTTCTACATTAAATCTGCTTGTTCTTTCTAGCTTTTATGCACTAGCATCAAATTGTTAAAAAATATTTACTTTTTAATCAGTTATAGAAATTGCGTTGTGAAAAAAAGATTATGTAAACGAGACAGCCCTATTATTATTACTTATAAAAGAGACTTTTAGTTTGTTACGAAACGTTATTTTTAGATAAGTTCTTTACGTTTTCGAACTTTTCAAAGTATTCTTTACGTTTTTACTTTTCCTCTTTCAATTTCTTATAATTAGTACTTTTGTTTAATTTTTGAGTATGTTCAGTACGTTGATATCTTATCTCTATTTTTAGTATTTTTCGTATGTTTGTTTGTTTCTGAGAGTACAAATGCATGTAGGGGAAGGTCTAACCTTATTGAGATCCTCTGTGATCTTATGTATCAAACAAGGTAATTTCTTTGAAACAGTTTAAATCTCACATTGTACAGGGGAAAGACACTTGTGTTATTATTTGACCCGTTTAATGTTTCAAACACTTACACCTTAACATGTTCTGTTTGAAGCAGAAAACAGGGAGATTAATATTTTGTTTCTCGTATTTTTTTCGCATTTCGATCTGTTATGCTTCAAGTGCTCATGCTTCACTGCAGCTTTGGTGGATTTTTTTAACTTTAATTTTAATTTTCAGTTCACAATTTGTATTAACTTGTTTAAGACTCCCATACAAGTGGCTTACTTTTTGTTACACCTTTAATTTCTTCACTACACCTTTTCCTTATGTTGGAAATTTACATTTCACCCTTTGCGGCTGTGCTGAGCAGAAGAAGGTAACGTATATAATCCCGCAGTAGAAACTTCCCGGTGGTGAAGACTGCGTGTCCTTCCGATGTGCCTTATCGACGAGGTCAACAGCCGCGAATGATTCCAGGGTGGTGGGTCTGATGTATAGAATTCTGCCGTGAAAAGGATCTGCCGAAATTTACAATGGAAATAGGACTGTAGCTGAAAGTTCCAGCCAGCACTTATATGAAGTATCGTATAGATGTGTTACGGCCAAGTACCTGCTTGACTAAATGAACAGTGAAGTAGACTCAACTCATGTTGCACTACTCAAGTACATTCATCTGTTATTCATCGTATGGTTTTCGTATGATATGTTCATCTGCTTTGTTATACTCAAGGAAGCCGTTCATTAATCATACGTTTTTAACATGCGTTTGGTTCTGACGATCGCAATAATAAACGGAGGTGCACAATTAGATGTTATAGCAATCTGAACTTTTTACGGCTCTAGCGTTCTACGGATATAAAATCTGAACGTTCTACGGCTAACCGCTTTGAATTATGCGAGATACATCCATGCAATATTCATACGTATGTACGTAAATAATTCGTCTTAAATCCACTTTTGAACACAAAACAAAATTCGTCTCAAATCCAATTTTGAATTCATTTTACAATCCGTTTTGAAAAAAGAAGTTCTTTATTGTGCTTACAGATGTCAGCAAAAAACAAATAGTCAAATGGATTCGGTAGCGATCAAAACGAATATTCTCTTTGAAATACGATACCCAAAATGTTTTACGATTAAGATATTTTTTTCCTTTGTACAAGGAATTAAAAATGTCTATAACGTGAATACACTGACTACCAATAAGTATTTGGACACCTATGCAAATGACGATATCTGCGGTCCTAAGGTACGTCACGGATTCCGCCGGTATATATCGTGTAGGAAACAGCATCGGCTTTAGTCGCATGCAAGATGCCTCGCAGTTCGGAGCTCTCTGATTTCGAGAAAGGTATAATTATAGGGTATCACAAATGTGGCCGATCCTTAAGGAACATATCTAGCGATCTGAAGTACCCAAAATCAATAGTGGCCTATGTGATTAAGAAGTTGAAGGTGAACGGTGATTGTCGGAATGTGCCCCGAGTCGGCAGACCAACGAAACTGGGAGATAGAGACCGACGAATGCTATCCAGAGAAATTCGGAAGAACCGCACCGAACCGATGGCCCTCATCCGCGAGGAGTTTCAACAGGCATCCGGGAGTATTGTTTCAATGAATACCATCCGTAAGGAAGCACATCTGCTTGGTTTTCATGGTCGTGCTGCTGCCCATAAGCCTTTGATCACAAAGTCCAACCGCGCTGCTCGGTTAATGTGGTGCAAAGCACATCGAAATTGGACCGTAGATCAGTGGAAACGGGTTCTTTGGAGTGACGAATCAAGGTTCACCCTTTACCGTTCGGATGGCAGGGTCTGGGTCTGGCGTCTACCTGGAGAACGTCTCCTGCCAGAATGCATTGTGCCAACAGTCAAGTTCGGCGGAGGTGGAATTATGGTCTGGGGGTGTTTCTCCTGGTATGGGCTGGGACCCTTGGTCCCCATTCATGGTAAGCTCAACTCCGATGCCTACTGCACTATTTTGGATGACAATGTGCTTCCTACGTTGTGGCAGTTTTACGGGTTGGACCCCTGTTACTTTCAGGACGACAATGCCAGTTGTCATGTTTCGACGTTAACCAAGGCTTGGTATGGTGCCAATGGAGTTCATCGAATGGACTGGCCTGCCCAGAGTCCAGACCTGAACCCTATCGAGAACCTCTGGGATGAGTTGCATCGCCGAATTCAGGGGTGCACTACCCGTGCAAAATCGGTGAAGGAACTTCTATGTCTTCTCCAAGCCGAGTGGAAGAAAATACCACTAGCTGTCATACAAAGACTTGTGGAAAGTATGCCCCGGAGGATCCACGCTGTAATTACCTCTCGTGGAGGCTCTACCAACTATTGATTTTGAATAAAGTTTTTCTTTTCTATCACAGGTGTCCAAATACTTATTGGTAGTCAGTATATATGATGCGACACAGGCTGACATTGACTCTTAACAAGTCCCATATCATGTCCTCCGTCATCCCATTTCACAGCTGCTGAGCTCACCTCTAGCTGAACCAGATTCTTAAGTTGTTTAATTTGCTATACCAAGTGACCGCTGATATGCTTAATCGGTGAGAAATTTGGAGATTGGTCAGGTTTAGTGGTAATGTGCAAACGACATTCCTGTGACACCCTTGCTATGTGTGGCTGAGCATTTTCGCATTGAAAATGTCTTCTAGCAGCCTTTCCATGAGCCAACCCACGGCACTATGACATTCCAGCCGTACATTCGTGTATGGCTGAAGGATGTCACGAAAATACGACTGGAATGTCTTAGTGCCGTGGATCATTAATAGAGGCCATCGAGTGACGTATGTGAGGGTACTCCATACCATCACATTAGCCAGAACTTCGGCAACAGTACCCGAATGTAACATTAATCGCGATCATATTGCTTTTCCATTGTATATCGAAAGTTATACGCATATCTGGAAATAGTACGCATTGGACAGGAGACTGCATTTAACTATTCAACCTTTCGAATTTGACTTTAAGATTTGAAAAGTGCTGTAAATTGAAACCCTGAAGTCTGGAAGGGCAAATCAAAGGAGTCGCTCGAACTTTTCATATAGAGCATACATTCTATATTATTTCGTAGGTTCTTAATTATTTAATTTTTTTAAAGATAATGCAGGGCAATAATATTTGGTGGCAACAATCTGAAAAGTGATATAGCCGTTTATAGTGATTCGACACAAAATGCAGTTTCGAGACTTCTGGGCTAATAATACCAATTGTTGTCTTCTAATATCTTTACTTTAATTTTTAAGTTTTATCCTAATTTTAATAACGGCTATTTTATGTTTACGCATCTTTCCTGTCTTTCCTAGCTTACAATTTCCCCCCAGAATGTATTTTCAGAAACACGGTTAGTGCAAATGAGTACGAGTAGTATTTAAGTCGATGTTTCAACGACCTCGTCAGATAGCCTGAGTTCCTGACTGGCACGCGTTTGCCTTTTGGCTACGTCTCTCTAAGCTATTGCTACGCTCGGCCGTACATTAGGCCCTTGTTTGGCTTCGCCGACTTAATTATGATTTAGCGGCCAGCTACTTAGAATCTTGATAACTTCGGCTGTATCTTTCAGTTAGCTTTAGTTAAGCTTAGTTAAGTTTAATTTCATGTTCATTTTTAAGTTCAAGCCAAAGTGGAGGCTTTGCTGTACGTTCCGAGTTAGGAACTGATTGTATCCTATTTATTTTAAGAAATAAAGGATAGTTAACCCTTTTTAAGTCTTACGTATCTGTTCACTCACTTAAGCGATTATTCGCTTATTAGTGCTAGGAGTTTTAAAGGATGGAACTGTGAATTAAATAGGTGAAACCCCACAAGTTAAATTTAAAACGGGAAACATATGGGCATTCACAGTCTTTAAAATTGCTACAAAATGGTTTAAGTACTCTATTATATAAATTTATTATTTATTTATTATTTATGTAAAATACAATCTAGAGGAATAGAATTCATAGTGGAGTTGAAAAAATGTGTAGCTTTAGAAACGTATATTATTAATTATTTTAAATACATAAACATTTGTAAAAAATTATTCTTCACAATATCAGCATTCATTTTTGCCAATAGAAAGGAAATCATTAAGTGGAAGCCTAAATTTATCAACAAACATTGCGTTAATAATCTTGTTATCTTTGGGATTTTGTTATGAAATAAATATTTTTAAAGTAATTCCTTTTAAGTTTTAAGTTAATCAGCATTGGAAAAAGCAACAACATCTGAAAAAAAATCTTTCAACTGTTAACAAAATAATATATCTCTCTAATTATAGTTTCCTTTTGCCCCAGATTTTCTGAGATATTTCAGAAAGCATTTGGGAAATTTTATTACAAATAATTAATATTTGTGATTAAAATTTAGAAACTAATTCTAATTTAAATTATAGTTTTCAATAGATTATATTTTCTCACTACAACACTGAATGTGGCTTCAATCCTCCTAGTTTTTTAATTGTAATAAAGGAATCTCAAGTACGTAGTTAATTTCCAAAACATCTCACATCCTAAAAAATTGCATGTGTTTACCTTTATCTGTTTATCCATTTTTGAGCATAACTGAATGGGAAATGGCAATTAGAGTTTCACTTTAAATTAAAAATGTGTAAAGAAAAAAATCTGAAAGCTTTTAGAATTTACATCACGCACAAAATGGTGTTTTTTTAAAGTTTTGTGTGTTACCTTTATTTATTAAATATCGTGTTTTTCGTACTGAAACCATAAAATTCAGTTCAAGAGCAATATCGCAAAATAATTTAAAAAGATCATATCTTTAGAATTTCCGCTACACGGTCTCGCGCGATGAAGATAAAATTTTTTTCCCGCACAGTGTTGCCATTGCTCTCTTTGAAACCTTTGAGTTTGTTAGTCGAAAATTCGTTAAAATTTTACAAAATGTGAAATGGATAATAAAACAAATTCCAAATTTGGGCTTCCAGATGCCCATATTCTGGTGGAGACGTACATTATTCAAAATTGGATGGTTCTAGGTACCATCGTTTTTTTTCATACTGCCAGAAACATGCATGCATTCATACAGATTCTTCATTATTTAATTTTATTAAATACAATACAGGGTGACAATATTTGGAGGCAACAATCTAAAAATGATTCGCCGTTTATAGTGAAACGCCACAAAATGCCGTTTTGAGAATAATAGGTCTTCTGGGTTACCGCCCCTTTCGGCTAAAAAAGTATTTTAGTTCTTGCGTAAACTGTAAAAATATTAACTTTCTTGGAAGATAAATAATTTCATTTTAATATCAACGAAAAATTGTATTCTCTTTTACAATGAAATATGAGTCTTCTTGGTAGAGAGTTAAATATTCCTTCTTGTCTACTTCGATTTTATATGATATCTATCTCCTATCTATGAATCTAGTAAAATTTAGGAGTTTTTACATAGAACTTACTCCGCAATATTTATGCATTAGTTGAGCGTATATTTTTTTAACTCCTGCTAAATTCTGGTTGTTGACAGACAGTGACCGTAAGAATTTTGTTATAGCAGAAAAAGACATAATCAATCTACCATTTTGTTGATACCTTAATTACTATTTCAAATTAAGTTCCATTAAAATTCTCAGAATAATTTGATTTAATGAATTAGACTTTCTCATTTACGAAAACCTATCAGCTGCAAACATTGATTTTAATTAGAATCATGTTTTCCTTAGAATATTTAATTGTCTTGTCTCTTAATTTTAAAAGCTTCTTTCCTATTTTATTAGGGTATCAAAATTATTACTGACTTTATTATTTAGTTATTTCCATTTCGCTCATTTAAATGATATACCAGTTGAAATTAAATATTTTTCTCTCAACAAATCAGTTTTTGCGCTTTGAAAAAGATGAACTATACCAGAAATTTTCGAGATGCCTAGATTTTTCATATAACGGAAATTAAATTTTGTCGTTTTTAATAATGTTTTAAATTTATTAATATTTTTTTCTTCTTCTTAGCTAGTTGGTGTCTTAAAATTATTTGGAAACAAACTACATTAAACCTTTATAAAATTTCTAATTATTTTATAAAATTTAAAACTATTTCTTATAATTTACGGAACTATCTGCAAACTTCCTAACAGTATTTGAATTCGCATATCTTACAGCATAAATTTTTCTCTTAAATTTAAAAAATATTCATTAGATTTTAAATTTAAATACAATTTTAATGTTTTCAGGTTTCTAAATTTTATTGAATTGCAGTTTGTTTGATAGTGAATGGCCTAATGCAAATAGAAATTTGACTTATTACTATGTGACTATTTACTTGTTATACTTTTTTAACCTGCTGCATTATTATTATGAAATAAATGTATATAAAATGTCTTTTTGTTAGATAATTCAATTAAAGTACTTTTTTTCATCTAAGTTTAAAAAAGGGTTTAATGTTTGGATCGTTACCAAACGCGTTAGAATCCAAAGACGGGTTCTAGAATAATACTGTCTTATAGTTGGGATTAAGAAATTACATTAATACATGAGCCATTGTTACAGCGTCTTATAATTATGAAATAACGCTTTAAAGTTTTATGAGTAAATTTATCCTTCCTAGAAAAAGTAATGAAATCAAAGGAATACCTGAGTCTTTTCAAATGGGAAAATTTTCTTTCTACAGTATAAAAATGCTGTTCAAATACGAAGTTGATGGGAAAATTATAAACAAACTTTTTTTGACACAATCTTTAATTATTCTAACCTAATTTATAAATATTTTTTAGGTCTATATGATTATATATGGCTTTTGAATGGATGCAATGAGACGCTTGAGGGGAGAATTTGAATTAATGTGAATGGCAATGATAATGGAAAGCCACATATCCTGCTTTATAAAATTAGCAAGTGAATGAAATAAAATGGTTAAAGAGGACTATCAGAGCATTCATTACGAGAAGCAATAGTGCCGTTTGATATCAAAGTATTAAATCAAATTTGATTAAAATTGCTTAAACTGTACTGTATTCTTTTCATTTGCGGACGCTTGACATAACAAGTTGAACTAGCAGGAAAATGGAAATCTTTCAGTTTGACTTTATTTTATTATTTATCGATTCAGGCACTGTAAAAAGAAAATGAGAACCAAATGCATTTTTCCGAAGAATTATTGACGCCTAACTAACGGGTGCTAAAACATGGTAGTTTTGTAATGAAAATGAAGATTTTTTAAGTCAGTTTATAGCTTAGTATTGCGGATAAACACGCTACATGTTCTGAAACTGATATTTCATAAAATGTTAGACTTATATATTAAGAACTATTAGAAAGTTAAAATGACGCGAAAAGTAATTTCTATAATTATCAAGAAATTAAGTGTGAAAAATAGATTAGAAACTCCATAGCTATGAAAAGTTCATCAATACAGTTATAATGCTGCGGGCATATGTAGACATATTAATGTCCAGTTGGCTCAGTTTCATGCATTAGTACAAATTAATTAAAATTTATGAATCTAAAATTCTGATAGCACAGCTAGTAGTCGCATCAGTCTGCCAAAAAGGATGTCCTAATGCGATCCCAGCCAGAGCCTACACATTCATAGTTAAATGTGACTTTTAAAGTAGAAGTTCATTTTATTAGTTACGATTAATCAAATTTATTATATTTGTTAGAGTTTCCAACTTTGGTTCTCTTAGAGTTATAAATGATCAAATGACTTGCTTTCTTCAAGGTTTGATTCAAGTATCAATTAGGCGGCGGCTTATTCTGAAATATTTTCTTTATTAAGGAATGTAAGTTCAGAAGATCACTTAAACTGAAGTAGTTATTAATTAAGAATAATTAAAATTCAACGAAATGCTTCCCTAAAAATAATGATCGGTTTTACAAAAACAAATATCCCAATAGCTCTGTTATGCTGTCATAATCTATCTTAACTTAATTTCTATTTGTTTATTCCTCATCTTCTCAGTTTTAATACTCTCTGGTACTAATCTTCTTCAGGACAATTTTTAATTTCTGTGAATATCATGAAAATGCTGCATTCAGGATTCCCACTTTTTTGAGGATGTTACTGTATATCTCCATTTCATAGCAGATAGATCTCTCAATTCGTTAACGAATGCTTTGACAGCGCTGCTGCAGAATGCTTTAGGAAACAACTAAGCTGCTGCAGAATGCTTTAGGAAACAACTAAGCTGCTGCAGTCTTCACCTGTCATAACTGGGTATATAGTAACATATAGTGGAGTTATGATAATAATCTCTTCGCCTAAAAGTCTACGTACGAAAATGGACAATATTTTTAAAGTAATCTTGTCCACAGAATATCAAAATCGTGTAGAATAATACATACTCGTTTTAAAATGATTTCACTGTTCGCGCAAAGTTTTTTACGGCAATAATAGGGCTTCATTCTCCCTCATGCTTTCATATTTGTGTATGTAGTACCTGCTTTTAAGAAAGGTGACGTAAATAAATGTCTTACCAAGAAGCTTAAGAAATTCAGTGATTAATATCTCATTGCAGTTCAAACCTTTCGATAATGAATGAGTTGGAAGTTTCCTAGTGACATTCGGTATTTTTTTAAAAGCAGGAGAGATGAAAAATGAACAAGGCCCTCGCTGGGACTTGAAACCACGTACCTCTCGAATACGCGTCGAGCGTGCTGACCACTACATCACAAAGGCATGCGAAGAAGGCGGGAGAAATACCTTATAGTGTCAGTTTTTTATTTAAAATAGAAGAAATGTTTATTCTGATGATAAAAAAGCGTATCTAATATGTACCGATTATGTGGAGTATATGCCGAGAAGAGTTTTTGTTTTCATGTGTATGTAAAATAGGATAGTAAAGTTTGCATTTGTAGCTACATATTTAAAAAAATTATATCGGAATTGTAGGAACATTTATTGTCTTTTATAATAAAAAGCAGTACTTTTTGTTTGAAAATTGTAAAAAAGAAATTCGATGTGCGTGATTTGGAAAATTAGTTAAATGGAATGAATGATTAATATTTGGGAAGATTTTATCTGTTCTTCATTACTATATTGCTTAGATGACTTTAAAAGAAATTTTAGAAATAGTTATAACCATATTTATTAGTATAAATTCATATGGCTCATTTTTCATTGTTATAAAAAATAGATGAATGGACAACGTATAAAATGACACTGTTCGTCTGTTAGCTTGACTTCTTCTTCATATTCATTTAAAGAACAAAATTTCTTAAAAGATTTACTCTCTGGATGACTGTTCAAACGTTCTATAAGAAGCAAAACTGGAAATTCAAGTACAGTTTTATCGCGATATTTATATTTATTATTCAAAGCAATTAAACACTACAAAATATAACGCTTAGTTTAGATTTTGTGGATCAAACAATCATAATTGTGAATTTGTTGCCATTTTCTTAAAACAAACTGCTACTGTTGATTTTTATTTTTAAAAATAAAGATACCAGGTTTTATGGTATCTCTGCACGCTTTTAATTACATCCCATTTTAAGTGATATTATAAAACAAAATATGAAGTTTTTAAGGTTTATCCTAAGTTTATTAACAGTTATTTTAAGTTATGATTCTTTTCTATTTATTCTAATTTCAGCTTACGATTTCCTACCAAAATGTAATTTCAGAAACGCAGTGAAAGCAAATGAGTACTATTTAAGTCGATACTTCACCTACTTCTAGACAGAGAGTCTGATTTTTCTGACTAGCGCGCGTTTGCCACTTGCCTACATTCTCTCTTAGCTACTACGCTCGGCCATACTTTAGGTCCTTGCTTGGCTTCGCCGATTTAATTAAAATTTAGGGCCAACTACTTAGAATTCTAATAGCTTCGGCTATATCTTTCTAATAGCTTTAGTTAAGCTTAGTTAGTTTAAATTCATCATTATTTAAGTTGAAGCCCGAGTGGAGGCTTTGTGTATACTCCAAGTTAGGAGTTGATTTTATTTATTTTGAGAAATAAAAGGTAGTTGACCCTTCTTAAATCTTACGTGTTTATTAACACACTTAAGTGATTATTCGTTTGTTGATGTTCGTGGGGTTTAGAACATTGGAATTAAATAAGTAAAATCCCACAAGTTTCAGTATTTAGACATAAAATTTGCATTTTAAGACAACATATATAAAGACAATAATGTATTTCCTTGATTTGAGAACAATTATCGAAAAATTAAGCTGAGAAACAGACGTAAACAGTTTATATTTAATTTCATATAGAATACATTTATACATTAAACCAACACTTAATGATACAAAGAAGATCACAAAAATTTGATGGGGAATAAAATATTTTAACCTTGGATACATCATTTATTTCATTCTTAAACTGAAAAGAAAAAAGAACTGTTCGTATGAAGAAATAAATCTTTCTTGATCGCTTGGCACAAATGAGTTCTTTGACAATTTCACAAGAGACCGTGTCTCTGACAAGGATTCAATTCTCTTCTTTATCTCATTCTTACCAAGGTGGTGTCTTTCTACTTACTTTGAAATGAAAGCTGAAAAGACAAAAATACTTTTTTATTAGACTTGAGAGTGACTTAATAAAAAGAGGTACAGACAGTGAACATGAAAGTTGTTAAAAATATACTAATTCTGAAGAACTGCAATTAACGACATGAGACATAAGATTGAAATATTTGATCTTAGGCATCAGCAAAAAACGGTGGCTGGAATTTTAACTTTCTGAATATGTATACAAGTATATCATCTTTTTTTGACAGCAAGCACAAGCAATTAAAATGTTTCCAAGATCTTATACACATGCATTATATAAACATGAATGCGCAAATTTCCGAGTAATATTCGAATTTACGTAAACTATTCTTATCCTATCATTATGGCAAGGAATTTATCACGGCATAAAAGAGTAATATTAGGTGAATCAGGAATTTTGCGAAGAATTGGGGACCACAAATTTGTTCTAACGGTTTTTTTGAAAATTTTCGCAGTTGAAAATTAATACTAAAACTACACTCATGTCCATAAATTAAGGATAATGCAAAATCAGGCAAAGGAAGAGTTAGAAACAAAACAAATTTGACTTATTTGTAAAGCTTATTCATTAAACAAAAGATAAAGAGCAAAAAGATGCTATATGTATGATATTATTAAAAAAATTAGCGATTTTTTCTCCCTGGAGCAAATTACAAAAAAAAACCTGTTTACAAAAAACCAATATTACATGGTTGGTATGATTGTTAATACATTGTATGTCTCCCAGACGATGCAATACAGTCCGTACAACGCCTAGGCATGCTGAGTATCAAATTATCGATCTGATCTTGGGGGATATTACACCACTCAAAAAGCAATGCTCTCCGAAGTTCCGGTAGACATGTAGGAGGAGGTTGACGGGCTGCAACTCTTTGGTCAAGCATGTCCCACACGTGCTCTACTGGATTCAAGTCCGGTGAGAATGCTGGCCAGTCCATACCGGTGATATCCTCCGATTGAAGGCATTCGTTTACGATGTTTGCACGATGAGGACGGGCGTTGTCATCCATAAACACAAATTGTGCGCCCATGGCGCCCCGAAACAAACGTACATGTTGTTCCTGAATGACGCCCCGATAGCTTTGGCTTGGCATGGTTCGAATTTGATCATGCAGGTCAGTTCTGGAACCCAGAATAATTCCAACCCAAGCGAGCACTCCTGCACCACCGTAACGGTGTCGTTCAATGATATTTTCTTGGTGGTAACGGGTACCTAGAGCTCTCCATATGAAAGTCCGGCGAGAATCAGACTGCAAGCTAAACCTGGACTCATCGGAAAACATCACACAAGCCCACTGTTGCGGTGTCCACAATGCATGCTCTCTACTCCAGGCTAACCGCAGGCGACAGTGAGTTGCAGTAAGTGGAACGCATCTGACAGGTCTACGAGCATATAGACCAATCTGCCCTAAGCGTCTGTACAGGGTCTGCCTCGAAATTGTCGTACCAGTGGCTGAAGAGAGCTGGCGAGACATGTCTGAGGCTGTGCTCCGCCTGTTTCTTTTGGCAGTAACTGCCAAATACCGGTCCTCATTCGGCGTTGTAACTCTGGGGCGACCTGTGCTGTAACGTCTACTCACATTACTATCATCTTGCAATAGTTACCAAAGCCTGGAGATGACACTCTGGGCAATTCCAAGTTCGTCTGATACTTCCAGTTGGGTACGCCCACATTCCAAACGGCCGATAATTCTACTGCGTAAAAAATCATCCAAATGCGTCCTTTGTGTCATAACTATTCGGTTATTGCACTGAAATGCTTATAAAGCGTCTGCAAACAATTTTACTTCTTTACCTGTATTCCTTATATATCACTCTCTTACACTCTCGTCATTGTGACGTACCATCGGTGTCATCTGGTTACTTCCTGAAATTTGCATATGATTCTTGGAAGATGTGTGTAGTGATTTTACAGGTGATATATTTATTTTAGAGTTCGATATCCGCGTGACTCCGAATTATCCTTAATTTATGGACATGAGTGTATTTTGAAAACGTCTACAGTCATGTAGTATAATACAAATAATATTGCGAACAAAATTTAAATTTTTACTTATTAAGTAGAAGTGAAATAACAGTTTTTGTAGACTTTTCTTGTTGATTTCAAATCTTTTTATAAAATATTTTCATGATCCAAGGTACTGATTAACTGCAAGTACGTCATACAGTTACTTGACATTGCAAAGAATATCATTGTTGTTGGGTAGCAAATTCACTTAATTATGTAGGTTTTGACTTATTAAAAATCAATTTTATTAATTTTCTAAATTTATGCTACACAACGTGCATTTTATATAATATTTGTGCTATTTGCTTAATTTTAATTGGAGTTTTTTTTTGTAGTTAAGATTGGTATGTACTTTCCACTCGTTACTTGTAAACGCACTGAAACACACAATGGAATCGGGTTATTTTATATTACTTAAGTTTACCCATTCTTAATTTATACCGCTAGAAGAGGAAAAATTATCTCTTTAATTTAAGATCTTTTTCAAGAAGCTAGTCTTAACAGATTTTAAGATACAGTAAATTATTTAACTGAATTTTCCATTTTTCATTGTGACGAATGAGTGGGGGGAGGAAATGAAAAAAAAAACATCAGCTTTCAACGAAATTTTAACACTCTTGCTTACGCTGTTAAGGTATCTCCGTTGGGTTGAGCTTTAGGTTTCCCAGCGTGGCCTTCCCGATTGTTCCAATTTTGGGGATAGTTTGGATATGTTTAAATTTGTGTTTAGTTTGCGTTTAGTTGTCTTACTCGAAAAAAGGAGAAATTTTACGGGGGTGTAAGGCGGGGTTTTATGAGCTGGAGTTTTCACAGTTTTAGCGGGTTTTGGCGTTTTATGGGATGCCTTCTTAACAAAAAGGCGTTGCAGGTGTTGTTCGTCCTTTTTTGGCCTCTCTTTTCGTGCTCTTTGCATCGCCCTTTTTGTGTGCCTTTGTGCACAATTTCCCTTGCAGCTCTAAGGGAAGTTCATCGTATTGAAGCGGGGGCTTATGGCTCCATTTTATGGGATATCCTTAAATTCTAAAGTTTACTTGCCTCCTTGAAGGTAGTTCTTCATCGCTATGAATTTCAAAATTTACGAGTTTCTACGAGCATAGACTGCTCCCATCCATTCAACAGTAAAATGATTCAACAGTAAAGTAATTCTTCGGATGATGTCTCCCTCGGTACTGGGGACTCCAAGAGCAACTACGGCTTCTAGCTACCTGTTGCTTCTCCCGTCCTACTGAATGAGGATCCCGATGATTGCCTTGGACTTTTACGAATAAGTTCCATTCTGCCCTGAATTCAGTTTACGATGACGTTTGTACCGAATATTCGTTTCTTCCCAGGCCTGAGACATCAAAGTGTCTCCAAAGTATTCTTTCCAACATCGTAGCGTTCCAGTTAACCGGCGGCTTCATCTTTCCTTTCTACAAAAGGGATGGCTGTCAGAAAATTCCCAGATAAACTTTTTTCCTGTACTTGATTAGTTCTTAAGAAAAAAATGGGTTACTAAAATTTACCAATTTATAATTAACTAAAAAAATAGCAAAGAGAAGTTTTCACTGATTTCAAAATGTAATTATGGTTTAAAAGGTTTGCATTTTAAGGATTCTGAGATGTTGAGGAATTTAAATTTTAGTTTTATTTGATGAGCATACTGTCCTTGCTGAAGTTAAAGAAAATTGTTAACTGTAATAGAATTGCTCCTGTTTTAATACTTTTAATTTTCCTAAAAGGGTGGTTTTGTTGTAACTCAGTTAATTGAATCTGAATGTTAGAAGTCTATATTCTCTGTGCAATAATAAGATGAAAAATTTAAGATTGTTCTGAAGAGTAGTATTCTTTTATTTTTCTATGCAGTAATAAGGTGAAAGAACCTAAATAATGCTAAAAGAAATAGTTTGTTATGAATTTTATAAATTTTACTTAAATGAAATAGTTATGCTTTATTTAATTAATAGTTATAGGAATTTTTACGTTGTTTATTTTGAAATTACTGAATTGTTAAAAACAAATATTAATGTTCACTGTTAAAGTTATAATTTTCTCAGGCTATTTTTCACACCCCGGGGTTGAATGTTTTTATTATCTAATTGATATTGACATAATTTGATCTATTTGAAAAATAAACACTAAAGGTTTTTCTTAAAATTTAATATTGATTATTGTGTTTTTTGTTATGTTTAAGTTACATATTTTGAGGAATATGATTTATCGTAAGTTCACGAGCATCGAGCTTCATGGGTTGTTTTAAGATAAAAATCACAACGCAATGTCAAGTTAGGATAGTTAATTTTGAGACAAATCGTTAACTTTGTTCAGTTGTATTCTTCCCAACAGGCACCACTACGACAGAACATTGTGGGTGTTAAAAACATATTATTCCAATTTTACAATAACTGCACATACGTTACATAAGAATTAACATATATTATGCATTTAGTAGCTGTTGATGAGTATAATTTATGCAACTAAATAAAGATTGTGTTAATAATTAGCTATTAAAACTAATTAAAATTAATTATTAATGCTGACTATTAGAACTATAACATCAATAAGGATAGAACATGATAGAGCTTATAATACAAAGCTAAAAGTAGCAAATTTTAGTTACAAAAAGCGTGTGCTGTGATATGCACCGAATGTGATCACCATGCGCAATAGTAACTGGAGTATATGGATAAGAATAAAGTCGAAGGGACTTAAATGGCATTCTGGTATTTTGATATCCAAGTAACTACATAATTCATTGCCAGAGTTCAACTGTTGGAACAGCTAGTGGTCTTTATCATGCCATTGTATGTAACAAAATAGACCTCATCTGTTTAATAGGGAAAAGACCTGGCCAATGAACGCATCCACCGTTAAGTGCAATGTATAGTCACGCATTGTTTTGTTGGAACGGGGCTCTAAAGTGCTCCTGAAAGCAAAGAATATGTATTGTTAGGCATTCTTTGCCTGAAAGTATAAGGCAACAACAGATGTGTGGAAGTATGAGGCTATCGTAGGGAGCATATGACAACACCTTAGGAAGTACTTATTAGACGCTTGCCTTATACTTCGTCATGCCAGGTCAGTATCCTGAGCTATGATGTGAAATCAAATTCCTCTCTATAATGTAACTCTGGCTAATTGGATATCAGATATGCGAGCGGGATTCATATCCAGTTACTCTCCCCGTACCATAACCCTCAGTGTTGACCAGGAGTGATGAAAGCAAGGCAAGACTCCAATAACCTCTCCCTACGATGGCGTCTTACCAGAGGCGGATTATGAATTTTACAAGCCCTAAGCACTTAAAGGATTTTGGTGCCCCTCTTAATATATTTACAGTATAATGCCTGTTTTTTCAAACGTTCTTTTGTCTTGAATTTTGTTTAGCTGCATTATACATTTCATGGTGAAGCCAGCAATGGGAATAATTTCTGGTGCCCCCTATCCTTGATGTCCTAAGCACCTGCTTATTTTGCTTAATAGTGTTGCTTGCGTACGGGTTCGTAATAGCGTGACTGCACACAGGTCTGACAATAGATTAATAAAATTTAGTTTATCGAAAGAAACACTTCAATGTTCTGAAAATTTCCACAACGATAGTCCTACAACTATTCACAGTATCACAGAGTACAATTAGTAGTTACATTTCAAACTACTATGAACGTTAAATACAATGCAATGAAAAGCGTAGCTAAAGAGAAAGCTACCCGGAGATATTTCAGTACTCAGAAGTTGAATTTACTGGAGGGCTATGAGGGTCGAATTAAGGTTACAGTTAATATAGTAATCAATTCATTTATTCAGTTACAGCACTTATTACGGTGATAGAGAGATCAGACCAAAATGTCGACAAATGGTTGGCAAGTTTGGCGAATTTTGGTGATTTATCTCCAAATCACCGAGATATCCATTTAGTCAATGTTAACTGGACTTGCTCTGTATTCTTACTTTTCCGGCTTAGTTCGTGTCTTTAGATTTTTCATGTTACATTATACAAAAGAAATACAACAATTTTACTTATAATTGCACTAAAATTAAGTATCTAAGTACAAAATTCGTAACATTAGTTAATCCAGCTCTGCATCTTACGTGCACACGTCCATCATGATGCTGGATGCATCTGAAAGGATGACCTCATGTCACTGATGCATTAATGTACCTTAATCAGGCAGTACTTTAGCGTCACACGCCTGTGTTTTATCGTAAACTAACCAATTTTGGTTTTTCTGGTCTATTGAGTTAAAAACTGCGTAGGAAATTGCCAAATTATTTTGGCAAATTTTGGTAAATTTATATTTGCCAGTCGTATCCTAATGCCGCGTAACCTGTCAAAGCTCAGGGTGTGCAGGACAGAGCAAAATCCTTGATTAGAAAATTTGTTGACTTCGTCAACTCAGGACTCAACGGATCCTTTATTTGATTCCAAGCACATGTTATACAAACTGATACAAACTATGTACATATTTACAAAATGCAGATAGCACAGTTTTCTCATTTGCTATCGATGGAAAAACATATGTAAAACGCTTTTGTTGCAGCTTCAGTCTTGCACATTTCTATGGACTATTATTGCTGACTTTTCTCGTATGATGTGGTTTATCATTTGTTAAAATCTTCAAAAATACTTCACATTGTAGGAGAGCTCTCTCCGTGGTAAATCTTCGACGAATCTTGATAGATGTTTCGCTTTATTACTTGAAAGTAGTGGACAGGCTATCAGGTGCTCAGCACTGCAGTCTCTGCTTCTGCGCCGCATTCACACTTCGCATACCTTTTTAAGAAACCTTTGAAATCTGAGGGAAGCTTGGCATGATCAGTCATGATTTTGATCGTATAGTAGTCCGTCATGACACATTTAGTTAAGACTTTTGGGAAGAACTCACACGTGATCCGTCCTATTTCTTCTTCATCCCATCTTCTTTTACATATATGACTTCACGCATTGACTGATTTTCAAGCATATGACTAAGTACACTGTTTCACCATGAGTCTTGAGATAAGGCGTTCCATATCAGAGTTAGTTTTATTTGATGCATCATTAGCTGCTCTGAACGCACCTTCCGGTCATGCTAGTGTGTCTCGTTATCCAGTTAACAGGACTCTGTATTAATTAGTTCGGACGCTTTTGGGACTCTGTATAAATTACTTCAATGAGAGCTCTGATCAATAATGAGACGTTCTTATTCGTACTCAACGATTTTAATACAGTTTGGCTATCTGAAAAGATATTTATTGCGCTTTCCTTCTCTCAGGTAATTTTTCAGCGACAGAAACGGTTGTCTCAATGCGCCTAGTCTGAGTTTCATGACCGTATGATTAGGTGACGAAGGCTGCTCTGATTTTATTATCGAATCATCTGCTAATATTTCTAGGCCCTTTCCGCTAGAAAAGTTTCTGCGCCACTTTACGGCTGTCGGTCTGGCAGATCTCTCTTTGTGAAGATCTTTTCTTCTACTCTCTCACTTCGAATTCAAGAGTCGTTTAAGATCACATATTACTTTAAATGCACGAGTCTGAATATCTTAGACCTAAATTTGCAAATATAACGTTGATTTTTGTTGCTGACTTCTAAATTAATACTTGTTCGGCGTGTTATTCTATCTAAATCTTAGACCTTCTTCTCTGTCTTTAAATCTAAGGGAAGTGTTCCGACAATAATTTGTAATGTGGGTGTTGGGGCTGTGCAGAACGACTTACTAATATTCAAGAGCAAGATTCTTTGAGTTTGGATAAGCTTATTTCTACCTCTTACTGTTCGACTACATAGCCACTATACTGCGAAGCTGTATAGAAAAAGTCTATGTACTGCTTTTGAGAAAGATCTGTTTCCATACTCTGCCTTTCAGATTCAAGCTGTAAGACATCAGTCTATTCAGGCAGTTCACAGTTCTGTGAATTCTGTTCCACATTTCTATTAGATGCACGACCCACGTTAATTTCCTATCTAGTATGAAACCAAGATATTTCAAAACCTCATTATTCCATATGGAACGCCTTTCCAACTAATCTGGGTAGATTGACGGTGAGTTTGGTTCCTTTTGAGAACGTGATCATCTTGGTCTTTGATCTGCTAAAGCTCAGCTAGTGTTTTCACGCATCCAATATTCTTTTTTTTTTGTACTCCAGATATGAAATCAGCAACTGTTGTCGCTTATGGTGGCTGCATGATATAGTGATCGCTTTAAGTTTCATAAGTCGAATCGAAATGTAATTTATGTTGTAGAGTCATTAGGTTATTTCGAAGCAAAAGACGTAAAAAAATGAGTAATGCCCAAGCCGGGACTCGAACATCTCGAATATGTGTCGAGTGCGCTTAATACTACACGAAGAAAACATGGGAAAAAGGTGGGAGAATTACCTTATAATGTAACTGTAATGATTTTATCGCTGTACTATAAGTTACTTATGTAATAAATATGGCTATCTTCAGACATTGTCTGTTGTATTGCTACATCTTTAAACTAGCAACGCCTTATGCGAAAATTTATGACAAAAAATTTAGACACAAATTGCGATATGGATCACGTGGAATGGCTACGGTTTAGCACTAGATTTCTTAAAGCTGAATGATAAACTAATTTTAAATCAATTTAGAGATCTTATTATTTACGTTGAATAATTTAAGATTGCAGAAAGCTGTGACCTTTTTTTATCCCGATGTATTAAGAAAATTTTGTAAAAGATTTCAAAACATTCCTTTGAAGAATCTCGAAGCCCTGACTGAGATGCTTGTTGCCTAGTGCATTAATTCCATTTAGATCTCCCATGGTAACGAACATGTCGATCTGACTATTTTAATTACAGGAGCTTAATAAAGACATTTTAAATTAAATAAATAACTCTGAAATTTTAATTAACATTTATGTTTTAGGAAATTACATTTCGAAATTTATTCATTTGCTTAATTAATTATTCTAAATCCTATGGACAACTGGTTCTTGAAATCAATTAATCAATTCGAAGTACCGCATAAAAGACTAAAAATCTCAAATCACTTTGTAGTTACTCTCCTGTAAGATTATAATGATGTGACATTCAAATTTAAAAAACAATATTCTTTTTTTCCTATTGACAGAAAATTTGATTCATTATTTTCCAGAATTCTTATTAAATGAGTTTTCTACCCTCTTTGAAATATTATGCAACGAAAATAAGATATAATTTATTTTATTTTGATAGTTTCACAACTACCAGATTATATTTTAAATTGCTTATCTTCGTCAAGCAACAGAAGATAACATCAAAATATAGTGTATAATGCTTTACTGAAATTCCGGCAGAATTTTTAATCAGTTAAAATTCAGGAAAATAAAATTGTTCCCGATTTTTTTAAAATTTTATTTCTTAGATATCGAAAGCTTTTTAAACATGACTTTTTTGCATTTGTGAACAAAACATGTGTTTTAAAATTAATATCTTGGCATCTGTCTTTCCCTCTTGCAGTTGCTACAGTTGCATGCAGGGAATACTGCAGTCGCATTCATAAACTTATTTTACTGTTAAATAATTCACATTGCATAAAGCGCTTTAATACGTTCCTACATTAATTCACAGTTTTGCTCTCTAAACTCGGGGTAATGAAATAAACTAGTCTGATAGCAAAGAAATGTTTTGCTGTTTTAAAAACTAATTATATGTTGAGTTTTATTTATGAAATATGATAAAAAAAAGTTTGCGCATGTGATGAATAAATTTTAACTACGACAAGACGGTGAGTAAAATATTGAGGGAAAATTGGAAGCAGTAAAAATGATTGCTTTTAAAAGTTATCTTAATGATATTATTTTAGTCTTATACAGAAATATCAAAGCTATGACACACAAGCATATTAATGTCATAAATTTGTTGTTAGGTGTTTTATATAAGTTTACTGAGTATACGAAAAACGCAACATAATTTTATTTAAAATTAATTATACTAATGTATAAATATTCACAAGGTTTAACAGTTAGCTATGATATGAATTACACATTAAACAGATACATTAAAAAAGGTAAAAACTTATTAAGATATACAATTACGGGCGACGTAATTTAACAATTTGAAAGATAAATTAAGAATTTTATATCGGTGGAGTGGCAGTAAGTCTTAGAGCTTAAAAATATCAGCCCACGGAGATAATTAATGTGATAGTAGTAGATGTAATTTAACGGGAATTTAATTTAATGGGAAGACTTGGCCACAGAAATTTCTGATATCAAAAATTAATATTATATTTATTCCAAATATACGAGATAACGATGAAAGTGTAATGTACAAGTGTGTTCGATAACTTTGCTCGCAGTTGAAAGAATTTTCTCTCCGCAAGAGGGAATTTTAGTTTAAGGCTCAAATCATTACTTTATGAAATTAATACAGAAACTCAATGTGCTTATTGTTATGAAAAAAATGAAACGTTATCTGAAATAATTTTAATGTGAAATATTTAATTCATTTATTCAAGTATTAAATATAATATAAGGAATATGAAAAATGTAATACCTCTGGTTTTCCAGATCTTTTTTTTAGCATCACTAAGTTTGTAGAGACATTAGGTATTTTTTGAAAGCAGGAGAGATGAAAAATGAGCAATGCTCTTGCCGGGACTCGAGCCACGGAACTCTCGAATACACGCCGAGCGTGCTGACCACTGCACCACGAAAGCGTGCCAAGAAGGCGGGAGAAATACCTTATATACTTCCCCTTTTAAATGGCGACTAGGGTTTAGGGGACCCAATCGCCAAATCCTGGTGGTGGAGAATCATCATCTGCCACCTTTTTTAGTTCGAGCGCCACTTTAGATTTATTAGGTATTTTTGAAAGCAGGACTCGTGAGAAATATGCAATGCCCTCTACGGGACCCGAACCACGGACCTCTCGATTACGCGTCGAGTCATTAAGTTTTTTTTTTTTTGAAGTAGAAGAAGTGAAAAATGAGCGATGCCTTCGCCGGGACTCGAACCACGGACGTCTTGAATACACGTCAACTACACCACGACTGACAGCTACACCACAAAGGCATGCGAAGAAGGGGGGAGAAATACCTTATAAGTTTTATTTTCTGCAGTAATTATTTTTTTTCTGCAGTGTTATTTTTTATTTTACTTTTCTATTCCGTTACTATTTTACAGTATATTTATTTTGCTATTTCAATGGAATATGAAATTTAAGATGAAATTTTAAAACTGGAGTATTATATTATTCTCTGATAAGGAAATTTTATAACATTTATTACATAAAGTAACTTGTAAGCGGACATAAATATTAAAGGAAAAAGAATAGTCAGGATAAAGAAATTCACAGTATCCATTTAATAAAGATAAATAATTAGTTTTAAATCGTACTAAATTCAGGCTGTCAACAAAGATAAATTAAATATTGAATAGTCTTTCTCATATTGATGAGATTTTTGCAAGTAGCTAATTTTTCAAAAGAAATTAAAGCACAGTAATTCTTAATCCAATGCTTAAAACACCTTAAAGATTTTCAGGAAAATATTTTTTCTACTGAAAGCATAAGCTATGACGGATATTCGTCATATATTTTCTCCTCTTCAAGGCGATCTACCATTTACTTTCCATACCTATTTTAATAATTTAATTAAGCTATAACCAAATAATATACGAGATACGTTTCAATAATTTTAATACTCTGAACACGAATGTATCAGTTAAAAATGCATATTAATTCAATTTTTGAAAAGTTAAGGAAATACACTTAATTAAAGACTGATTTTTGTGACCATAGATTACGAAGCATTTGATTTATACTTCTGTAAGTACTATAAATGTATCGTAGCATCTTATCTATGGTCTAAATTGATTTTTGAAGCATATCAGAATTTCATTTAGATGGGGAAGTGCTGACTGAATCAGTTCGGAGACAAAATTATGATTAATAACAGAAGTTTTGAAATTTAGTTCAATTTAGTCTCCAAATTATGGATACTTTATTTAGTTAGAACCATGTAAAGAAGGCTACACATAACCAAAAGTTATTTACTTTAAAACAATATACCGTAAGTTGCGTAACAATGCTTGGAATCCTTTTATCACTGCCATCGTTGTTTCTAATCCAAAATTTAAATCTAATACAATACAAAAACGAATATTCTGATAAGTATATGCAAAAGTTCGGCTTCGAAATTCTAGGTGCAACCTTTGCAAGGCATCAGTGACACCCAAAATAATCGCTGATGACAAGCAGCCAATGACGAGCAATACAACAGTAATTAAATGCATGGAAGAAAGCAATCAACGAAAGTAAAAAAATATAGAAAAACAGCAAATTGGATTCAAAACTAATGTTACGACTTTTAATCTCAAATCACTAAAGCTCCAAAAATGTGGCGCGATTTTATGATATCTCACATCATTATACTAAAAATGTTTCAGTCGCAAGTAAGCTATTTAGTACAGCAATGCTAGTTATCGGTAATTTGATCGCCGTTGTAAATTTTTGAGTCATCAGTATCACGAGCTTAATGATGGTATTATATTTTAATGTAGTCGAATTAATTTTTTGTTACGTAACTTTATTTTTAAGTTTTGAGCCTGTAATACTAGTTTTCATAAAAGAAATGATTTATTATTTATTGGATTATTATTCTAAAATACTAACTAAGATATTGGTGACAAAATAACGTTTGAGCTGCTACTGTAAAAGGTTCAGCTACTTGTTGATGGTAGAAAGTTCATCTACTTGTTGAAATTAAAGCCCTGGTGGAACAACCCGAGAGCTAATTTTTCCGATACCTGTGCCGGAGACTTTTCATTTCGCCATCGACATAACAGCTGGCTCACTAGGTTAGGTGCTCCTCAGCCTGTTAGATCCCGTCGATGAAGTAATTAAAAAAAAGAATAAAAACTAGAGCTTAGTGCTATGTCCTCCGTGAATTGACTACATAAAGTAAGGGACACTGAAAGATGGACCAAAAATGGAAAGAAAATGCACGGTGGGGACTAAGAGGAATATGCATAGTGGGGACTGTTGAGACTAGGGGAAAATGTTCATTATCACTTATTTCAAGCACTGCAAGTTGCTTGCAAGGAGGTACTGTCATTGTCGAATGCAGTGTGCTTATAATTTTAATGCGTACTGACTGTTATAAAATTAAATTAAAAAAAAACTGATGCTGTTGATGCTACATTACCAAGATCTTTGAAAATTGCTAATGCGCTACGTACTTCTGCTAATTCAATATATATTTTAGTTACTTTTCACTGTTATGGTACATGTTAGGCATACAAATATAATAAGAACAAGGTATAGATACAGGTACACATGTAAAGATGAAATCTGTACAAATACATTACAAATCATGAAGAAAAACAAATTACAAATTAGGTTAATAAAACTGAACATGTATACATGTTGTGTTTACATTATGCAAACACAGATGGCAAGTTATACTGCAAACTCAGATATCCGTACCATGCACTAATAGTAATTACAGATTCATTAAATGAGTGTTGAACTCAAATAATTGCATTAACATAAGTAATGCCATGTTAGGTACTAAATGAATTAAATAAATACGACAAAATATGTGGGCAGACTGATTTACGGAACAAAGCATATAACACCTGCTTGTATATATTTAAGGTTTAGTATTCCTTGATAAGGAAAAAATAATAAAAATTTATGTACATGCTGTGCTAAGTGCAAAATTTTACATTAACGTACATTCTTATTACAAAATTGAATAATTAGATATAAATAATAAAATTTAACTGCTAGTAAATATTCAAAACAACACAAGCTGGATTAATCATAGTGGTAAACATTTTTAAAGCAGATAATTATTATACATTAAAAAAAGGCATTAAATAAATTAATATATATACACAACGAGGTGCTGACGGCATGGTGTCCGAAGAAAGCTGTGCTATAACAGCCCGTCAAAATGACTTTCAATAGTAAATTATTATCACTTAATAATACAGAATATTCATAATACGTATATAAGAATACTTGCAGCCTTTGCACAACAATAGATTAATATCAGGTTTTATTAAAGGGAAAATAATCACTATTATAGTTAGCAAGCCAAAAGGATCCGCGTCAGGTATTATAATTAAAATCTAGGAAAACTTTGAATAATATAAAATAATGAAAATCTTGTAGAATAAATATGTTGTTGGAGCTGAGTCTTCTGTCGGAACATGATGTTACAGGAGTATTTGAAGAGTAAATTGAGAAATGCCCAGACGAACTAGAGCTAGTTAACGATTAGTGGGAAGATATATAGGATGAATGAGATAATTGCCGAGCAGAGCCACTATTTACAATACGTGTATGGAATGTTTATAAGTGGGTCGTCAGTGGTCTTTCGAGGACAAACAATTCGGTGGAAGGGTGTCATACGGCATTTCAGCAAACTGTCGATTGCCATCATCCATCCGTATACAAACTCATTGGCCGTTTCCAAAAAGAGCTGCAGATGGTGGAAATTCGCATAATCCAACTTGCTGCAGGTATTCGCAATCCAGATGCAAAAAAAAAGTAAATATATACAACTTAAGGTCACCGGGAAACCTTAATGGAAAATTATGCAAATATGGAACATATGGACTTTCTTCGTGGGATTTTACATAATCTAGAAATGTAAGTTTTGTATATTGATATATTTCATATATTGTTTCGAAGCATATGTTTTAATAAATATTCGGAATTTGAATTTGGGCTGTTTTGCTGGGTCGTTTTATAAGGTATATCTCCCACGTTCTTAGCGTGCCTTCGTGGTGTAACGGTCAGCACACTGAGCCGGAATTTCAGAGGTCCGTGGTTCGATTCCCGGCGAAGGCAATGCATATTTTTCATGGTTCCTGCTTCCAAAAATGCCTAATGTCTCTACAGTTTTAGTTAAAGGATATTTAGTCTTAGGTTATTCTTTCGCGACTGTTTTGTCGAGCTATTTGTTCTTGAGCTATTTTAAAAAGGGGAGTATATAAGGTATATCTCCCACGTTCTTAGCGTGCCTTCGTGGTGTAACGGTCAGCACACTGAGCCGGAATTTCAGAGGTCCGTGGTTCGATTCCCGGCGAAGGCAATGCATATTTTTCATGGTTCCTGCTTCCAAAAATGCCTAATGTCTCTACAGTTTTAGTTAAAGGATATTTAGTCTTAGGTTATTCTTTCGCGACTGTTTTGTCGAGCTATTTGTTCTTGAGCTATTTTGATGGAGTAACTACAGAAAGTAGAAATAGAAACAAAATAAGAAATACATATAGAAAACTCTCATATTTCTCTTACATGTAACAAACACTACATAAGACAAAAACGTGCTCCTTCTGTTACGCGGGCAAAAGAGTGTCAACTTTCTCCAACAATATTTTACGAATTTGGACAAAACACCGTGCTATATGTTACCGAAACCGTAACGGTGAATTGTATAAACAAAAAAATATTATTTTAACTACTCAAAATGCTATTACAGGATGTAAAAATATATTTATTTACAAGCGATGTGGATTTCCTATATTAATTCAAATGATTTCAATGTACAAATATTTCAGTATGTAAGCTATATGAATAAACATGTTGCGTTAAAAAATATACAGTGATTTAGCAACAACGTATTTTATCCTGACCTTTTATATCTTGACGTTAAGAAAATGTAATCCTTCTAATGTATCTAAGGCTTTTCTTAATGCTACGTTTTCAAATATTTAAGCACTTTTGATAATAATAGTAATTTGCTAATAAATACTAAAGCAAGGCAAGGTAGGAATCATGCATTTCTATTTTTTCTGTATTATTTTTTTCATTATAAGTAGTAAGGAATAATAAAAGCAAATTTTCGAAAACCAAATGATTTCTTTTAAGACTGTTTGGTTTGTTTACTTATTAAAATAAAGCTCACTATGGTTATCTTATTAAGATGCCTTCATCGAGAATTTCTTAAGAAAATCAGGTTTATTGTACTGCACACGAGGAAAACTCTTCTTCTTTTAAGAATATAAAGTAAAACCTGTTAATATTAATACATATTGTGTAAGCATATACTGTGCTATTAGCATATACTTATTATTATATTATTAGAAGTTAAAATTTTCAGCTTTATTAGTTTTCTTTTTATTTCATAATATAACAGTTATATACGATATATACGATTATTTAAAATATCATTATCGCAATCATTTATTTATATTAGATGAATGTATAAATTAAACAAAAACATTCACTTGAGAATCATAACATAAAGCAATGTAAATATTTTCTTATTAAAATTCAGATCTTGAAATTGCGGTTTCCATTTCTTCGAATCTCTCTCTCTATTTCTATATATATATATATATGTGTGTGTATATTCAAAGAAGAAAAATATGCTTAATATATACATATGAAAAAATACAAAGGAGTTCAAAACCTAATCCAACTGCGCGTTGAAAACAGCAACAAGTGGGGTTGATAATGAATACGTTTAAAATCTATGCCATTTTTATTTTAGAACAAACCATACGAAAAGCAAAACAAAACAAAACAGAAGTACAGTAACAAACTGTATGGTAGATGCAAAAATTCCAACACCAAAAATGGAAAGGAGAAAAGTTACATCTACATTGTCATTAGCGCGTTGGTACAAGGAAAGAAGTAAATATATCAGCTTGTTTCTGAACCAACAAAGACACAGATTAAAGTTTGATACTTAAAATAATCATAGAAAAAAATCTGAAAGCATTCGGATTTTACACTAAGCCCAAAGGGAAGAATTTTAAAATTTCGTGTGTTACCTCTACTTATTAAATATCCTGTTCTTTGCACTTAAACCATAAAATGCAATTGAATGGCAATATCGCAAAATAATTTTAAAATGAGCATATCTTTAGATTCTCCGATATACAGTCTCGTGCGCTGGAGATAAATATGTTTTCCCCCGTACAGTGTTGCCATTGCTTCCCTTTGAAATCATTGACTTTGTTAATCAAAAATTCGCAAAACTGTTACAAAATATGAAATCGGTAATAAAAGAAATTTCAAATTCCAAATTAGAGCTTCTAGATGCTTATAGTCGGTGAAGGATTACGTTATTCAAAACTGGATGGCTCTAGGTTACCGTTGTCTTATTACAATGCGAGAAACATATATACATTTATGCAGATTCTTCATTATTTCATGTCTTTAAATATAACACATGGCTCTAATATTTGGTTGCAACAATTTGAAAAGTGAACCGACATTCATAGTGAACCAATGCCAAAACGAAACTAATAGTGGGACAAAAAACTTCTGGGATAACGCCTTTGGGCTAAATATTAGTCAATGTAATCTGTCCAGCTCCTACAAGCTATAGTAAGTAGCGCAAAAAATACAAAAAATTACAACCTCAAAGTCATAAGTAAGCTTAAAAATTATTTAAAAAAACATTTTGAGCAGATTGAGTGCAAAAAACAAGCATGTAAATATAAGCAATCAAAATGTAATAATTTGAAACAACATAGGTCGGACAAAAAAATGTTTGTTCAAAATTATATCCTTAAAATCATGAATGAGTAAAAAGGCTTAAAAATCTAATAAAAATTATTTTCTTAAAGTAGACCGAAAAGCAGAGTCCAGTATGAAAGCGGAGTCCAAAAAACAGAATATAAAGAAAAGCAAACTAGCATATGAAAAGAAAAACAGAATACGGCAAAATAAAAATGTTGCTAATAAGACTAATAATAACTGTACGATTGCTCCTGTTAAGGAAAAGTCGAAATAATCTACTTTTCATGAAAAGTAACAAATTGTTAGTTATAGGTGTATCGAACACAGAAAGACGCCCGGTGCATCAAGCAATCAGATGTCGTCTTGCATCAAGCAATCAGATGTGAAAAAGTAGAGGGGAAACTCTTGAAAAAATAAAAGTGCTAACCTAGAACAAGTGGTTAGAGAAAGATTTTTATCAATTTTTTTTATTATTTTTAAAATTTACATTATGTGCGACGCAAATGAAGATTTATATGCTTTGAAAAGTGTGAAAAACCATGGAATTGTTTTGTAGAGGCATTAGGTATTTTTTCAAAGCAGGAGAGATGAAAAATGAGCAATGCCCTCGCCGGGACTCGACATACATACATACATGGGCCCAACGCCAAATCCTGGTGGTGGAGAATCCTCATCCACCACCTTTTTAGTTCGGGTGCCACTGTAAAGACGTTAGGTATTTTTTTGACAGCAGGAGAGAGGAATAATAAGCAATTACCTCGCCGGGATTCGAACCACGTACTTCTCGAATACGCGCCGAGTGTGCTGACCACTACACAACGAAGGCATGCTAAGAAGGCGGGAGAAATACCTTATTGTTCTTTACTGTATTCGTTTTGCTGTGGGGAAGAGTTGAAAATGAATGAACAATTCCTAGATGTACATCGTATTTTAAGGTTTAAGTCTGAAATCAAGATGTATTCTAGATTTATATCTGCATATTATTCATTTTAACATTTCAAGTATTTAGATATTCGTTTTAAATATCTAGATATTTATTTTAGCGTTTCAAATTTTAAATTTAAAACAATTAAAACTTTACTATTTTACTGATAGGTAAAACTAATAGAGACCACAAAGATAAAAGAAGTTATTAATTTATGTCGACTTGATCATTTAGGACAAATCAGAAAAGCGAAGATTTGCATTTAGAGTTGCTCTAACTTTCAGTTTGACAGTGCAACCCACGTTTACTAATATACGAAATATTTAAGGTCTTCATAATCACAATAAATCATAATTATATTTTCCAATATTTTTCTTATGACATATAAAACTTCGCTTTTCCAAGGTTTTCATTACTTATGATTATTCGAAACCTTAAATTATGTCATTCATTCGCAGGAACTGCGGGATTACATTGCTGAAAGAATATCTCTTGTAATTAATGAAAAAACAAAAATTAAGTAATGAGAATTAATGAAATATGTAAAAATAACTAACGGCATGTTATAACCCCAATATTCATAATTACCAGAAGGTATCACAGAAACGGTGTATTTATGCTCTCATCCCCAGATAATACTAATAAATGTGCTTAAGTTTATCCCTTGAAAACCCGAAGTTAGTAATTAACATAAATTTCCATTTACCCAGAACAAACACTAGGATTTCATGTCACGCTGACACATATTTCAATCAATTAAAATTTAATCCGCTCTTTGCCACCGTGCAAGAGAATCTAGGTTGAGGATAACTTCAAAATTAGCCTCACAAAATCCTGGAATTTCAAATCGATTTTCTGTACTTGTTCATCCTTGGCCTATAAAATATTAGTTCATGATTAAATATCTAGAATTTTTCCGTGGTAAATGACTGAAAAATGTGTGCTATCGTAATCATGGATAATAGGGAAAGCATGAAAATTCCACTGATTAGCAGTTTGTAAATAGATCTTGACAAATAAGAGATTTTAAAGGATTAAGGGTATTTAGACAAATTTCTTATAATTTGTTTCAAGCTGTTCGAGGCCTAAGATAAGTTTATTATGCTTCAAATTTCAAGAACCAATCCAGTATAATTTTCAGTGTCCAAGAAAATATTTTCATTTTGGTTTGGTTTAGTTTATTTTAATTATTGAAAAGCATACAGGGCTATTTGCCTAAAGGAAGAGTTACCTTCGTGGAGGACGTTCTAAGGGAAAATGTCTCGCATTCACGTTACACATCGGAAAAACTACGAAACCTCCCACACAGGCAGCCCGTTCGCCTAGAATTGAACGAAGATCGAAGTACCAGTATTCAGCGACTTTATAATGAAGTATTCTCTATTCATAATGAAAATGGACCCATCGCTCGAAATCTCTTGGGCGATTTTCATTATGAATAGCGATATATTAGAAGAATATGTCATAATTGTAAAAGATTTCTGGTATTTACAGTCTTTTCCATTTGGAAGTTGATTAATTTATACTTAGCTGAAATGTTTTCTAGATTTCTGTCTGTACTGCTGGAGAATATATTCACTCAACAGTCAGTGTATTCGATACAACATCGTAAATAGTACAGACGTACAAAAATTTGATAATACAAAAGATATTGTGATTCTGAAATCCTCAAAGTTTTGCAGCTGTTACCTAGCTATCCAATATTTATGTATGTTCTCAATATCTACTATTTTTTAAAGGAAAGCATCAATTTTGGCGACAACCTTCCATATCAAGAGCGATTTAGGTTAGAACATTTTTACCTAAATAAACATAGCAAAGCAGCTATACTTTAGGCACTGAACGCATTATTTCAGCAGAATATCGTATACTGGCTGTTGGGATGAATGTAATTACATGCCTTGACATGTTTTCCGTGATTTCTTCTTCTTGCCTAGATGAGAAATTTCCTTTAATAAAATTTTCGCAATCTTGTAGTTGGAAAGAAAGGAACTAAATATCCCAAACTCAGTTTTATTTTAGATAAACACTAGTACTACATCGCGATTCGAAATCGGGATATTTTTGTCGATGTACAAAACATCCACCATTTAGGTAATGAGATGAGCTACGTTTCTATTTAAACGTTAACAATATTAATATTAAGAGGAAATTAATTTTAGTTTATTAATGTTTATTTTAATTAGTTATTCTTACAAGCACTTTAATTTGTTGCTTTGTCATATCCTGGATTACCCCTAAATATTTTGTGTCGACAGCCGTCGGAAAATTCGATAGCTCTCTTTGTTAATGATTTATATAGGAAATCACGACGAAATTTCTCCTTGCTATATATCATGACCCTTAATACTGTTATAAATAAAAATGCTTTAAACTTAATTATAAAATTTATATAAAAAATTAGCTGTTGTTATATGCAAAATTTAGGCAATATGCATCAGTTAAAATAACTATGATCAATACTTATTACTATTTCCAATAATCACTGATGATTCATTGAACCTTCACAAAGTTTTATTAAGCTAGTATAACTTAATTCCAAAAAGAATGTATAAATTAATTCTTTTTCAGAATCTGATCGTTAGTGTTTATGATAAATATCAGTTATTCCAAAACTCGTAACTTCTCTATTTTGTTTTAGGAATAATAAGAATTTTGGAAGGGATATCACCGTTTATGACATCATGCAATTTTTTTGTGTTACCTGTAATTTCTTCAAAAATTTAGCTCGTAAAGCTTATGTCAAATAATGTAACACACTACATTTGTAGCTAATGAGACTTACAAAATTTCGCAAAATGCTGGCTCAGGTAAAATGTCTTTTGTTGTGGCTAATCTCATTTGTCTGGCGGAATCAGAACAAACCTCCGAATTTCAGCGTGGTGAGGAGGCAGGACTGCGTCTATCACTGGCAGAGCCTTAATCACTATATGGATGACAGTAGGACATTGCATAGCTCCGCTAAAATTTTAAAGGAGAGCACCCCGGGAACGGGTCCGAGGATTTCCCACTACTTTCTTTCTACCACCAAACAACACGATAGGACTTTCGGCTTGGCGTATATTTTAATTGTCACCTGCTGCAAAGATATTATACATTTACAAACATCTATACCTTCGAACCTATGTCCTTCGCTACGGAATCGGGTCACTAATCGCAAAACCATCTAGGTGGCTGATAAAACATTTGAATAACAGAAATAATTTTGTTTCCAAAGAGAATTTCCTTTTCACAAAATAAAGTTGAAAATTTGTAAATTTGTAAATTATTCTTTCACAATTAGAAAAATTACTTTTATTTCATTTATCGAACGTAGATTATCATGTTTGTCTTCGTGTTATCATGTTTATCCTCCATTACGAGTTCATCAACGGTGTTAATATTAGTAATCATTAAACAGAATATTTATATATGATCAGAAATATAGCTCAGTTGAAGGAAATATGTACGTATATATAAATATACCAAGGGGGGGCTAAAAATTAAAAAAAATCAAGCACAAATTTGTTGTGTATAAATTTCATAACACTTATTTTTGTACTTTGCATTCAGTCATAAGTTTTCAAATAGATGATCCCTTGGATATTTTCTCAGCATTAAATATGAGTACATTAACATAAATGGAATGTTATTGAGTAATTTGTCGGGTCGTTAAGCTAATAGTTTACAAGCATAATTATGCAGATCAATAATTTTAAAGTTACTGTCTAAAATATTCATAAATGGCTCAAATCATTGATTAATAACACCTTTTTTGGATATATTTCGCTGATTAGTTTTTTCAGAACTTTTAGTTTTTAAATTAGTTAAACATTAGTTTCTTGTACGTAAGAAAGTTTTCAAAGAACTAGGATATGTACCGTTTAACACAATTTTCTTTTCTAAAATAAAATGCATCATTTATAATAGCGTCTCGCTGGACACCAAAAAATTAAAAAGAACACTAAAAGAAATATTCACATTCATGACTTTTATATTAATAATAATCCACGCATAATTCATAGCCATTGTACATCTAGAACATTAAATACTAATATTAATGCAGAAGAACAATGATTGTCTAAGTGGGCACTGCAACAGTCTGGGGTCAAAATGATACCGGAGGACGTCATATAACAATCTGCTCCGTGAAAAAATGCTTTTGTTGACAGTATTTCAGGTTTGCCTGGGCTTATCCTTCCAGAATCTTATATAGTAGTGGATAAAATTAAGAAATGGAAAGCATTTTCCCACATTCCTCCTAAAATACCAGACAAAAACCTAGACATTTGGTTGCCATATAATATCACTGTGGCGATGGTGTCGCTGAGATGAGTTCCTGAGGACGTCGCTACGTCAGCAGGAGGTATAAAATACCGCGTCCATGTACTCAGCTCATTCCGTTGTGCAGCACAATAATGATTTTTGTTATCTCTCTTGAATATTCTTGCTGTTTGTTGCTGTTTTTTGGGTGGAATGAGTACACATATCCGCTTAGGCAAAGGTACGAGATTGAAAAGAGCAATCCCAAACTCAGGTTGCAACAGAGCTGAATGTAACACCACGTATCATTCTAATTTGCAGAATCATTTTAAAATTAGCGGCACAGTGTCTAAGAGACCAGGACAAGGTCGTTCCAGAGCCCTAACGACCAATGATGACCGGTATTTGATACTATCAGCCAAGCGTAGGAGGACGTCTACAGCCACACAACTGTTTAGTGACCTCGCTACTGCCACAGGAACGTCAGTTTCAAGGAAGACAGTTGTCAGAGGATTCCTTGAAACAGGACTGTATGCTAGAAAGCCCGCTATTTACATCCCGCTTACTACCTTCCAAAAAAGAGAGGGTTTACGATAATGCATACAACACCAAAACTGGATACAGCTTCAGTAGGTTAATGTTCTCTTCATGAATAAGTCCATATTCAGTCTACAACATGATTCTCTGTGATTATTGTTATGGAGGGAACCTACCGATACCATCCCAGCAACATTATGGAAAGGGGCAATTATGGTGGTGGAGGAGTGAGGGTTTGGGTAGATTTCATGTAACATACCCGCACATACCTCCATATGTTTAATACTGGTTCCGTGAATGCCCAGAGGTACAGGCAGGAGATCCTAGAGTCCTATGCGGCGTTTCAGGGAAGCTGTTAACCCTGAGTTCATTTTTATGGACAACAATGCACGATCGCTTAGGGCCCACCTGGTTGATGACTATCTGGAAAGGGGAATGGATTGGCCAGCCAAATCTTCTAGCCTTAATCCTATTGAACGTGCTTGGAATGCTCCTTCGATGACTACTGCAATGCGCCAATCCCCACCCGAAACCATTCAGGAGTTAAAAAAGGCTCTACTGTAAACGTGGATGCAACTGCCGCAGGCACTACTGAATTCTCTTGTTAACAGCATGAGCTCTTTGTGCATACTGTCTGTCTGTCAGAGATGAGCAGACATCATACTAGCCACATTTTCACTGCCATCTTTCAACCTCAAGTTTGGACAACATTGGAATCACATTGGAATCTTGGCCATAATACATGCTAATGAATGGTATTTTCATTGTTGCTTTGTACAGAGCATTATCACATTATAATAAGCTACATACATATACCTAATTCCATTTATTTCTATTCAGCATTTCTCGAGATATTAGAGAAAAAGGGTTAAATCTCTTAATTTTGTCCAACAATGTAGTTTCCATTCGATATCTGCAGTCGTAATAGGACTCGTATGGTGTATTTACTAATCACCTATTTTCTTAGAAGCTGGCTGGCAAATGCCGAGAGCAAAGGTATAAATCAAGGCACTGCTTTTTCATGCACTTTGAAGTCAATCTTTTTGTTACATAGAAGAAGAGAGTAGTACCATTAGTTACTACATTATCATGTAGTGTCTTCAAAAATACATATTTTTTTAAAGTTTGAAATCTTTACAGTTTATAGTATTAAAATTTGCAGTCGAAAGATCTGACGACATGAAAACAATTTAAAATGGTAAAATCCTTTCCGCTTCTAAAGAAGAGGGAGTTGTTTCTGATCATCCTCGATATCGATAGCGCTTTTCAAAATCTGCGCCAAACTAATGCTGCTTTTTTTGTTTAATTTTATATTTTACATAGGCGTGTTTCTTTTATACGTGACATGAAAATAAGTTCAATAAAAATATAAAAGGATTCAGATTTTAACGTTTCACTAGAGGGTTGATAGCTTTTTTTTATGCTCCCGCTGAGCTCACAGTCTACTATTCTGTTTTTGAACTTACTTCTGCTAATAAAATTTTTTAATTTTTTTAGTTTTATTATTAAGAATCGCTTTCTTCGCATTTACGCTATATAAACTTCAACGCAAAATCGCAAAAATTTTTAAATTGTTCCTTTTTATATGTTTAGAATTCTTATACGTTTCTTATTGTATTATTCTTATATGTTTAGAATTCCCGATACAGTGTTAGGTGTTGGAACGCAATTTTATATTTCTTATTATCTTTTCTCATTTCATCATATCAATGTTCAGGTCTCTTAGTAAAACGACTTACACAATTTTTATTACTAACTCCTTGTTTTTTTAACTTTATTTATTAAGTATAGCATTCCATTTACTTTCACCGTATAAAATTCAAAAGTAAAATGACAAGATATTAAAAACAGAGTATCTTTAGAATTACTTATAGTGTGTTAAATGTTGCTATACATTATTTATATTTTTCAATATCAAACAAACATATTATTTCTTTAAAAATTAGCCTCTTGTGCCGTCAGCCGCCTAAAATAATTATCATAAAAAGAAAAAGTACATAATGATTTCAATGAATACAGCTAATGTAATTTCATGCAAATATTTAAAATTTCTGAAACAGATGCGTAGCGAGGAGGGCATGGACTGCTCCATGCTTCTTATCCCGGTGAGCCTTCAAAGACTCTAAGTTCTTAAGTATATGTACTTATCTGTAGTAATATAAAAAAACGAAGCTAAAAATAGTCTGCATTGAAAATGTAAAAGTGTATTATGGAAATGGACTTCGAGGTATCATTCATTAACTTCTATTTGCCACTTAAGAAGATTTTTTTGCCAGTGTGTATTTCAATTACTTCTTGCGAGATAAACTTTTCAAAGTTTATTAAAAGTCACCTTCGATCAACAATGGGAAACGTAAAATTTAACGATTTGGCAATCCTTTCCATTGAGTGTTATTCCATTGATTTCAAGCTGTTAATAATACGTAACCATATTAAATTTACTGCCATAATATGTTTTATCAATCTGAAGAGGGTTCAATGTTGAAATACTGAAGTACGACCAAGTGTTTCACCACTCTTTGCACGCCAATCTGCACCATTGTTGCATTTCAAGTGTTTCGATATTGCTATTCTCACGTTTAACGTGAAATTCAGTTACATCTTTGATGTATTTTCAAATAGGCGGCTTCCTTATTCACAGCTAAATGTTTTGATTGTTCCAGATGTTTCCAATAACTGTGACTAAAGACTGAAGGTCATAACTGTTTAATTTCAATGTCAAACACATTGATCAGGACTAAGTATAGGACTGATACTTCTGGTCAAAGCAGTCCTTATCTGTCCAAAGCTCATAACTTTAGATTTACTAGTATCACCGAATATTACCTCATTAAAATAATCAAAGGATTTTTTCTCTTTATCTGAAAACTAGTCATTTTTAGTCTTTCATGAGTATGATGCCGCGTATAGTATTTTCAGTAAGTAATATCCCACTCATAACTTCATTCCTCGACTATCATCAACCAAGTTAACTTTCAACAAAGACATATAGTTATATGGAAGCGTCTAAGGCCCATATCACACAAGCATTTGTTTCATATAAACAACTGTTTCGGACAATTTTTCTGCCTGGTTTACTAGTGAAAGAAAGACGCGTGATTTTTTCCTTCCTTTCGAAAAAAATTGCAAGTTGTTCGTTTCCAACCAATCAGCTATCAGCCTGTTTGTAACGGAGAACCAGTTTCCTCTTTTCATGTTAACTTCAAAGTAAGCTGTGGTGATTGGCTGCTGTGGCAAAGCAGAAAAATTGTTGCAAAAAGTTGTTCTTCCGAAACAAACTGATGTGTGATAACAGCCTAATAAATATTGTTAAGAAATACCCACAGAGCTTCCCAGCAAAGTAGTATTAGGGTTGCCATAAAGTGGCAGGAAAAGGCAGGGTTGCCATATCGCAAATTGGCCGAAATCTAAAAATTGGCGACAAAATGTGGTGATATGCCATAGACAGAGCGAGAACATTTTAGAATGCATTCTTAGTGGTTTCCTCGAGATGTTCTCGAAGGTACATTAAAAGCTATATATATATATACTTTACCTGTATCAGGATGAGTTCAGTAGTAGTGGTTTGGGTTTAGAGATTAACTTGAGAGCAACCGAATCGAGTGGGGAGCTGTTCTTAGTGCTTTGTCGTGAAGCTGTCTTTACCGTTGTAGCCTGAAGGCTGTGTTGTTGTTTGTTTCAGCGTGTTTGACGACTATAAACGTGTCTTTGAAACTCTCCTGTGTAACACAGACGAATAAACTGTTTTGATTCTTCATCAAGGATTACCATCGATTATTCCAAATCCACGAACCCGTAGAACGCAACAATACAGGGAGAGATTTCTCACTTTTGTTTCAACTATGAACGAATTAATAATTATGTCTATTAATGGGATACGTAAATATTTTTTAAATAACCTATTAATAGACGGCCCCATCGCTCTTTACTAAATAATTAAAAAAAACTGTATTGAGTTAAATAAAATGTTCAAGAATACGTGTACATTTGAAACAATCATTTATATAAATATGAAAATCGATTATCTATATCTATTCTGAATCCACGCATTTTGGATAATCAAGACCCTATAGTACAAATCTGAATTTAATTGAGACAAAAAGACCATTCATAAGAAAATTTAACTGTATTATAACAAAGAAAATCTTTCAAGAAAGACATCTTTGACTTCCCGAAAGGAATTTGAAGTGCCATTATTTGCAAATTTAAATGCTTGCAATTCATTCAAAAGTCTTCGAGGACAAAAAGGATTTTTTATTTTGTCTTTTAACCTGGTCGAAGATGGATTATATTCTGAAAAATAAAAATCAATATCTTAATTGAGTTTGGCCACTTTGAACGTTCATTGTTACTTTAATGCAGGAAACATTTTTAACTTTTTTTTTTATTCCCAATTTCTTTTTTTATGCAATTTATTTACCCTTTATATCGAGGAAAAGGGCGAAGGGAGACAAAAACCTTCGCTCCGTGTGTGCATTTATTAAGAAGAAACCTCTTAGGTTAGATTTAAACAGTCTCGGCTTCATAGAAAATGCGGTAAATGCTAAGCTTTAAATAATTTACAAACTGCTCCTTACTAAAACAGTTTAAGCAGAAATCAAATTTAAGGGTTTTTTTCGAAAGTTTAAGAATTTTAAATGCATCAGTGATGCGCTGGGCACTCTGTAGGTTTAAACTTCAGTTGTTATGTTTCAATTCAATATAAACCTAACGGCCTAGTTTAAACTAAGCTAAAAAGAACTTATGACACATCTAAATAACAATAACTAAATGTTTATTTGAGCTACTGTTTGTCAATTATACAATAAAATGTAACACAAAAGAATGAATATTTTGCAAGCTTGCAAACGAATACAATAAATGGTCTAAAGAGGTAAACAATTTATTATTTTAACTACTTAATCAAACAGACATTTAAAAATATTCTAGGTCGTCTTTTACCAAAAGGGTCGCAAAATAGCGATTGATAACTTAGTTCAGAATACAAACTCGCGAAATTGATGAACACGTTGTCAAACAGGAATTAATTTCAATAGGATTCAACCAAATTGCAGTTAAGGATACTATCAAATATCCCCACCCCCTCCCGAAAAGTCTGTAACCACTGGCGACTAATTTTTCGCCAAGCTAAAATTCGAAAGACAGCAGCGATTTCCAAAAATGGTAGTGCACTAAGAATTACATAAAACAGCATCCAGTTAACAAAATTAAAACTAAAAAACTTTTGTGCTATTCTTCACATGTATACTTGATGCAAAAACAGCGCTCTGCTTTACTTTCAGACAACATCAAAGAACTGCAAAACCTAAGCATCGTGAACACTGTGTATACAGCTGTTTTCTCTTAGGAAACATCAGATAACTGAACAAATTTGGCTTTGAATCCGCTGTTGTTTTCACATGCACACAGAGATGTGTTTTCGGTTTAAAATGTCAAAGAATTGCTCAAATTCTGCATCGGCGCTCAAATTTCGAACATTTATGAAATGCAGTTTTATTGAATGAGAAATTTTGCATTCTCTGCTGTTAGGCAAAACACCATATTTCTGAAGAAATGCCTGATAACTACATTTGGCAACACCAGAATTTATCTGGTTTTGCTGGCGCATTGCCTCGTGATTACTTTACAGGGGGATACAGATAATCAAAAAGAACCGAATTAAGAAACACAAAATTTAAACATACCCTCGCATAACTGGGATTTAAAGAAAGCATATGAATTTGAAAATTAATGTAGTGCATACCGGCAACAAAAAATCAAATGTAAAAGCTTTAAAATTAACATGAATTTTGCAAATTTATAGTGTATATAGTGCCAAAATAAACAAGTACAAAAATGAAATGTTAGTGAGTGCGTAAATGTATGCATTTTAGTTTCCTAGCTTGAAAAATATAAAACTGAGTATAAGTCTTGGAAAATAAACAACAATCTTAATTATTACTGGTTAGGTAATAATTCTAAGAACCTAGAATTAATAAAAAAGAATTTAATAAAAACTGGAAAAAATTTAATTTTACAAAATCTGGATATGATAATTAAACTATTGCGATTATAAGGAAAACTAAATGCTGTGAGTGAAAAACAAATATACTGTAATTCCTGGGAACAAGATTTACTGTAACAATTTATACCATTACGTGATTCCGCGAAAACAAAAACTTATTCCAAGTATGGCAATTAGTCTCTTATTTTTCCTTAATTCGTAGACCTTCAGAAGCTCTGTCCATCCATAACAATCTATTCTGAACCATCCAAAGAGAACGATAAAAATAATCCATTAAAAAATAGGCTGAGAAGCTGAAAGAGATTCGCTATGCCTCCGCTAAAATAAACTCCAGAGCTAGATAATCACTGTCACAACCAATAAAAGTAGAGGAGCCTGTGGCTTAAATCTTTTCAAGTAGAAGTTTTTCATTTTTAAAACGTATAGTGAGGTTCTGCAGAGCTAGTTTGAGAGCTGCAGTTCAAACGATTTCTCATAATTACGCTGAAGAAGTTTTAAGATGAATTCCATTTCTTGCCTTTGTTTAACTGAGGATAAAAATATATTTCATCGACTATTACTAAATGAGTTTATTATGCGAGTTGGGAAGAAGTTCCATTTTCATTACCTATTCGAATGAGTTATGACATCAGACATCTCGAAACTAGACTCAGTGGTGGTTGTATGTATGACATAAGATATCTCGAAATTAGACTCAACGTTCGTTGTATGTATAAGGGCCCACCAGTTTCTGAACACCGTAGGTCAACCTGGGTTCGGCTCCAGGCAAGATGGCTGCGTGAGTCTTCCGAGTGTTTCCTATATGCAGTATGAATACGAGCCATTTTCCCTAAGAAAGACCTCCATGAAGGCATTCCTTCTCTTAAGCAGATAGTCCTTGCGTACTCTGCCACAATCAAATAAAACAAAACAAACTATATGGATAAGACCTCTAAATACAGGCCTCTATCCACTTCAGCTGAGGTCTTATTCGCGGCGAATAGGTCAGTTCAATGAGGTTTGTGTGGCTCTTCCCCATGCGTCACATGACCATGAACCATTCTGATCCTTTGAAAGTAGGAAAATATATTCCTTTCCATTAGAATGACGGATTGCGTTTTAAGCATGACTGGCATTTTCTTCCATCGATTATGACACAATATTTCGGAACTTGTTTAATAATTCTAGGTTGAGACAAATTAAACACTCTTTTTTGTCATTGGTATTTGATACGGGAACAAAACATTTGGGCTTCTAAAGAGCTACAAAGTTGCAATTGTTCCGTTTCTGAACTAAATTTTGCCCTGGGTATATGGTAGCTAGCGAAGGATGGCCCCTAGCCCGAAGATATGAGTGTCGGTTTGAAACCTATATAATGCTTGGCTATATATGCAGCGTGGTCCTCTTCTCATTTCGCCCACCAGCGGTCGAGCGTTAATGTAGATGAACACTGGAGGTTAGACTCTGGTTCAAATCCCAGCGAAAGGGCTGTCTTCCTGACAGTTCTCGTGTTTTTTTTTCCTGTGCGGCATTAATACGAATCGGTTTCCCTTAAAAGGCTTTCACGAAGGCATCCTAGGCCGCTAAGCCGCATATGCTTTCCATAACCGAAATAACCCAAGCGAATCCTCTTCTCATACCGGGCGTAATGTCGTTCGTCCTCTATGATGCATTCTGGGCACCGTTTAGCCATGATTTCAAACGAATGTTCTAAGCAGCAAGAGTATTAGAGCTAGAGGATATTTATTTCCGTTATCTCGCTATTAGAAGGAGAGAGGATTGGTGTAAAACCATTTTTGGTAGTTAGCAAGCAAAAAATGAATTTTTTGCGGTAGTTATAAAAATGATTTTGTATCATTTTATACGAATAATTTTCGTTTGTAAAAGAAGAGAGGAAAAAAAAGGATTAGAAGTTCAAAGAAATGATTGCCAACCAAACTGATGGAAAATAATATGTCTGGACTTTTGTTTAAAAAATTGCACCTGACAACCTTATTCTGAAACATTCTGCACTAACGCTAGTTTTAATAAAATATTCGATTTTGAATTACCATTCCATGTGGGTAGGTTTCATTTCAGCTGTCTTTAAAATTGCGTGTTGAGAATAACATATCTTTATATTACAAGGAACAAGCAGGGAAAACGAAAACAACATCAACAACAGATGTTAGTGACATTTATGCATCCTAATTCCTTTTTAAAACCCAAACCCTTGGCGATTACATAACGCCTACCGCATTCCTTGCGCAGCATGAGCAAGAAAATAAACAATTTAACATACGTCTAGCTGCAGAATTTCAAAACACCATTTCCCCAAATACGCATCTAATACATGTTATAGAACACGTGGATGTCTTGTTTGCACGGTCAATATTTGTATCATTGTCAGGAACGTCGATTCATTTTCAGCGAGCTACATTCCAACTACACAGCATGATTTAGAATTCCGTTTTATTGGGTACGGTTTCGCCTACGTAGAATAAATATTTGGAGAGAATGATTTTATGGATCTCCCAGGTGACAGTTAAGCCTCAAATGAATATTGAAGGCTCATCCGATAGAAATTTAATCACCATTTCATAACATTGCAAAATTATGCTTATTTTACACATTTAATATCAGAGTCTGGAAAATGTTGTTATTGAGTTGGTGATCGTCTTAAGTACAATTCGATGAATCAGCTACATAAAGTTGGAACAAGGTTTCTATTGTCGCTGTACAAGTTAAAAGTTTAAAACATATTATGCAAAATATGTTTCTCCATTGTGAGCAATGTTTTTGCTAGCAACTGACGAACAGTAATTTTCGTTTTATTCCACAAAGCATAAATTTCTGGGATGCAATAAAAATATCTAAGGAAGGGCACATGGCAGTTCTAGGCAAATTAAGTGAAGTAATCTTGGAAATGAATTTAGCATTGCATTTCGTTTTAAGGTTTCGAGTTAGTATTAAGATACTTATATTCAGGAAATATATTACTATACACATATAAACGAAAGGCAAGGAATACTTTTAAAATTTGTCTTCCTGGAGCAGTTTAAATATTTCCGTACCTATGAAATAGCTGTCCCGTATGCAAGACCTGAAAGCAGCTGCGGAGGCAATATTTGTTTTAACAAATTTCAAACAACTAACTAAATTTTAACATAATTGCAAATTTCACATGGAATCAAATAAAATATGAAATTAAATATTTTTCAAAACAGGCATAATTAATAATAATAATGCAAAGAAAAAATATCAAGTTTATCCTGCCTATTTTCTATCTCTAAAATATTTTTGGTTTCATTAAAATGTAATACCAGCTACATATTAAATTTTTGGACAGACATTTATTTCAAATAATTTCAGATTTCATATTAAGCCCAAAGGAGCATTTTTTCCTTTTATACGCACACATACACGTTTCGACAGCATTTGGGCTCAAAACATAGAATTTCCGATAGACAGTCTCGCGAGTGTTGGAGATAAAAATTTTTTTTTTGTTTTTGTACAGTGTTTCTACTGCTCGCTTTGAAATCGTTGACTTTGTTACTCAAAAATTCGTTAAAATTTTACAAAATATGAAACAGACAATAAAAGAAGTTCGAAATTCTAAATTCGGGCTTCCAAGTGCCTATATTCGTGTGAAGGACTACGTTATTCAAAATTTGATGGCACTAGGTACCGTTGCTTTTTTTACAATGCGAGAAACATACATGCATTCACGCAGAGCCTTCATTATTTAATTTATTTAAATATAATACATCTTGATATAATGTTTGGTAGCAACAATATGAAGAGTGAAACGGACTTTTATAATGAAACGAGGCAAAATATCATCTAGAGACAAATAGCCTTTCTGGGCGAACAACTTATGAAAAATTACCGAAATTTTAGAGAATGCTTCCCCAGAGGAACAAAACTTGAGGTTGTAACGTTCTACTGTCTATCTATTATGTAGAATCTGGAGAATAGTGACTGCACCGAAGAAGGGTTAAACCTACCCTTTATTAAACTCTTTAAATTACTTACAATGCGTCAACTTGCCGCTTACATACTACGCCTCTGCTTGGGCGGTAACTGAAACAGTAGAATCCATTCAAAATTGAAGATATTAACAAGTAGCAGAATTAAACTACAGGGCTCATACAAACCTGTATCCTACACCGCGTAGTTGAGTCTAGTGGCAGCAAGATAATAGCTGTTAAGCCACGTCTAACCAGCAATAAATGCTAAGCCGAAGCTTGAGTTACAACCATTCACAGAAATTCCCGAGACTCTCTAACTTTCGCTGCTAGAACATTTATTTATCGATATTTAAACTTTTTCTTCCACTGGTAGAATTTGTATTCCTTAAGCGCGCTACCAAATTTAAATATTCTGGCACTGACAATTAGGGGAATGAAGGCTTATAGGAAAGTAATATAAAATTAAATTTAACTGGTTATTTAAAATAAATATAAATCCCTACAAGGTCAAATAACGACAACCTATTCTCTTTCTTTCAAGTAGTAATTTTTAATCGACAAGTGCAGAAAAAAACACATATAATTATATGTAAATTATTATACATTTCTTTATTTTTTACTGCAACTTGACACCATGGCGTTTCGAATATGGTAATGTTTGTAGGCTTAGAGAAAATAACTGGAGACTATCTTCATCATGAATTACAGATACTCATCGGTCAATGAAGTCCTTTTGATAGATTTGGTTTGATTCGTAAATTTTCAATTGAAAAAAAAAACTTTTCACCTATAAATGCACTTCCAAAAAAACGATTATTTTTAGTTGTAAACATTCGAAGCTCATGTTATTTATCTTTTGCCAAGTACGAGTAAACGGTAATCAGATCTGTTTCGCCAAATCTTTGAATAAGATTTATATTACACAGTTGATTATTTAGTTCATGTTGTAGATTTTTCTGTAAGTTATTCGCATCCGTTTCTAATGTCAATGAAAACAATTAAAAATCGGATTCCAAATCATTTAAATTCTTCGAATCTGCCTTCAAATTCTTATGATAATATAGCTATTATTCTTGCATATAATTGAGATTTTTGATTTCAAATAACAGGGTGGGATTTAAGACGGAGAAAATGTGCGAAATGTTTTTATTTTACTTGTGTTTCCTATATCTGAAATTTAACTTGCTAAAATGCTTTCATAGATGTGTCTATGTAAATGGAAAGTTTATCCTTTCCTTGCAGCTCTTTATTGAGAATATTTAAAGGGACTATTAAATCAACAAGAAATGCTAAATGCTTTATCCATGTATTACTATGTAGCTCGTCGACGGTATATTGTTATTTATTTGTACCATTAAAATTTTGATTTTATTTATTAAATCAAAAAATCGTTTTAATACTTCTCAACTTAATCACCTCGCGTTGTTGTAATAAATCATTTCTCCGTACTCATTTACGATTTCTTCATGCAATGCAACAAATTCTTGATGATTCAGGTCTCATTCACCGATAAAGATTACTGTTTTAATTACCGGTTTTCATAATATCACCCGTCTGCAAATTTTTGGCGCACAGTGCGCTTTGAGGAATAGGGCAACGTATAGCGAAACCCATTCTGAAAATTTTCTTAATTCACTAGATTTAATTTTATGGCCACTTCGATTTTTTTACCAACCAAAGCATCTGCACCTTCTCTTGTCGATCCAAACGTGTTATCAAAATTTACATTTACCTATTACAACTTTTATTTCGGAAAAAATATTCTGTGCAACAGGTTTTCTTTCCATAGGAATTATTTCGAGTAATTCCTCAACTACTCAACTTCCAATATTTCCTCAACTACTATTCATCAGTAACAGTTCGTATGAAAATGACAAGCTGTGCTATATCTGTGACGTAATTGCTGCATCTGTGAGTATGAAGCTGCTATCAAGCAGTTCTATATCTTTGATCATCAGCTGCCTACTGAGAATATTACCAAATGTATAATTTTTTCACTTCACTGACATTGTAAATTGCTATCGATTCCGTTAAAACGCTCCGTTACTGTGTTGGCTGAAAAACTAATATTTTTTTAAATAATCTTGTTTGGCAGAAAAACGTTTATCAAATCCAATCAAATAGTCCTTAACGAATTCACTACCAGTAAATGGCTTCCATCGTTTTGCAATGATAACTGTTGATTCGCTGGATCTATGTGCTTTCGTAAAAGTATTTTGTTGCTGTTGCGAGCCACATTTTAAAAAACGTAATGTTTCTTCTCTCAGTTTACCTTCCAACATTTCAAATTTTTCGTTGTGATTCATTTCGTAATGGCGACGTTGAGCTGCATTCTTTTGGAAATGATATTACCCTATTACAAATAAAGCATACAATTTTATAGTGCACAACACCACAAAAAAGTATTTTACCATTTATCCTGGAACACACGTCCTACTTCTGTGCGATTTCGCTCGCCCTCTGTTAAAGATATGGTTTTCAGTTTAATCTCTTAAAATCACAATTATAATTTTGCTTACAGCTTTAATTCAGCAAAATGAACTTTCATGAAAGAAACACTGAAACGTTTTGCTCTTAAAGGATTCAATGATTGGTATTGATGAAATGTAGATCCAAAACAAGCACGAATAACAGGTTTGATAAACCGCGCATTAGTTTGTTTCCATCTATTTAAAAATATGAATGAACGAAGCAGAATATAATATTTCTACTAGGTGTTGGCTGGCGAGTAAATTTGATTGCACCGACGTCCCACCACAGATTAGTTCCGTACTCTGGCATGCAAGCACACAAAGTCTGTAACATTTTCATTTAATTGACATCGTACATCTATTTACTTCTTTTTCATTCAATAGCAATCGCACGTATAAAAACAATCCATATGCTTCTCATATTTACATTTAGATTTTAAATTGGCATTTCCTGAGATGCGATGGTTAATGCCCATTTTTCCCATTAGCTTTTTTGTGGGTCAGAGTGATGTTATATATGCGTTACACATGCAATTTTACAGACTTCAAGGGCAATCGCTTTGAAATTCGAGAACATAAATTTGAAACTTTTGACAGCTTCACTTGTTTAGGCTCAGAATTAACAACAGGAACAATATTACTACAAAAGTACAAAAGAGAATCACTTCAGCCAATAAGTGCTTCAATGGAATACGAAAATATATGAAATCAGGTGTAATTAAAATGAAAACAAAGGTTTTACTGTATAAGAGCCTTATAAGACCAATTTTGACTGTATGCGTGGGAAACATGGATCATGACGCTCACTAATGAGGATATGTTGGGCATTTCTGAAAGGAAGGTTTTGGGAAGTATTTTTGGAGGAATACAAAAAAAAATGCTGTGCGGTTTAGATGATCAAATTTGGATCTGTATTGCTTATTATAATGGACCTGACATCATTAATTTCATTAAATGCCAAAGAATAAAACGGGCAGGCCATGTTATCAGAATGGATGACGACCATGCAACAAAAAAGTCTTCAACGCCAGACCAACAGGCACACGTGAGAAAAGGCAAACCAAATCTAAGATATTTAGGCTGCCTAAAAATGATCTGCTGATCTTAAAAACCAAAATCTGGAAAATCCTAGCAGAAAGAAGAATGGCCTGGAAGAAGCTTCTGGAGAAGGCCAGGGCCACCCTGGGCTGTCGGGCTATTGAGAAAAGAAGGATATGCATCGGAAGGATAGGTCGGGTCATTGAGGAAGAAAGGCTGCGTGTCCGTGTTTTGGCTTTGCTACAAGCTCAGTTGGAATGTAATGACATCTGAAATGTTTCCTGATGCTTTTCTATTTTCTTACTAAACACTGTATTGCAGCTCACTGCCCAATGAATTTATGCTATATCGAAATCTATAAACACTGTATTATATCTACAAACATTGTATCTATAAACACATGAAATCTATAAACACTGTATCTATAAACACACATACTTAACTGAAATGTATTTTTGGGCTGCATAAAATTGCTTGAGGGGCTGCATATGGGACACGGGCTGCCAGTTTGAGACCACTTTGGTAAAACACTTTGATGATGATTGTATGCTAGTGAAATGATTCTATGCTAATGATACATTTTTTTAAGGAATAATAATTCTGTTTGTACAATGTTTGATATGATTCGAAAAAACAGTCATTTAGCTTCAAGAAAGAAACCTTTCACATTTCCGTAAAAAACAAATTATATTTTCTTCAGTGGGGGAAAAAAAGATCAAAACTTTGACAATAGTATTTTGCTATTTCCAGTTTAGTTATCAAAATATTTCTGACCATACATGACTGCATATAAAATCATAGACCTGCTAACACACTGAAGGATTTTAAGTGAAAATTGTCAGAAAAAGTTTAATGCATTCAGTGTAATTAGCCATACCAGAGGCCCAGTGATTAAGACCATTGAATACCGAAACTTCAACCCGGGTTCGAATCCAGGCAAACGGGCAGGCTGTGCGTTTGGGTTTCGTGGTTTTCCTGATGTATTATGAGAAAAACCAGACAGTGTCCCATAGAATGTGCTCCACGAAGACATCCTTTCCCTCAGGCAGGAAGCTCTTGAAAGCATTGTCGTAGTCAAGTAACCTAACGTGAACATAATTATTCTTACGTATGTTGTTTTTATATTATTTCTTCTTTTGTTCCTTGAAATTATGTTAATATCATAATACAATTCGTATATGGAGACCTCATGGATGTTACTTTTAATTGCATATAACAAGAATATTACAATTAAAAATTACTCTTACCTTTTAGTAAATTAAAAAAAATGTAGTTCAAGAAGTTTTTATGTACTTTTTTATGCTTTTTAGATTGCAGAATGTGGAAAAGTACTTTAGAAAAAATAGCATAGCCTCTGAATGTAGGACAGCGTAGCAAAGAAGTACGCTTGACGTCATAATTGTTTCAGTCTATCGATCATCTCGACAGCATAAGTTTAAGTTAAATTCCTCAATTTCGATTTGGTTAGATGCCAAATCTTATCCTCCCCCTCTAATTATAAAGCTGAGGTTGCAGAAATTAAATCTCTTGATTTAAAAAACTATCATTGTCAACAGCTGCAGACTAAATAACTAAATATCATTGAAAAGATTTCTGAGAAACCATGAAATTTAGAACATTACTTGCACATTCTGAGGGAACTTCATTTTGAAAATTAATTTTCAATCTGTTTGATAGCACAAATGGCAAAATTCTGTTTGATTGTTAAACAAGAATACATGAGAAAAATTCAACATTGAATAAAAAAAATTAAAAAAAGAGCTATATGACATACTGTGTTGTCATCGCAAATATTTGCGAGTGAAAATCTCTAGAAGGCCTAGCTGGTAGAAGAGAGCTAAAGCTTAATTTTGAGATCCGATCTCATATGTTATAATTTATATCTAAAATATATAAACTCATATATACAACCAAACACAGAAACCAAGTTAAATAAAACTGTACAAAAATATAATCTTTGTAATGTGGAACATTTAAACTATCTAATTTAATTTTTGAGTGTACATGCAGAAAGGACAAATCCGAATAAAATAAAAAAAATTAATGCCTTCAGTACGGAATATTATATTTATTCTCGCTTCGTAATCATTAAGCACAACATGCAGCATGTAACATATCTGCAGTAATGCGTTCCATTTTAATTTTTTGCTTTGTTTTTCCTTCTGACAAACGTAGAAAGTTTTAGCAATCTAAATCAACTTTTCAAAACTCACCACAATCGTTCATTTTCAATAATTGTTCTATAATATGAGTTAATTGGAATCCTAAATGCTTTAAATCTTTAATATATCTGGTGGAATCATCAAGCAAATAAGTGATAGTATACGGTATTCGTAGATTTTAAAGAAATTTATGTGATAAAATACATTTATCAAGTATTCCTACAGGTAATGAATGATTAAGTTTCCTATCTCATTTGCATTAACATGTACACATTCTATGGAAGATTTCTGTCAAGCCACTTACAGCGGTATCGCTTTTGGCTGATGTATTGCTCATTGGGTTCGGGTTCGAATACCAGAAAAAGTATGGAGGTTTGTAAATGCATGGCGTCTGTACAGCAGGCGAACTTTCAAAATATATGGCGAGCCGAAGGTCTCGTGGTTTGGTGGTAGGGGAAGAGGGACGGAAGACTCACGAACTCGTCCTTCGGGAAGCTCTCCATCAAAATTGAGGCAGAGTTGGGGGGGAAGCTGCATAGTTTTCTGTTTGGTGCTTAAGGCCCACGTCAACAGCAGACGCAGTCTTGCGCTTCTTGCCATGATAAAGTTCCTAAACTTGTTCTAGTTATGTGAGACAAGTGAGATAAATTCCAGCTGCAGAGAACGAAACACTTCACTTATAGTTTTTAAACTTGATTTTGATAAAGAATATACGTAACAGCATTTTTCTTCAGTTACAAAAGATTAATTCCAGTCGGAAGTGACCAGACTTCCAGGATTGCATGGGATGGTATCTCTTGCATCAGAACATGCCCTGGATTTTGTTAAAATCTTGCATTTTGTAAAGAGTTGTTAATAACGCTTGGTACAGTAATGGATATATTTTTTCTGGGACCAGAAATACGTTCTATACCAAGAACAAGTGACAAGAAATCTCATGAATGGGTAAAGGCGGTCATATCTAGGGCATCCAGAAAAAGAACAGTTGGGGAAAGACTCATTCACATTAAGAACGTTTTGCTAAATAGCTTATGGATTTTTATTTCAACTGCATTTTGTGCTTGAAAAAATGAGCCTTTGAAAGTAAATCACTTGCAGAGATTTAAATGGATCATTTTGGAAAAACATTCAGAATTAAAAAAGGGTAGTAAATGGGAACGCTTGGAAGAAAATGCTTTGGCCAAGGATTATTTGGTAATAAATTATTCAATAAAATACTGCTTTTTGTAAAGCTGGGCAGAAACTCTAAAATTAATGAATTGTTTGATTATAAATTGAATGAGAAAAATTAAGTATAAACTACGTGACATATATTCCACCATTTTCAGAGCAATCATGTTTTTTCAAATCTGTAACATTAATAACTGAATTCTATTCGTTGAAAAAAAATGAACACTAAAGTGTGTATTCCGAAATTAATGCATTGAAACATCTGATGGCTAGTAACTTCCGTAAACAACGTTTCCTAAAGAGTATTTTTGAGAACATAAATAAACATCGGTAATGAACATCACCGATAAGCATTTTCTCTGAGACGAAAATCTCCACAAAACTGATTGAGTTGTTCTTGAAAAGCTTCCGTACAACTAACAACTGAAGGGAAGAAAAAAAACAGCTAAACTTTTGTTTTTTCATGTTATGTTTAAAACACACTATTGGCTTTAGGAAAGTGATCATTTTATTCTAGTTCAACCAAGTTTCAGAATCCATAAGACACAAACCATGTTGAAGACTGTCAGGCGTTGATAGCTTGTGATAATAACTCCCTCATATGGATTTAGTATGTCATCTTCTGATGCACAGACATTATGAAGCATAGTTTATCATAACAAATTTGAATTCATATTATTTTGGAATCAGTTATGCAACTTCGTTCTTATATTTGTTAAAACTCTTTATACATTTAGATGAATACAAACAGTCAAATTCTTAGCAGACTTACAGACAGAGATGTAGTTAACTCATTTGAATAAATAAATTAATTAATTAAAAGAAAAATTTAAAAAGAATTGTATTACAAGTTCCGAGAAAAAATGCCTTTAAAATGAAGAGCTATGGCAGAACGTGTTTGCACATTTAAGTGTTCCATTTTGGAAGCTTAATTTTTACAAAAATCTGAAAGCATTATAGTTTTGTAATAATCTAAATTTAAGTGATATATCTCTACATATAATAAAACAAAGAGTCTGTGTGTGTGTGTGTGTGGGTGTGTCTTTCGTTCGTGTTGCGAGTAAGCTAATAGACCCAGGGCCACGAAATTTGGTACATAGGTGTATCTACACAAGAGCCAGTGCACCTCGAAGCGATTTTTTCGAAATTCGAATTAGAATTTTTTTTATTTTATGTTTTGTGACCAAATCGCGTCATTTTGAGACATAATGGGCTACAGGAAAGCGAGATTTCACTCTATACATTTCATTTTTACATCGTCGTGAAGCGTAGACACTTAGCTATTTTACGAACTTAAAATAAATTTCGTATTTCAATAAATCGATTAAATACGAATTTATTTAGGAAGGTGAGCTTAACACCTTTTCAGCGGAATTTTTTTTAAAAAAACTTATTTTAAAAAATGTGCTGTTTATTTTCCTTTGATTTTTGGACACGTTGAACTTTAATCCTTTCGACTCCTTTTAAAAAAAGAATTTTGGAAAAATAATAATATTTTGTATTTTTTTAAAATTTTTTAAATGAAGCTTCCGAATACACTTCTCACATCTCAGATATTTTAAAATGTAGTTTTGGCAACAATTTTCCTTTCTTATTGTTGTTGATAGATTTTTGATGAAATTGCATCATTTTGAATAGTTTCATTCTTTTAAAAATTTCGGTTTGGCAACAATTTTTCATCGTATTTCTTATGTTACTGTTTTTAAGAGACTGAAAAGTTTAAGAAATTAAAAAGTTGTTTCTTTTTGCAACGGTAAATTGTTTAATTACTTTATTAGGATAATTAACATTTTACAAGGGATATTGTTTATTTCATTGTAATATTATGTTTTAATTATATATAATTTTAATTATAAAAAAGTTTTGCATGATATTTTTTAATCTGTTTAAGTTCTTAATCTGTTTATACCATTTGAGTTCTTAAGATTTTGCAAAGGGAAGTTGGTTAATTTATTTATTAGGATAAGTAATATTTGTATTAAGGGATACTGCATATTTCATTGTCATTTTTTATATGTATAATACATTTTTATTGATTTCTTTTTTGATAAAGTTGTTCTGCAGAGTAAAATTCTGCGCGAAATGTTTTGTTTTTTGAGTTTCTTTCATGTTATTTTTTGCTTATTTCACTGTTTGTAAGATATTGAAACGTTTTGCATGATTTTTTTGCATGAGCCAGTGCACCTCGAAGCGAGTTTTTCGAAATTCGAATTATATTTTTTTTTTTTTTAATTTTGTGTTTTCTGACGAAATCGCGTCCTTTTAAGACATAATGGGCTATAGCAAAGCGAGATTTTACTCTATTGAACAGTTTAAGAAATTGAAAGATTGTTTCTTTTTGCAAAGGTAAATTGTTTAATTAATTTATAGATCTATATTTAAAAGGGCGAGTCTTTCTGTGTGTGTAGGTGTCTTTCGTTCGTACTGCGCGTAAGCTAATAGACCCAGGCCTATGAAATCTGGTACACAAGATGCATCTAGACAAGATGAAATAGTATCAAATTGATAATTTTCTCTCATTATATGAACAACAATGGCACACAGCCATTGTTGCTGATATCAGCACGGAAAAATGAAGGTGATAATTCTGTGCTGTTTTTAAATTTAATATTTCTCTTGGATACTGGACGTTTGTCTAGAGAAGGCAGCAGGAAGTTGGTTAATTTATTTATTAGGATGATTAATATTTGTATTAAGGGATATTGCTGATTTCATTGTATGCTTTTTATATGTAATGCATTTTTAACTGAATTTTTTTTAACGTTGTTCTTTGTTTCTTTTTCGATAAAATTGTTATGCAGAGTAAAATTCTGTGCAGTTTTCAAATTTAATGTTTGGTGTTCTCTTTAGGCATTTTCCCGGTACACTTAAAAGCCAGACGAAGGCTGGCCGCGCAGCGGCTAGTAGGATATAAAATAGGAACTCTAAAATTTTGATTATATGATGTCCTATATGTTCCTTAAGGGAAATGAGAAATGAATAAAAAAGTACGTGATGTAAATTTTAAATTAAGTTTCAGAGAATCTTCATGCATTATTTAAGCTAGCAATCAAATTTTTAGGTATGGGGTAAAGCCCTTTCAGAATATTTTATTTACAATATTCGCATGATGCAGGACTTTGACGCTAGAATTCTCTTTATTCAGAATATTAACTAGTAAATGTAAATATGGTAACTTCTATTGCTTTCTTATTGTGGGCGTGGAACAGTCTATTTCTTCTCCTATATTTACTTACTACTCCTATAAAGTACACTGCTCAAAAACTGGACTGCTCCGATAAAAAAGTCCAGTTTCCGTGCATAGCATTATAACTTCTATTGCAACTGTTAGCAGCAAGAGCAATGCTTTGATAAAGCTGTACTCATTCCAATAAAGTGGAAATCGGTAATAAATTTTACAGGAAACATTAATCTCAAGCCTTTCAAGTATGAAGCGCAAGCTTCAGTGGATACCAAACCTGCACTCCATTTTCTGACATTGGGATTTCAGAAAACAGAACAGCAGACGCAGTTGCAAAGAACGCTGCTAATGAGTCCCACATGAGTGGCATGAGTGTACCCCTTCTGAACTTATGTTTGAAAATCACTCTTTGGAATGAATTAATGAAACATTGCCACAACCACTGGGAGTCGAACACCACTGGTAGAAGGCTGTTTAATTGACAGAGATCAGTGCATTTGTGGTAGCAAAGCTGACTCACATCATTATCTGCATGACTGTCCGGAAATAGCGAATTTTCATTTAATTAAAAAGACCACTTATAATTAACATGCAGGCATATGCTGACAGCCTGGAACGACTTCTTCTAAGATAAGCTGTCAGCAGTTCGTCCCTCATTTATGTTTTTTACTTCATACCTTGCTCTGTATACTCCTTCTATATAGTATATATCTAATTGCATAGTAATTATTATGTATTAAGTTTGCACACAATACAGTAATAATTTAATTTATGCTATACGAGCTGTTGTGTATACTGCCTCAACAGATTATTATTTTTTGTATATATGTGTTTTGTGTATAAGTATTAAATATATTGTATTTAAGATTGTGCATAAGTATTAACCTGCTTTTTAGTAAATTCAGTTCATTAGCCTCAGTTTGTTGTCCAGTAGTAATTTATTAATCCAGTAACACTGTATTATTTCACTTTTATGTATATATTAATCAGTCAGTTATGGTTATATGCAGTGGTAGCACAGCATTGCCAGTTTTTCATAATACTAACACTTATTAATTACGTGCATGTCTACACAGCGTTTGCGGTGTATGTATTAACGGTATATCATGATGTTTCATGAGTTTCTCCTCTTCATTGTTTACTGGTACGCATACTAGCATATTTCCCTAAAATACTCCTAATTTTCTCTTTTCGTGTAATATTTATATTATTTCACTTATTTTCCCTTTCTTTTGCCCCTTCCGCTTTTATTTTCCGTAAGACTAGCTCATTCACACTAAGACTGTTCTTTCATGACTCCCGAAAATGTACGCTGCAACATCTGCTGAGAGTAGTTAAAAATTTTCACATTGTACTTACAAGGCACTAACAAGCACTAAAAAGGCATGTGTCTTTCCCCAGTTCCTGATCTTAAATATTTGATCTGCTGAGTGGTTTGACACGAAATACACATGTATTCTTGTATTGATGTTAAAGAACAGACCTGGAGGACATTTTATACACAGCCAATAGTAAAAAAAAGTTCTGATAGTGGAGTTGGTCGAAATGCTAATTAAACATGCTAATTAAACACAATGCATGACTTTTTTATTATTAATATTTGAAAGGAAAAAGAATAATAAATTTTATAATCTATCTACGCTAAGTTTTAGCTGAATTACATCACTCGTTTACTGTTTGCACCATGTGAAGTTGTTTTTGCCCTGATAATCTTATTTTTCCCAGCAATTACTATACAGCACAGAATCTCAATTACTAAGTGTTTTGACATATTCAACAGTAAAACGCAGCTATGTTCAAAGCTACGTTTAGCCAAAGAACACAGTCTCAGTCTGGATGCAACTGCTATGGTAATTTAGTTAGATAGACTATAACGTATTTCTACCGCCATCCTAGCATGCCTTCGTGGTGTAGTAGTCAGCACGCTCGGCTGCGTATTCCAGATGTCCGTGTCTCCAGTTCCGCCGAAGGCATTGCTCATTTTTCATCTCTCCTGCTTTAAAAAATACCTAATGACTCAATAAAAGAGGTGCTGGATGATGATTCTCCACCACCAGAATTTGGTGATTAAGCCCCCTAATCTCCAGTCGCCTTTTAAAAGGGGGAAGTATATAAGGCATTTCTTCCACCTTTCTAGCATGCCTTTGTGGTGTAGTGGTCAGTATTCTCAGAGAGGTCCATGATTCGAGTCCCGGCGATGGCATTTCTCATTTTTTCTCTCTTCTGCTTAAAAATAATACCTAATGACTCTACAAGGCAAGTTTCGAAATCCTTTCTCTGAAAATCGTACTCACGTTAACACGTTGCTAAACTGAAACCGAAGACTACTAGTTCATACAATTGATGAAACAAAACGAAGTACCAATCTTCAAGGATTTATCCGTTCTATTACTGACTGGTCAATAAATTTAAGAGATTCTTAAATTATTTTTTCGGAATTTTTAACTTTTAACACATTGTGCCAATTACATTTGATAATCTAAATATGAGTTAGTTATTGATGGTATATTATATTATAAGGTATTTTCTCCCTCGTTTCTGCATGCCTTCGTGGTATAACGATAGCGCACTCGGCGCGTATTCGAGAGGTCCAGGTTCAAGTCCCGGCGAGGGCACTTCACATTTTTCATGTCTCCTGTTTCAAAAAAACTTAACGACTTCAACTAAATAATTAATATTAATAATAGAAATAAAACATGCTGACCAATGAATTTTTAAAAATAAGCAATTGAATTCAAAGAGAAATTCTCATCAGATAACGTAGTAAAACTGCTACAAAATAAATTCATCTCAGTAGTAGACAGAGAATCTAAAATGTGAATTAAGTTGCTTGGTGTTTATTATATGTACATAAGGAAGATCATAAGCAGCAGAAATTGTGGCATAATCATCTGAATTGAGAAAGCATTTGTGCTAGGGAACGTCATTTCGGCTGAACTTCTGTCATGCTAATGCCAGCAGCATAATTGTTCCAATAACGTCTATAGATGGCGCTGCAGCTATCTTCAATAATAGCTCCAAATCTGAGCTCGGCAGGAAATATGAGCGCGAACGTTTCCGAAATAAGGTAATTTTGAATTCTTGAGAGGCGAAACATAATCCTGACCTAAGAATTTCTCACATTATTGACTTAGGGCAAAGTCACAGATTGCATTTAGGTTGCAATCAGAGCGAATATGTTTTCTTCATGGAATACAATTTAGGAAGTTAATTCGTGTTTGTTTATTTAAAACCAATTTAAGTTGAAATTATTGATTCTAGGTCTTCAAATATATAGTACGCGGTTATATGGATTATTAACTGATACGAGATTAATGATAAAATGTTTTGAAATGGGAAAATGGCATTTTAGATTTAAAGCATTGGTTTCTTATCATGACATTGTAAATAAGTAGTTTTATGAAATTCAATTAATGGTTTTGCATTTATTCACTTAAAAGATTCTGAAATGCGTTAAAATTGAAATTAATAAGTAATTGACAAGGGTGAGCATAATTCTAATCGTTTTTCAGATAAGTTTGCAAAATATTTTTATTTACATAGCTCATGAAATGCGAAAAGAAATTTTATAATTCTGAAATGAATCTATTTATCAGATTAATGAAAAATAATAGCTATATGTGCGAAATCATATGAAATCAAAATAAAAACTAACGTAAAAAGATGATTTTGCTTGAAAAAAATACGAAACTGGATGTGACTATTTATACTTTATTGAAACTTTTGTAAAGCTCTCTCAGAAGCACGTTCCACTACTACTTAAGAGCTCCATTACCCTTAAAATGTCTTGAGAATAGCTGCAATATTTTGTTCTAAAGAATATTAACCATATTCAGTCAGATTTAAGAGTGAGGATTTAGAAAGCAAAATGGCAAATTACCTTAAGTCATCAGAGCTTTTAAATCACCATTAAATATCCATTAAATAATTCTATTTAAAATTTTTTTACTGTATCTTTTTGCATGAAAAAATTGTAAAAAAATCTACGCCCAAAGGGACCTTTTTTAAAGCTTTGTGGGGTACCTTTATTTATTAAATATCATGTTCTGTGCACTTAAAACCAAAAAATTCAATTCAACAGCAATATCGGAAAATAATTTTAAAATGAACATATCTTTAGAATTTTCAATACACAGTCTCGTGAGCTGGAGATAAAAAAAAATTCCGTGCAGTGTTGCCATTACTCGCTTTGAAATCGTTGATTTTGTTAATAAAAAGTTCGTTAAGGTATTACAGAATATGAAATAGATAATAAAACAAATTTCAAATTCCAAATTAGGGCTTCCAGATGCCTATATTCGGTGGAAGATTACGTTATTCAAAATTCGATGACTTTAGGTACCTTTGTTTTATCACAATGCGAGAAACATATATACATTTATGCAGATTCTTCCTTGTTTAATTTCTTTAAGTATAACACAGGGCGATAATATTTAGTGGCAACAATTTGAAAAGTGAACCGACATTTATAAGGAATCAACGCAAAATGCCAAAACGAAATTAATAGCCCTTCTGGGCTAACGCCATTTTGGCTAAAAACATCAGAAGTGGCCTAGAAATCCTAATTACAATAAAAACTAAATAATAACATATTACATTTTCTCTGAAACAAATTCTTTAAAAAATGTTTTCCACTAAAGTAGTGATAAAACAAATGAGTTTTTATGTGATGTCTGAAAAACAATCATTTCAAATAATGTTCTGACTGTGAAAACTGGAGAGTTAGAAACAAAATAAATAAGTTTTGAACATTTATTATTACATTTATATTTACAAACTCTAAGCGGCGTGAAATCGCCCATTTGGCGACAAAATTGGCGATATGCCATACACGGATAGAGAACATTCTAGAAAGAATTCTTACCGGTTTGGTACAGAATGTTCTCGAAGGCAGGCCAAAAGCTATATAAATCCTGCCTGTACGCGGATTAGCAGTCTAGTGTCTCGTAGGATAGTATCGAGTTGGTCGTCCAGTGTATCGCGAGTTGGTGCGTCGACAGTGTGCATCGTTGAGACTATCGAGTGCATTGCAAGTTGTAGCGTGGAGAGGCTCGAGAGTACGTTGAGTTCCGAGAACGACCAAACCGAGTCGGAAGCTGTACTCTAGTGCTTTGCCATGAAACCTATGTTCCCCGTTATAGTCTGAAGGCTGTGTTGCTGATTGTTTCACCGTGTTTGTCATAGTTTTTCAACCACTATAAACGCGCTTTTGCAGCTATCCTGGGTAATACTGGCTAAGAAAATTGTGCTTTCATTCCTCATCAAGTGTTGTTAATCACTCCAAATTTACGAACACGTACAGAATGCAACACTGTACATACAGGAAAGCTATGATTAAAACTTAGTTTTGGTCAATTTCACAAAATGCTTTTATTAACTTACATTTTGAAATCAAAGCAACTTATGAAAAATTACAATCGTTAACTTCGAATCTCTTAATTATAAACAATAATAGAGAAGATGTATGATTATCCAAGTTATTAAGAAAAATAATGTAAAATTATAACAATTATCAATTTGCTGTTTTTACGAATTTTCTTATCCTCATTTATACTAGTCATCTAGCGTTTTGTATTCTAGGAAAGCATGCTTAGCGTTAGCTGAGGGATTAAAGAGTTATAATGAAGAAAACAAATGAATATTTACCTCAAATACTACTCTTTGGCTTCCCTTTTTTCAAAGGTTTCGAAGCCCGATCTATCAATCTCATCAAAATTCCTTTTGTTGTAGGTCCCGAACCCAGCCCTGTCAATTTCGTCAAAATTTTTCTTTGCTAGGGCTAATGAGGAGCGGTAAGGGCCGTATCGGGGTGATTTCTTTGCGAAACCCGTGAAACCCACGTTGTCAATCTCGTCGAAATCTCTCTTGCTCAGTCCAAAAGTGGATCCGCTTAGAGAATCTAGTCTTTTCTTACTCTCTCCGAATGCCATTCCGCTCAAGGTGTCCAATGTGCGCTTGGGAGCAAGACGAAGTCTAGCCTTTCCTTGCCGAGCTTTCTCCAGAGCGTTCAGAATAGCAACTCCATCTGAAGAGTCTAAGGAGCTAAGAAATTCTCCGCCTGTCAGCTTATCCACGACATTCAGTACTTCACCTCCTTTGAAGTTGTCTAAGGAATTGAGGAACTGACCCCCATTCATTTGCTCTAAAGACTTTATCATTTGGCCACCGCTGAAAGGGTCCAAGACGCGGATAAGTTCTCCACCGCCTAATCTATCCAGGCTTCTGGCTGCCAGAAGACTGCGAATGACGTCTGCACCAGAGAAATCGAAATGGTGAGGTAGAGATTTGTCTTCACGAGCAAGCCTTAGAATGTTCTGCCTCATTCCTCCCTGCAAAAGAAATAATTAACATGGTTATAATTTTTAGCTTTTATGAAAGATTTTAAATTCCACGTTTTACAAGGTGGCACATTATGAAAATATAACGAGTTTCTTAATGCTTTTCATATTATGTTTTAATGTCGTTACATTATCAGGACTGAGTATTCTGTGTGTGTTCTTTGAGAACATTGTGAAATATTTACCAGGGTGTTTCTTCTCAAGTTTTCAGTCCTGAACTGGAACAGTGAGCTGATGAAACGTAAGCTTTGTTCTGATGTAACTGCTGGGCTGGATAATAACTGCACGTGAAGGGATTTGAAATCCTCTTTTATTAAATCACTATTAATTACACACTTCCCAACTCGGGAGAGATACAGAAAGTAGAAGACCGCACTTGGGTCGAACTTAACAATCAGATAAATTTAACTCAATAAAAATAGAACTTAAATCAAATTTTGCTCACAGAGCGATTCGCGGAGATTGGCCTCTACCTAAAAGGGTGCGTAGCAAGATATACTAATACTAGCGCACTTCAATTTGTTTTACAATGCAATCACGTAGTAAGCACTATGGCTTATAAATTTTAACTAGTAGCTGGTCAGGCGAACGTTGAGCAGAGTGACCGTGGTCTGAGACTAAGCTCTCTCACACTAAGAGGTTTCTACCTTTGGCTTAAATAGTACTTGGCTGTACTTCAAAATTAGCATAAGCTGAAAACGCGTGCTTCTTCTGACGGGAAATTGAAACAGAGAGGAGATAGAAAGTTTTAAATTAAAATAAAACTTGGTTAGTTTAACTAAAACCTTACAACATAAATATTAATACACGAATTCAAGCTCACTGTTAAAAGTTTCCTCATTTTTTATTTTTTTAAAGTTCAAATTCTTTTGTTGTTGTTGTTATTGTCGCGTGTATTGATAAAGTCTATTCCAATAGTGCCATGGGTGAAGATGACAGCCCTGGCAATCTTCAAAATGTTATTATCGTAGAGGTTCGGTCTCTTAAATAAGACCCGATTTTTAACAATTCAGCAAGAATGGCCGAACAATTAAAAATGTGTGCAGTTGTCAATTCTGTGTTTCAACAATTATCACAGTTTCTGAAGGTTTTCCTACCCTCTCTGTCAGTTTTCAATCCTCTGTGATGGCCAGATCTAAACCTGGCTATTAGTTATAAGTCGATCTCCATTGATGATATGGAGCTGGCCAAATTCTTTTACTGCGCAATTTAAGAATTATCCACACTTATTCCTAAAATAGTAGGAATTCTATACCACAAAAATTTTATGCCATTACCGCAGTCCGCTTTTTAAGCCATTAATAAATATTACCTCACCGCTTCGATAGAAAAAAATAATGCTTTAAATATTCTGAATAAACTACATTTTCACATTTCATTAATATCGGTGATCAAACAGTACTCGCATAAACTCTTTTTTCTAACTGTGTTAACATGTGGTACATATCGATGCTACTAAGAAATTAAATTTTGGTATGCTTTACTAAAGATGAGCAACAAAAATTTCTATACTTTAAATAAATGTAATACATTTTTCAAATTAAAGGAACAGACAGTTTCATTTCTTGAACTAAAGTCACCTTTTGATTAATGCTCTTGCAATAATAGTTGTGGTCTCAAAGCATTCTTTCAAAAAATCATATTATTATTTTCCTTAATAAGCGATAGAAGTCTGCATCATTAGAGTGAAAATCGTTGAGAATATGAGATACAGTTTTCTTCCTGTACGTTTCCTTATGAACTTTCCCTCCATTTGAGGAGGTTCGAGTCCCGCAAACGGGCTGGCTGCATGGGCGTTTTCGTGGTTTTCCCCATGTGTAACGTGTATACGAGCCGGTTTCCCTTAGAAAGTCCTCCACGAAGGCATCCCTCCCTTTAGGCAGATAGCCCTCGTGTGCTTTGCCATAATTGAATACCCCCTCCATTTGAGGAGAGAAAGTTCATAAGGAAACGTATAGGGAGAACCACCGAAAACTTTCAGAATTATGTCTGAAATAGAAGGTGATACTGATGTGCTTATTTCACAAAATGGAAGCTTAGACAATGGTTCATAATTTGAGCCTATACATGGATTTTAATAATTATTATTTTCAAAAATAAAAAAAATTTTTTGAATAAAACAATGCCTATTGACATCAATAAAATGAAACTAAAGGATACATCAGTGGTGGTTTTTGCATGGTTTCAGTGCAAGTGGTTTGCAAGCTATTGTGATATAAAAATGTAAATACCAACAGTTGTCTGTTCCATTTAATGGTACAGTTACTGGCTTTGAATTTTATATGTATGATTCTGTGTTTATTGATGATTTGGGAATAAAAGACATGTTATAATTTGTATTTTTCTCACCTGCCATAGGTTAGCACTTTATTATGACCTACAGAAATGAACAGTAAAATTATGAGAAAGAGAATACTGTCAATTACAGGTTGTGTTAATGACCACCAGCTATAATACAAGCCCCTAATTTGCCATGTAAAGATTGCTGTATACGTTTCAGTGTTTCAGCCGAAACTTCTGAGTCAGCAGCTGTAATACGTCATTTCATATCTATAGTCGGTATGTCTTCGTAGATATTGCCTTTTAATTTTCTTCACAGAAAACTTGTTTAAAGGAATCGGCCAATGAACAGGCCCCTTTCAGCCGCCTCAACGATTTTTAAACAATTGTCTTTCGAAGAAAATTCAACTTGAAAGAAGCAGTTACAGGTTTCAAGATTAGTCACAAATTTATGCACATCTCTAGTTAATCGAATTACTTTCTTCTTTTATCAAGATTCGAAGAAACTTTTGAGATTATTGAAAGATGATTTAAAATTTTTCCTCTTGCCAATATTTTAGTGAGAAACCTTTAGTTCGACTTTTTGAAAGAATTTCAAGAGTATAATTCGAGTTTATATGTTGGGATATCAAATTGATATTTAGGAGGTAAAGGATGATTACTCAAGTGAATTTGTATGTGTCAAACGTTTGTTTGGGATTTATCATTTATTGAAAATTTTAATAAATAAAATCATTAATTCAGTTTAATTGTAATGGTAGGCAAGGATATTGCATTGTATTTAAGTATAACAACGGTTTTTGATACGCATTTACAATTTCAAGGAAATGTAAAGTGTACAAATTGAAAAGCTATGAACTATTTCTATTTTATAAATTCAAATAAAAAACTATTTTGTTGGTTAGTGTCTGAAGAATTTATCTAGGAACGAATATATTTTCTAGGCAGTTACTTCAAGTTACTAAAATGTTTAGAGTCTTCAAGAAAATATTTTTGGCTTAAATCTTTCCCATCTGGAATAAGAAAAGTCTGCAAACACAGACTGCAAATATAAGCTGTGAATACGTGATTTCTGTAAACATATTCATATAAAATATATTTTCCGTTGTTTATGTAAACAAGCTGCGACGTGTTTTGGATCCATATGCTACAAAACTGAAATACTTTTGAATTCCCTTTGTAAAACAATCATATTTATTACGAGATGAAATTTAATAAATATTTCCGATATGGATAGAATGTTACATATTTATATTTACTCACATCAGTAATATTCAGAATTTTAGGTTAAAACCTCGCCGTTGCTCATTTTAAGTGCGTACAACATTTTCGCTCTAAACAATCAAAAGAATGAAATTAAATAATGTGTACTGGTTTTATGAAGTGGCATTATAACGAGTTATAATTTAATAAGCTTGTCGTGTAACCAGAGTAAATAATAACGTTAATTCCAAGCATGATTTCAAACACTCGATTAATTTTAATGTAATACTTTTATTAAAATGAATTTGTTTTCTAAATTTTAAGATCTTATTTAATAAAAATAGGTTCTTCCTGATTTATTAGACAGGTTTCAAAGGACACATGAATCATATGAAATCTTGCAGCCAATAATCATTGTTGTTCTACAGCAAGTCAGCTTTATATTTCCTTTATATATATATATATCCAAATTTCCTTTCATATATATATATATATATATATCCAAATTTCCTTTTATATATAAAGGAAATCTGAAAGGTTTCGGATTTTAAATTAGGTCCAAAGGGGCGTTTTTTCAACATTTTACGTGTACTTTTATTTATTAAATATCATGTTCTTCGCACTTAAACTATAAAATTAAGTTCAAGAGGAATATCGCAAAACAATTTTAAATTGAGCATATCTTTAGAATTTCCGATACACAGTCTCCCGCGCTGGAGATAAAAATGTTTTTTCTGTACAACGTTGCCATTGCTCGCTTTAAAATTTTTGAGTTTGTTAATCAGAAATTCGTTAAAGTTTCCCAAAATATGAAATCGATAATAAAATAAATTCCAAATTTCAAATTTGGGCTTTCAGATGCCAATATTCGCAGAAGGATTACGTTATATAAAATTTGATGGCTGTAGGTACCGTTGCTTCATCACAATGCGACAAACATACATACACTTATGCAAATTCTTCATTATTTATTTTCATTAAATATAATACAGAACGATAATATTTGGTGGCAACAATTTTAAGTGAAACAACGCTTGTAGTGAATCAACGTAAAATGCCAAAATGAAATTAATTGTCCTTTAATAAAATTAAATCCCTTTTGGACTAAAAATTTAATAATCTGTTTAGTTAGAGAAAATGGATGTTATTTAGTCTATTAGTGTAAGATTGTGTTATTAAAATGATGTCTTCTCTTTTTAATATCATCATTTCTTCATCAAAGTTTAAAATAAGCTTTTAATTTCGATCAAGATTCTTAGTGAATGTGTCGTTTAAAATTTCCACTTATGCTTTTAATAGAAAAATGTGTTCATTATTCTCAGTTTCAGAATCCAAATCATGCTCCAAGAAATTACAAGGAATGTTTAACAGGGTGAATTCGAGGAGTAAGTTCATGCTATAGTTTGATTGGCTCTGTGAGAAATTAAAAGTTAAATACTGAAAACATTGAGCTTTTATGATGAAATATTTTTTTTCATTAAATGAATAATTGTGTGATAAGTAGGAATAACTGTAGGAATAACTGAAGTATTATTGTATTTGATGCTGTACCATTTATTAATCCGTCCCACATTTACTAACTTATGAAACTACATTGTCACCACATAAGGTTATATACACTCAAAATAAAGTTAAATAAAAATAGGAAACATATATAATTGAAAAGAGGATATATATATATATATATATATATAAATATATATATAAACGAAGATTAAAAGCAATATTTTTCCGCTATGATGGCCCTAATATACAGATCATCCGAGCATACTAATATTATAAATAAAGCTGAATCCATTCATGATGAACTGATGAGGTTTTGATCTTTTAGGGATTCCGTTATTAATTTTCTAATCATCTTGTAAGAAATGCCTGTGCGTTATTTCCTAAAATCACTAATTAGTACGTTCAGCTTGCATCTGGAAGATACGTGTTTCAAAACTTGGCAAAAGCACCCATGTCACATAAATATGCAAACTTTTTTCCATATCTAAAGTGTTGTCTAATAGTCTCTGTAAACTACAGATTTCTTCCATGCATTAACTTGGGTTAGGCAATGCTTCTGCACTTTGATTATACTCACACGAAATGCATAGTCATTTAGCAGAAAGGAGCAATGATGAAAACTCTCTCTATGAAGGTAAACTGCTACTTTCGTATGATGGAGGATCTGACAATGATTGAAAGAATAATTTCAGTAATATCCTAGACTTTTAATTTTATCATATGTTTTAAGTTTTTAATTTGGAACTTTTAATTTCATCATAAAGATTTACGTGTACATTTTCCTCTTTTCAAACTATCTGAAAAGGTACTGTATTTAACAATTTAAATGTTTAAGCTATTATAAAATATAAGCTATTATTTCTCTCCAAGTACAATTATTAAATTATCAAGTAATATTAACATTCAATAATTATGCGTTTTAAAAGATTAAGACTTCTAAATAATGGGTAACGATTTTTCTGATCTCGGCGAATGAAATAAAATTGAGATTTCTATATTCTATCAAGAAACTATTGGGAACACTACTATTTACGAGAAAAGTCTGTGAACCTTGAATTCCAGATTGGTTTAAAAATACAGCTAATAATGTACGTTAGAAAAAATGTTACCAGTTCTAACTGTCATTATAATTCATATAACTGTAGTAGCGTATCTATTTATAAAATTTTTATCACCGAATTTTATTATTTTATTATTTTATTTGCTATTTTCGGGTGATCCGATTCGTATATGATGTTCTTAAAAGTACGGAAATTTTTATGTTAATAGGTATTTCGTTTTTAACAAATACTGTTAGCTTTAGTATTTAATTAATTCTTAATTGCTGGAAAAATTTGATTGACAAAAATATCGTAATATGTAACTCCAAAGTTAAAATGATTTTAAAAAATTGTAATTTTTATCTAACATTTAACATTCTCCCTTCTTAGGTGTGGACAGCCATTACTAATTGCATAAGCAGGCAGAGGAACGTGATCACGCATTAAGCAAAATTACGTGTTTTGGTAAGATCAGAAATATTTCATAAAAAGTCAAATATTTTATGATAAAAAAAAGGAAAATTAGTAAATTTAGATTATTTATAAAAAGTCTCAAATAAAATAGAGTCTAAACAAATTATTTTTTATTCATCTGTTTTAATGAAACCATGTTCACATATTTTGTTTTTACTTTTAACAGAGACGAAAATAGATTAGTATGCTCAAATTTTCAGCAAACGCAAGCACACTTTCTAATAGGCAACTTTAATTTAACAAATTAATATTTAGAAAGACAGATTGGTAAAAAAAAATAAGCCTAGAATATCTAGATCGGATACCAGAAAGAATTGTATAATGTCTTCTAAAGATTTAGCAAAATACAGAAGATCAAAAAGTCATATCTCTTCCAATAACTTACGCAATTACTTCTTAGCGTAAACACAGGATAAGCAGCTGAACAGCATCAAGCCAAAACTAATGAATACTCATTAATATCGCTTTTAAATAGAAACTGGGCAATTTTAATCTGCTATCAAGGATAAATGAGACTTGTGGAAGGAGTATTAACACTTTGTGCGATGTTCATTTGAGCAAAGTATTGCAATTTATTAAATGACCTTCATGAAGTTTAAAGCTGGTTAAAGTTCCATTATGCCGGGAAAATATTTTAACGATAGCAGATTTTTCTCCGAAAGCATGTGTTATGTAGCGTTTTTTAATAATTGTTTAAATGCTTTATTTTTTTATTGTTAAATTCAGATTGTACTTTTAGTTATGAATTTTCTTAATACAAGAGAGAATTTTTGAAATCACACTCAACATAGGAAGCAGGATTTTGTAAAAATAAATCTAACTTCTTATATGATCCAAAAAATAAATTTCACTTGGTAAATAAAAATATTAATTTTATTTACCAAAACGAGTGCCTTTTGCTTTGTTGTTGCTGCCTTAACATTTCCTCAAAAATCTTCTTAAATTCATCAGTTATAATGAAAATATGTCATATGAAAAATTATCTAAATCAGTAAATTTGTTTCTGAATATCTAAGCGAATATTGCACCTTAAAGTTATACGATTTAAAAAAATTCTTATTTAAGTATTATAGGTATTTTATTATCTGGAGCATTAACTATATGTGAACCAAGTAAAACTTTTTCATTTCAAAATTTTCTTAACTAAAATAGTCAAACCATGGCTTTATCATTAGAAGTACGTACATAGAAAACACAATTTTCAGGGAAATAAAGACAATAGCTGCCACTTTCGAATGACATTAAATTAAGGTGATTCATGACATGTCTTCTTTAAGCAATTCACCTTTCATATCATATATTTTTATTTCACAAAATAAGCGAACCTTCCTACATATTATTCGATTAAACTTTAGGCAATTAAATGAATACAAGTTGAAAGCTAAGAATGGTTATTAAAATAGAAGTTAAAAGCTAAGAATTTCAATTATCATTTCAAACTCAGAACGAAACAAAATCAGGCATAGAGTTATAAAGAGTATTTATAGAAATAACAGTATTCACAAGAAGAAAACGGGATAAAAACTAGCGTATTTTAAACATACTCTTGTATCGGTTTTAGTGCATGTTCTGAAGAGGCTGACGAGAAAATGTATGAAGCTAAGCATTAGTCTGCTTTTTTGATTCTCTTACAAAGAAGAATCTTTGTTATTATGGTATTAATGAATTAAAATCAAGTTAAATTAGTTATTTAGTTAAATACAAGACATTAGAGATTTTGATTCAATAGGTGTTTACTATACATAGATTTCTGTACGATTTCATATGCGGATAAACAAATTTTTATCTGAAACAGATGGGAATCAGTTATATCAATTAGTTTGTAGAGTCATTAGGTTATTTAGAAACTGGAGCCGTGAAAAATGACTAACGCGTTCGCCGGGACTCGAACCACGGACCCCTGGAATACGCGTCGAGCGTGGTGACCACTACACTATGAAGGTATGCTAAGAAGACGGGAGAAATACCTTATACGCTAGAGAATTAAGTTATAAAATAAACACCTAAATTATTACGAAATGCATTTATCACTTTTCAATTGCTCAGTTTATTAGGCGGTTACTGATTTACTAATTCAAAAGGCAAACCAAATCTCTTATTTTACGCCAAAAGCTAAATCTCTGAGAACTCGGAAATATGAAGCCGCTAGAGAGATACATTCAAGTTCTTACGCTTCGCGCAGTGGTAACGCTTACCAAGCCGAAGGAAGGCATAGCCATGGTAGCTAGAAGAGGCTTATTAAGAGTATCAGTATTTGTCATTCAAAAGAGAAGTTTCATTGTTAGTTATTAAATACCTGTATCGTAGTCACTAACACTACTATAATGACAAATACGTACCGAGCGTGTCCACACATTTTTGTAAGTATTTTGATTTTCTTCACAAATTTAAATATTAATTTCAAAATACAAACGTGACTGGCATCAAATTCGAATAAGGTTTAATTATCGTCCGCAGTATCAAAAATATTCTTTTCTTTAAAACGTCGCTGAAAAATTAACAATGGATCGAAGGCTATATTTTTGCGTTGTTCGAATAGAAATACTCTTATTTATTTATTAAAAAAAAGGTGAAAAGCATGGTTTTAGTACTTCTACACGTAAAATAAGTGACATAATTACTGTGAAAGGAGTGAAATGTCAAAGTTTACATCTGACTGGGAAAAAGGTAAAAATGCATGCCCAACAAAGTTACGTGCAGTTAGCTTTCGTATGAAATCTAAAGTCGCATCTCATGTGTTAAAGGAAAATCCAGCCTCCAAAAGAGCTATTGCAAAATCTTTAAACATCTCTGTAGGAACTGAGAACAAAATTATAAAATCTGATTTACAGCTAACAGAAAAAGAGATAAGAAAAATATATTTATGGCTGAACCCCGAAACATGTTTCTCAGCGTAAGACTATGTGCAGATTGCTGTATGAAAATTGTTTGGTAGGTAAAAAATGGAAATATGCATTTGAAGAGGCCTAGATATACTTATCTGATTGCAATGGATAAAGTTCGATTTACTACCGAAATAGAGGAGAAAAAGACTTAATATGTTGGTTCAGAGAAAACAAGGAAAGATTTTCAAAAGGTTTTACGGTCATGACTAGATTCTCTTATAATAGAAAACTTAAAATAAGGAAAGTAGAAAAAAATGTCTAAATTAATTCGGATTACTATCAGAAATAAGTTTTAACACCTATTTAAAGAAGAAATTCCATCTCTTTATCCAAACAATCTTCTCTGTGTTAAGTTCAATCAGGATAAGTCTACAAGACATACCTCTAAATCTACTGCCCTGACTTTTGAAAAAAGGAGAAATGAAACCGGAATTGAAGCTATTCCCTTTAAATGCATCCCACCTAAGTCGCCTGATGTGCCTCCTACGGATTACTGTGCATATGGACTTTTAAAACCAGCTCTTTATAAGTGGCATCCTAAAGCATTGGATGGAGTCTGGGAGGAGTGGAATAGAATCAAACTTGATGTTTTAAGAAAAGGACTTTTAGCTTAGAAATCGGCATGTAATGTGATAGCTCAACAAAAGGACTATCAGAGTGAACATGTTAGAAAATAAAATTCTAAGCTTTGTTTATATATAAATCTTTGCAAAATTGTTACAAAAATGTGTGAACACTATCTGTATATCTGTGACTGATTTTGTAGTGACAAATTATGTGCTTCTCAAGCATTTACTAGGAACAGACGGACACATTGGTCATTTAGCCGTTTTATCACCAAGAATGCTTCTCACAGCATGCTATAGGAGGCAACCGATACCGCCCCCTGTCAGGAAAAGGAAAGAATTATGTAAATACAAACGTGACGGAAAAGGAAAGAATTATGTCAGGAAAAGGAAAGAATTATGTAAATACAAACATAAAATACTTTATTTAACATAAAGTATTTTATGTTAAATAACAGCTATTTTGATTTAGAAACTTTTGCTATAGTTTTTCTTTTCCCTAGTTCTCACCAGAATGCAAATTAGATGTTAGGGTACTCAAGACGAGGGTTTTGAATGTTTTAGATATAGAACTTCTGGCGGCGTCGCCTGCAATTTACACCGCTCAGCTTTGTCAGTGAACATTCTGGCTTTAACCAATTTGCATGCCGATGCTAAAAACGCGCCTTTAAAGTACTGAGCCAGCTTAAATAAAATAGCCTATGTTGTCGTCTACCACGTTATCTTCAGCTCGAACTTTGTTATTTTAAATACTCGCAAGAAGCGAACTTTATTTATATCTATTTTATTTATTTATCTATTTTATTTATAGAACTTTATCTATACTTATATGAGCTGTGCTTTCTGTTCATTTATATAGTTAATAAAAATGTTATTCAAACCTTCGCAGTTACTAACCTTAAAACTTTCTCACAATATTTCAGACCAAGAGATAATTCGTTGTCAATCTAATAGGGTCTGAAGGGCTTTGAATTAATTCTACAGAATTAGAGCCCAATAAATACAATGCAACTGCAGTTGTACTTACGCATCTGTCGAAACTTCATCCTTGATTTCGGATTAGCAATCATACCTCCGCTAACCAATGTATCGTCCAGAGTGGCAAAAGGTTTCATATAACAATAAAAGAAAAAGATGAAATTATGGATGGGATGAGGGACGAGATCAGTTTTATCACGACCTTGATAGACCTTGATAAATACCTTGATAATAATGATCTCGGCCTTCATCTTAAATCTTAAACATTTAAAGATCTTGTTTCCATTACGAAACACATCTGTTTCTACACAACATTTGTTATATCATAGTTACAATTTGTATCTTTCATAAAAAATTCAATATGTATCTTAAATACAGCCTTTTTGGAAAGACACTTAATGTTGTTCATTGCATTGAAATTAAGTCTTTTCAAAATTTACCAGTTTAATAAATAAAATAAATAAATGGCATTAAAAAGACACAATTGATTAACTTGAAAGTATCTGAGATGCGTTTGAATAACCTGAAAGTAGCTGAGACACAAATGAATGAGACTCTGCTGAAAAGATTTCATTACACCATGTAATCTGTTTAAGACTTGTAATCTCAAAGACAAAATCAAATGATTTCTTTAAATTAGAATTTCAAGTTTCTTTTGATTGATTTTGATTGGCTGTAGAAAACGTGTTCGCACAAAAACCTTAAATTACTGAATAGTGGAAACGATTCAAATACTTTAAGATAAGGAGATGTATGATTCAACAGAAAAGCAACCAAAAAACATAATAACTTGAATTTCTCTCACGTACTCCTATATTTTAACGTATGGTAGCGGATCAGCATATTATTAAGCACCAAGATGTGTAATGCGCCCAGACATCATCTATCTGATTACATATTTCTCCAATGAACTTATTATGTATAAAGTTCACGAAAAATTTGTAAAAACAAAGCATAAAAAAGAATGCGTTAAAAACGAATTTCACTTATTCATTAACTATAAATAAAGTTGTTGTAACTATAATAATAACTAAAATGAAGTTGGACACATTGAAGAAAGAGTTTCTTCTGTAAAAGAACAAATAGAAGAAAGAGTTTCGTCTGAAAAAGAATAAATGGAAGAGTCTCTGCAGTCCAAAACCAAATCAAACAACAAACTGATGACAGGGTTTCTGCGGTCGCCAAAGAAGTTGATACCTTGAAGAAATTCGTAGCGACGGCAGGAAGCAATAGTGATGTTTTTAAAGTTTTATCTATGCCTGCTCGTCTCACTCTGAAGTTATCCACATATGATGGCAAGATCATCTGGAAATTATATAAGACACAACTGTCTGTAGCGGCGGATGCGAATGGATAGATTCCCAAGCTGAGGCCTATCATCTCTCCGCTTCTGTGAGAGCAGACGTTGCGGATATTCTTCAAACTCTTCTAGAAAACCAGACTAGACTTCGAAGCTCTGTCCGGAGCTTTGGAGTTGCTCTTTGGCGAGACGTGTTTAAAAGATTACAGCATGTTTCAATTAAAATACTATCAACAGAAGCTCACAGGAAAAATTCCAGGAATTTGCTAAGAATGTTGAAGGGCTGTCTCATCTCGTCTTTTCGGAATGCCTGACAGAAACAAGAGAAATCCTGTCTTTGAAGTACTTCATCGACGGCATATGAAGTCCTGAAATACAGAAAGCTCTGAGAATGGCGGATGTCAAAGATTTAAAAAGCACTCTAATGTATGCCATGAAATTCGAGGCAGACCAACAAGCAACTCGTAGAGACCGGTAACCAATCAGAACTGCTCATGTTCAAGAACCAGTGGATCAAGTGATTGCCCGTTTAGATGATTTAACCATACAAGTAAATGATACGGAATAGGAGTAAGAAGAAACTGACTCTAAAGCTTTGAAAACGTGGTACTGAATGCCATGTACGAAGGAACTGCAGAACACCTCAGGGCGCGAAAAAAAAAGACAGACAATTTAAACAGGCAAGTCAATGATTTTGAAACGGAATAGCAGTGACAAGAAACCATTCCTAAATTGCTAGAACTGTGGTGGTGAAGGCCATATATGGAGGAACTGCAGAACATCCCAGGGCACGGAAAATTTGACCATTTCCCAGCAACGACGCAGGAAACAAATTAATGGCCATATAGCGGATCGGAATTTGAATGATAGTGAAAAACCCCGTTTCAAAGCGCTGAAGGCGTCTGCATGAGTGGCAAGACTAATGGATTATCCATCAATGAGCATATCGATGGAGTTCCTTGAAATATGATCATCGACATATGAGCCAATGTTATCATCATTCGGAAAGATTTATTTCAACAATTTAAAAATAAATTCATTTGGATGCCATCTTGCGTTGTACTTCAGACTGTCTCTGGTGATAAAACCGCAATTGATGGCAAGTTAAACGTAAACATCACATTTAGGATCGCCGCATATCATCACATGGCATTTCTTTAATGTGTCAACTTCATTGGCAACGACAGCAGAAACCCTGTCTTCAATTTGTCTTTCGATATGTCGTTGGACGGCCGAAACTCTTCCTTCGATTCGTTGCTTCACAGCAGAAACTCTCTCTTCTATTTGTTCTTTTACAGAAGAAACTTTTTTTCAACGTGTCCAGCTATTTTCCATAGCGTCTATTCTACCTTCCATAGCTCAAATTTGTTTTCTATTATACGGGTAATTTCTTATTTTTATTTCTTCTTGACCCGCTTCAGTCTTTTCTTGAATGGTTTTCATCTCTTCTTTAACTGATTCTCTCATCCTCTCTTGAATGGCTTTCGTCTATTCTTTAAGGGATTCTTGACCGGCTTTCATCTCTTCTTTGACGGAATTGACGGCCTCTTCGATCTTTTCTTGACCAGCCTTCATTTCTTCTTTAAAAGATGCTTGGCCAGCTTCCATCTTTTCTTAGGAAATCCTTCCATCTTAGGAAATGCGGTCATCAAATGTCTTAGTTTCTCGTCTATCGTTCCTGTGACAGGAGTTCAATTCCACTTCTGACACCAAAATGTGTTGCCTGCATGCGAGTTCGTAACAGATTGAAAGCATAAGTCCGATAATAGGTTAATATAATTTATTCTTATCAAAAGAAATATGCAGAACGCTGAAAATTTCCTTAGAGATATTACTGTACAAGTACAAGAGAGTACAAGTGTTCACGGTATCACACAGTAATAATCAGTAGTTACACATTAAACTACTAAAAACGTTAAATAGAACGCAATGCACAGCACATTCAAAGAGAAAGCCAAGCCGATTTATCTCACTTCCCGCGGAACTACAACTCGCAAGAACAATAACTAAGCAACTGACTGAGACTGACAACTTTCTCCGGCCTTTTATAGTTTACAACCGATGCAAGAAATTTTTAATACTTTCTGCTTCTCGAGATTTCTGGAAAGCAATAAGTGTATGGAATTACGGTTGCTACTAACATAGAGGTCAATTACATTTATTCAGTTTCAAAGCAAATTAAAGAGATACCTATTTATTAAATGTTAAATGCACGTGCTCCTGTATTTTTACTTTTCCGACATAGCTTTCTCACAAAATTTGTCTCGCGCTGCGTTGCACGGGGAAATACAACAATTTTAATTATAATTCTATTAAAATTAGTTATCTAAATATAAATTCGTAACAATATGAATATTTTTATAAAATTAGTTTTCATAAACATTTCTAAAATTTTCCCTTATTCACATGAGCTTTATATTTTGCTTTGCATATAGTTTTGAAGGTCACCTAAATTAAGTCCGTGACACTTAGCCGGCAGCACAGTTACTTATTATGTCTTTTTGTCAACAAGTGCATAGGAAAAAGGCTGTTATAAGTAAGGAACATGATTGATTATTATATTTGATATAGCATCAGTTTAGAGCCATATTTTGTTACCATTTTGAAAAATATAATAGAAAATGTATTATTTTTATGCGTGGAAACTTTTTACATGCAACCGTAATATTCGTAAATGTGCAGACTGAATGAAAAGAACGTATCGGACACATTTTTCTAAACCTGTTTTAAGATTTATCTGCCATATAATTAATTTATTACACTCAGTTTTAACCTATTTTATTATTTATAAACTGTTAGGAATTAATTTCGCTATATATAGTGTTAACACCGAAAGGAAGTGAAGCCAAGATCTAATGTTTCATTATTGTTTAACTTGAAGAACCTGGCAACTTCGAGTATAGGAGAAAGAGAGGTAAGTTGGCCGCCATTATTTTGTGTGTTCTGGTTGTGCTATTAAAAAGGCGGTTATGTTGATTATGTAATATGCATTTTAAGGTGGGAATGGCAAGAGTGTCCATCCGAGTAGATTATGTAAAAACTCCTATTTCTGTGTGTAATTTTTGTTAAGAAAAGCAACATTAAAAATAATATAATCCGCCACGTTTGTGTGTGAATTTCATGACTTTTCTTTTCAACTGTGATTTATTCTATGATCTAACATTAAGTATTAAATCTAGACAACAAACGTGGTATTTATCTATAGGCCTCCTCGCTCTGCACCACTGAAACAAATGCACATGCTGTCGGCTAAAAGGCGTTATTACCCGAAAGGAATGGTAGCCCAGAAGGGCTGTTAGTCACAAAACGGCACTTTGTGGCGTTTCAATATAAACGGCGAATCACTTTTTAAATTATTGCCACCAAATATTATCGCTCTACTTTATATTTAAAGAAATTAAATAATGAAAAATCTGCATGAATATATGTATGTTTCTCGCAGTGTGTAAAAACGACGGTACCTAGAGTCGTCAAATTTTGAATAACATAATCCTCCAACCGCACATGGGCACCTGGAAGCCCGAATTTTGAATTTGCTTAAGTATTTATTTCATATTTTGTAAAACTTTAACGAAGGTTCGATTAACGGTCTCAACGATTTCAAAGTGAGCAATGGCAACACTGTACGAGAAAACAAAACTTTTTTATCTCCAACTCGAGAGACTGTCTATCGGAATTTCCGAAGGTATGCTGTTTTTAAATATTTTATGATAACGCTGTTGAATTGAATTTTATGTGGCTTAAGTGCGAAGAACATGATATTTAATAAGCAAAGACAACAAACAAAACGTTAATTACACCTCTTCGGGCGTAATATAAAAATCTGAAAACTTTCAGACTTTTTTAAAACTATTCGTCAGGAATTAAATAATTTATTAAATTTATATGTATATAT